>CM075345.1:9147500-9517500 GCA_037693485.1 Kitagawia praeruptora | reverse complement strand
TCGAAACCAACTAAATAAGTTCTCAAAATCAATAAATCTACTAAGCCAAAGCTCTACTAATGACTGGGTGGCACTCATCACTCTTCCCGCTTTACCCCTATTTACCTGCGGAAAGGAAACAATAAAGAGTGAGCCAATTGCTCTGTACGAATATAATCTAAATAAAACATACAATTTAAATATGAGTGGATTGTGTCTTACCAACACAAAGATACAACGAAAGATGATATAGAGATTAACAATATATTTCCGAAATAATTATCGATGTTAAGCGAATCAGCAAGATAATAACTTAAAACAATTAGGTTAACAATGAAACTGAAAGTAGGGCCGAATAGCAAGTAAGGTGGGTACAATATGGGTCTCTTACACAAAACTATACTCGCTAACTCCAATCACCAGCGAAGTACAGGACAATGGTTCCTCCTTCGGTAATCCAGAAGAAGAAATAAGGAATGTATAAAACATCCCAACAATACAATAGCGATCATGATCTAATCACATCTCATACCCCAGAGACGTGCTCGTATACTCACCCACCGATACGAGTAGGTGCCTAGTTCACCTTTACTCCGAACTCCATGTGAACATTGTCTGTGATTAACCCACACAGATCGGTTTAAGAGCCCAACAAATAGGTTACAAAGGTTGCTTGACTCGTTGCACGAAACGAAACAAAATAAATAATGTCGCAAGAAAAATGCGAAATAAAACAATATATACGAGTCAAGGCAACAATAAATCCAAAAATTATGAATTCGAAACGGAACTGAGAATGTGTACAATTAGGTACACATGGAGTACAATAAGGTCACACTTTTAGAAAATGAACCGACAATGAATTTAACGAATATTTATTAATTCAAAAGAGAGAATAAGAATTCGTACCTGATATAAATAATGAGCTAACACTAAAATATCCGGGATCAAGTGTACCGCTAATAATCCTTATTCGAATCTAAAACAAATTTATAAACATATATTAGTATCAAGACATACTTAAATACCGAACCAAATACTATGCATTTATGTAATTTTAAAAATAATGTATATATAGATTATAATATTACATGATAACTATATAACCATAAAATATTAACAAAATAATAGATATAAAATAGCTCAGATTTCACACCCGGTTAAGTGCAAACCACCCGCACCGGTTCAGTTAATCAAAACGATTAATACGATATACATTACCAATACTCTAATAAATTAATCATAGTAAAACCAGTGAGCAAAATGTAAATTAACAAGTAATAATAATTAACAGGGACTAGCTAGTACAGCCCAACCTTACACGACCGGAAAGAAATCTAATGCCACAAATCAGGACTCATTGAAATAACAATTTCACCAAGAACATAAATATATTATAGACATTTGAGACTAATAATAAACTAATTAAAATGCAAGTTAATTACAATAATTAAATGACAAAACTAATTTATACCGGAAACAAAATAATGTACTATACACTTACTCGGCTCCCACCTAATAGTACCGGGCCTAGTATACACATGACTGACAAACCAATATTTTCATAAAATCAATTAACAACTCATAAATAAATATTATTATTACAATTACCGAAGCCAAATAAATAAAATGTCCATGACTTAACACAACTACGGAGGATTCTCTGGCATGCATGCTACTTAGTATGTTGTGCACACTTATTATTCATATTTAATCCAAAATATGAAAATAATTAACCAAAATTTAATAAAACTGATTACATGCAAAATAACTCATTTTAAATTATAAACATAATGACACTAGCACCTAAAGTATACCAAAATGACTAGATCAAATTACATACCCGATTGTCAAAACAAAATCTTTACAAATAAAATAAAGCTAATATTCTATTTATAACAAGTATTATTTTGAAAACTAATAAAATAAATTATTATGTACATATGCAACTTTAATATAGCATAACACAATTTTATAGGCCAATACATTAACAGTAGTATTAGTAATAACAACAAACATAATAAACAAAAGTCAACACTAAATCAAATTAAAGAAATAAATAATTTATTATCATGCCAAAATGAATGTACAAAAATGAAAGAAAAATGTACATGTAAATAAATGTAAAGTACGATTGGCTTACAATAAAAGATTCCCGGAATTCGAAGAAAAGGACTAGTTTGTATATCAAGAATGGACGAATCACTTGAAATCTTGTAACTCTTGTTATTGCACCTAATGACCGAGACCACTATCTTGCTATAATACCTCTCCTCCTCTTCCTCTGTTATGCTATGCACTCTACGCTGCTGAACATCATTTACGCATATACTAACTTATATTTATAAAGGGTATCACGATTAGCATAATCTACTAGAAATAGGTGATAAGATTTATTCAAACAACCTAACTGAAGTTTATCATAATTCCTTAAACTCGATTAGGACTCTCAAATTAGTTTCTAGATATTTCTAGAATAATAAATATAAACATTTTAATTTATCAAATATTTTATATAATATATGTATTGATAGATAGATAATTAATAAAATATAGGGGTATTATATTAGATGTCGCATGCTGTATCTGATCAAGTGAAAACCGACATGATAATCCTCACGGTCGATTAATGGCTTCCGATCACTGTTCTGATCACTATTCCGGGGTACTTCACCTGAGTTTGGGTATCTGCAAAATAATGCTCGCCCGGGGGTGGTGGCCGTCAAGCACCTCCGGTGTGAGAATCAGTAATCGAAATAATAATAACCGAAACGGGTGAAAATGTATCTGTGTAAAGGGAGAGAATGAGTAGTAATTTTTGTGCTATTGAAAATGTATATCCACCTTGTGTGTAGAATGGGGGTATTTATAGGCTAGGTCCTCTAATAACTGTTCACCCACTTGGTGACCCACTTGTTATGCCGTTAAAGCTATAGTGAGCCACTATTGGAACAGTGATTAGTGTCCCTTTCCCACATACCTCGATTCTAGCACAGCCGCTTTTGTCATAGCTTGAATGCTTTTGTGTCCCCTTAGTTGCCTTTATGGTCCCCTGCCTTAGTGAGCAAGGTAACAAGATATTTTGCAAATATATTTGTGTGAAGATATTTGTTTGTCAAGTGGATTGTTTTTAGTAAAGATAATATGAAATGACACATGTGTAATTAATGAGTATTTGTTACAGGTGGATGTGCAACAATAGCGGACGGCGGGCTGCTCACAGCGGGTTCCCGCTGTAGGCTTTACAGCGGGTACCTATCATTGCCCCCCACTCCTTCTGTGCGGTTTAGCGGACAGGAGGAGGAGAAAGCAAAGATACCGCTCTGCTTTTGAGAAAATTTTTGAGAATGATACCTTGTCTGCCCCCCAAGTGTTGGCAGTCAACACTTAAGAGTTTAGAGAAGATTGGTGAAAAAATGCCCCCCAAGTGTTGACGGACAACACTTAGGAGTTAGAAAAAATTTGTGAAAATATGCCCCCCAAGTGTTGGCGGACAACACTTAGGAGTTAGAAAAAATTTGTGAAAATATGCCCCCCAAGTGTTGGCGGACAACACTTAGGAGTTAGAAAAAATTTGTGAAAATATGCCCCCCAAGTGTTGGCGGACAACACTTAGGAGTTAGAAAAAATTTGTGAAAATATGTGATTTTTTGACAATGGGTTAATGTGCTTGACGGGTGTGTTATTTGAAACGTTTTTGTAATGCTTGTGAATAAATGTAATAATTGGTAATAAATGAGAATTTTGAAATAAATGAGGGAATAATATTAAATGTTAATAATAAGTGAAATGATAAGTTGTAGTGCGTATTAATGAGAAATGACCTTTGGGAGGAAAGAGAATGTACCTTTGTGATGTAATGTGTCATGAGTGAGTGGGAAGTTAATGCATAGTGGACAGTTTTGCTGGAAACGAGGCAGTTACTACCGGCTGTAAGAGTGACGTGGACCAATCCTATCCATCCACGAAAATTTTGCAACGTTTTTACCCTTATTACACGCGCCACACGCGTATAAAAGATGGGTGTGTGAACCAATTGTTAAGGTTTTTACTGTCTTTCTTTGCTCTTTTCTCTCCATTTGCTTTGTCTTCTTCGAGTTCGTTGGTCTCCTTGCACCGGATTTCTTTAGGATTTCAGCCATTGAAGCCATATATAACCTCCAGATTTGAGGTAGAATTTATTTGTAATTTTCTTTTGTTATTTCTGTTTCCTTTCATCATGCAATTTGTCTCTTCATATATAATTGGTTTTGTGTTCATGTTCTTTGTTTGCATGTTTCGGATATTTGTAAGGGAGAGTCGATTGTGTAACCTGTAAAGGTTTGGAATATGTGATTGTTGGTTGTGTATTTGTTATTGGTGTTTTGGTGGTTTCAATCCGTTTCTTGAATCGTGTGAGAATATGTGTATGATTTCGTATGGTTCATAAGGTGTTTGTATTTTGTATATAAATGTGTATATATTCATAAGTGTTTGTGTATATGGGTTTTTGATTTTAGGGTTTTGTTGTTTCTGGAGGGAATAGAATATGAAATGTTTGTTTCGTTTAGAATGGAAAATTGTAGAAAGAATACGTGTGTACCATATATTTTTGACGGCCCTCTTTGTTGGTAACGGTGATAGCCGAAGAATTGCTTTTGTCTGCAGATGGGTGATGAATTCGTTGATCCCGCTACCGGAGAGAGAAGGCCCCTAGTAAACATGTATGGGCGTTGGGCGGACATTGGTCAACTGGGTTATACAACCGTGTTGCCAAGGAACCGCTATCAGTACTTTGAAAGTTGCGAAAGTCTGTGGCGGGCAACCAATGTGGTGCCAACCCCTTACTCGAAGGCGGATATGGATGTGGAATTTGCTGAATTCGCTCATTTGCAACAGGACAGCACCTTTAGAGCTGATGATTGGGGTGATTATATTGAGCGGTTGTTGCGAATTGAAGATGGGTACTTCTGGAGACGTCCGGCTGCCGGTGAGAAATTATATCACCGCTTTGATGATGATTCTGTCTGCATTCCCCTAAGCCATTTCAGGGCGGGTTTAAGGTTTCCTCCTCACAAGTTCTTGATGGATCTATTTCGGTTGTATTTTCGCTGTCCGCTAGCTCAGATGTCTCCCAATTCCATAAGGTCCATTAACTGGTTTATAGCTAGTTGCGAGGCGCTGAACAAGCAGCCAACGTTCAGGGCTTTTTTCTGTTTGTTTGATGTTAAAGCCAGCCGTGCGAAACCCTTTTATGAGCTACAGTTTGTAAAGTCGCAAACTCGTATTGGTAAAGCTCTGGATGGATTTCGCCCATTTGTATTTCCCAAAGGCATGGCGGGTTGGCAGGAAGAGTTTCTGGTAGTTGGTGGCGGTGAGTTGGCTTGGCACAAGAATTTTGTGAAGAAAGTGGAGTGTTCATACAGGACAGACCGTAATTGCCTTAGTCAAGTTGAGATAAATTATTTAGTAAGACTGGTAAAGGCATTGGGTGAGGTATGGAACGAGGGTAATTTGATTGACCTGGTTGATTTAAGAAGACATTGTTGTAAGTCCTTATTTTGTCTTTGTCCTTTGGTTTCTTGTAATATTCGGTATGTGATGTTTTGTTGTGGTTTTCTTTGTAGTGTTGGATCCCCGTAAAGTGGACTTGGAGCCTCATCCCACCTTGTCTATGGAGCAAGAGGCTAAGCTGTATGCTGATTTTATGTTTCTTCAGCCGCCCAGACCTAAGCGGGTTCGTGGAATGTTTGCGGTAGAAAACATTATAGATGCCTTTGACCTTTCAGGGCAAGGTGCTGGTACAGGGCGGATGGAACAAGGCGATGATGAGGAGCCCGTTGTTGCCGAAGAAGAGGTGCCTGCCAGTAATGCTGAGTCTGAGCAAGAAGAAAACGAAGGAGGTAGATATTCTGAGGAAGATCTGCAAGATGCCCAAGGTGATGGGTATGATGTTGAAGATGAAATGGAGAGGTCCGCTGAGAGGCGTGTAGATGAGCCATTTGATAGAGAGTTTGTTATCGATTCTGAGAGTGAAAGTGAAAGTGCTGTTGCTAGGCGGGCTGATGTTCAATTGCCAGTTGAAGAGGCCGCTAATCGGAGAGAGATTCCCGCTTTAGTTGTGAAACCTGTCACGGTTGTTTCTGGCTCAGGGCAAGTAAGTGTGAGTACTGAGCGCGGCGAGGAAGCGCCCGCTGTTAGAGATGAGGGGCCAGTATTGAAAGCAACTGAAGTGGCCGTAACTGAGAGTCCTGAGATGCCCCTGCGTCGCTCGAAGAGGAAAAATGTGGATGAGGCCAGTAGTTCGAAACGAAGGCGTATTGAGCCCACTAAGGTGGTTGAGCCCGCTGTTGCGGAGAAAGTTGTGATTGAGGAACCTGTTGAGAATGAGCCCGCTGACGACGATAGCGAAGATGAAGATGAAGATTATCATGAAGGTGATAGTGAAGATGTTTCTGAGAACGAGTCTGAGGATGGTACTGAGGACGAAGGTGATAGTGGTGAAGAGGAGATTGTTTTCTACACAAGTAGTGACGACGAGGTAAATGACCTAGAAGTTGGATCCCGTCCAGGTTATGGCTTTCTTTTTAAATCTGGGCCCAATACCTTCTCCGTTGACTCTATGACCGATGATGATCTTGTGCGGATGAATGAATTGAGTTGGGAGCGAATGTGCCGTTTGTCCCAAAAATATGCCGCACGGGTAAGTCCTTTGTGTTTGTTCTTTAGACGTTTTTCTAAAATTGCTTTGAATCCATTGGTTTGTAAGTTGGGTGTTTTTTGTGTGTTTTGCAGAATCAATGTATGTATACTGGTTTGATGGCTCGTGGGAACATGTACCGTGGTAGCAATCTTGCCTTGAAACAGAGGATCAAAAAGTTGGAGGAGGAGCTGTCCGCTGAGAAATACTTGAAGAATAATGCTGCCAAGGCTTTACATGAAATTGAGATGGAGAGAAATGACCTTAAAGCCAGCTATGAGTATAGTGCTGATCTGCGGCGGTTTTTAGCGGAAGATAAGATAGAGCTAAAGGCCGCCAATGCTAGCTTGTCTGAACAGGTGAAGAATTTGAGCACCTTATTGAAATTTGAGAAAGAGCGTGCTGAAGAGGCTGAGGCCCATCTTGATTCTCGTCCAACAGAAGCCAATGCTATTTTGAAGTTTCGGAATAGTGCCAAGTTTGCGGAAATTGTGAAAGCTGAGGCTGCCAAGGCTGTTATAGAACGGCAGGAGCCCGCTGAGAATCTGCCCGAGATTGGGCCACTACAAGCCGAGGTCGCAAGATTAAAGGCCAAAGTGAAGAAAGCAAAGCGCAAAGCTAGAGGCCTGAAAGCCCGCTTAGGGAAAACCGGAAGAAAGAGTGTCGGGTGCCAGGCTGATGTAGCCATTGTTGGGGTGGTTGCAGAGACCGCAAATATGGAGATGGTTGTTATGGATAGCGATAAGCCCGTTGAGAGCCCTTTAGCAATAGAAGGTGTGCCGCTATTGAGTACAGTACCCGTCGTTCATAGTGAGATAAATCCGGAAATGGACAGCGCTGTACAGCCTGTTGATGCTGAAAAGGAGCAAGTTGACACTGCTATTGGAACTAGAACGGCGGAAGAATCTGATGTCGCGATAGAAACCCTTGGTGCCATAGCCAATGCGTATAATAGTGAAGATGAAGATACAGAACCGCTAAGGGGTATGGAGGGTCCTTTGAGCGCATCCCGTTGGGCGTAGTTTATTTTTTGTAACTAGCTAAGAATGTTTTGATCGGACATGTTTTGGAATCTCTCTGCGAGTGTGTCCGCTGTCCGGTTTGTAAAACATTTTGTGTTGATAATTTTTGTGTTTGGGAATACGGTATTTTTTGTCAACATTCAACATTGTCAGCACCGTCTTAGACTTTAACACACAACATAGTCTTTGTTAGTTAGGCACCTCCATGACTATTGGTGCAATTCTACTACTATAAATATAGGAGCTATCTATTGTAATAAACACACACAAGAATATACACAAATATATTTGCTTCTTCTGTAAACTCTCTATATGTTATATATTTGACATGGTATCAGAGCGGGTTATAACAAAGCAAGAAAGTGCTCATCAGAATTATTATTGGGGCTCTAAGTTTTCAAGAAAACTACAAACCCAGTGAAAATTTAGAGTTTTACAAAGGTGGTCGAAACTCAGTTTTGAGGATATCATTAGATTCCTCACGTCGAGACGAGTTCGGAGGTATATTCGGAATACAAAACCGACGTCAGACGAAGCCGTACGGACTGCCGAAAGAATCTCAAGGTTGAAGACGATAAATAGTACTGTTCACCGATACGGTACTGTTCATACGGTACTGTTCACATATACATACGGTACTGTTCATACGGTACTGTTCACATATACATACGGTACTGTTCATACGGTACTGTTCATACATACGGTACTGTTCATTTATACTAGTGCTTTCAAATTTAGCATAAATTTGCTAAATTGATATTGATTTAGTTCAAGTTAAGACTTGACTATAATTGTTGGATAATTATCTTTCGGGTATTTTATTCCGGATTTATTTAGCATGATGAAAGAGGATTTTTCTGGAACTCACTCCGGCCTAACTATTTCAGAGCTCAAGTTTTTTCGACAGTTGGTTTCTGATATAAAGTTGAAGACTGCAGCCTCATTTGTACCAACAAATACTTTTCATTCGAGTATTTCTTGTCATTCTGTCTCTCACAGTTTACCTAATTCATGGATTATTGACTCGGGAGCGTCAGAACATATGACTGGCAATTCCAGTTTACTGCAGTCATATCACTACATCAATAAAACAGAGAGTGTTCGTGTTGCCAATGGAACTCATGTGCCCGTTCACGGATGGGGCACTTCCAACTGTCTCCCTTCACTACCACTATCATCTGTCTTACATGTTCATTCCTTATCAGTGAATTTATTATCGGTTCATCAAATTACTGAAAATCTTAATTGTTCAGTAACTTTTTTCCCTTCTCACTGTGTGTTTCAGGATCTGGCGACAGGCAAGGTCCTTGGCAGTGGTAAAGTGGTAGATGGCCTCTATATTATGGAAGGGAATTCATTTTCGCCATCGGCAAGTTATCAGGTTTCATCTAAATCTAATCCCAGTTTAGAGTCCTTGTATCAATGGCATAGACGGTTAGGTCATCCTTCATTTGGTGTTCTGTCGCATCTCTTTCCGAATTTAGCATCAAAATGTAAAAAGGAAGAATTTTTTTGTGAACCATGTGAATTAGCCAAACATAAAAGGTCACCGTATCCATCTAGAAATAATAGAAGTCCTACTCTTTTTTCTACTATTCATACTGATGTTTGGGGTCCATTTAGTCATCCTACACATGATGGATATAGGTGGTTTGTTGTCTTTGTTGATTGTCATTCTCGACTTACTTTTGTATACCTTCTTAAACACAAAAGTGAAGTATTCGGATGTTTTAAATCCTTTCACCACATGATTCAAACACAATTCAATGCCTCTGTTAAAATTCTGCGAAGTGATAATGGTACCGAGTATGCCGGAATGTTTACATCTTATTTGGACACATGGGGTATTATTCATCAAACTACATGTGTTAAAACCTCTCAGCAAAATGGAATTGCTGAAAGGAAAATTGGTCACTTACAACAGGTAGCACGGTCCCTCATATTAACTATGCATGTCCCTAAATATCTTTGGGGTGAGGCAGTCATGACTGCTGCATATCTGATCAACCGTCTCCCTTCAAAAGTACTACAATTCAGAACACCGTTGTCCTTTATTCCTGCACCTTCGTCCCATCCATTGCCTCTTCGGTTATTTGGGAGTGTATGCTTTGTTCATAATCATTCCCCCTCTCGGGATAAACTCGATTCTCGTGCTCTCCGCTGTGTTTTCATTGGTTATACACCAACTCAAAAGGGGTATAAGTGCTATCATCCTCCCTCACATCGCACATATGTCAGTCACGATGTTACTTTCTGGGAGTCTATTTCTTACTTCTCTCCCGGATCCTCCTCCTTGCTTCAGGGGGAGATTAACCGACACAGTCTTGATAGTAAAGCGATAGAGGAATCTCAATTCCTTCCATTCATCAATGTGCCAAACACTAGTCCAAACACATCATCCATCCCTCCACGTTTGGGTAGTGAGTTAGATGATCTAAATAGGTTTGACAGGCCAGATTTGATCACATATTCTAGGCGGAACAATGAAGATATCACCACTTTACCACATCCAGAGACCTCTGACCTCGAGGCAGATCCTACAGCTCCTACAATTGAGCCTGATAACGGTAACACTCTTGATCCTACTTTAGATCTTCCTATTGCTATAAGAAAGGGTGTACGTGCTTGCACTAATCATCCTATCTCAAACTTTGTATCTTATAATGCATTATCTCCATCTTCACTTGCTTTTGTATCATCCTTGTCTAGTGTTTCTGTTCCGCATACTTGGCAGGATGCTTTATGTGATCCTAAATGGAAAGATGCTATGATGGAGGAAATGAATGCCTTGAAACATAATGGCACTTGGGAGTTAACTCATCTTCCCGCTGGAAGGAAGGTAGTAGGATGCAGATGGGTATTCACTGTGAAACAGAAACCTAATGGGTTGATTGATAGGTACAAAGCGAGACTTGTAGCAAAAGGGTATACTCAAACTTACGGGATTGATTATCAGGAGACTTTTGCCCCAGTAGCAAAGATGGCCTCTATTCGAGTCTTGATATCATGTGCAGCAAATCTTGGATGGGAACTTCAGCAATTGGATGTAAAAAATGCATTCTTACATGGAGACCTGAAAGAAGAGGTTTACATGGATATTCCACCAGGTTTTTCTACAGCTGCGACCATTGGAAAAATATGCAAGCTGAAAAAGACTATTTATGGGTTAAAACAGTCTCCAAGGGATTGGTTTGGCAAATTTCAGGGAGCAATGATTAAATTTGACTATAAACAGAGCAACTCAGATAACACCATGTTCGTAAAAAGACGAGATGGAAAAATCACAGTGTTGATTGTTTATGTCGATGATATTGTGATCACCGGCAACGATACCTGTGAGATTACTAATGTTAAACGCAAGCTTGCCTCTGAATTCGAGATGAAGGACTTGGGAAAACTACGGTATTTCCTTGGTATTGAGGTCTCTAGAAGTCCAGGTGGTATCTTCCTCTCACAACGGAAGTATACACTTGATCTTCTGAATGAAACAGGGATGTTGGGATGTAGACCTGCAGAATCTCCAATAGAAGCAAATCATAAACTTTGTGGAGATGCTGGTGAAAGTGTCGAGAAATCTCAATATCAAAGGTTAGTTGGTCGACTAATCTACCTTGCACATACAAGGCCAGACATATCATATGCAGTGGGAATTGTTAGTAGGTATATGCATGATCCTCGTCAACCACATTTGGATGCAGTTTATATGATATTAAGGTATCTTAAGGCTGCTCCTGGAAAAGGAGTAATGTTTACTAAAAACAATCATCTCTGGGTTGAAAGCTATACAGATGCAGATTGGGCCGGATGTCAAGACGATAGACGATCTACTTCAGGATATTGCACATTTGTTGGTGGCAATTTGGTTACTTGGCGAAGCAAGAAACAACCTGTGGTTGCCTTATCTAGTGCTGAGGCAGAATATAGAGCTATGGCTAAAGGTGTACGTGAATTATTGTGGATAAGATTGTTCCTAGAAGAATTGGGACTTGCATCTGCAACTCCAATGAAGCTGCATTGTGATAACAAAGCTGCTATTGCCATCGCACATAATCCAGTACAACATGATCGGACCAAACATATCGAAATTGATCGACACTTCATAAAAGAGAAGATCAATAATGATACGATTGGTATTCACTTTGTAAGATCAGAGGACCAGATAGCTGACATATTTACCAAAGGTTTAAATCAGAAGATGCTTCATCCACTTATTGGCAAGTTGGGCATGAGTGATATCTATGCATCAACTTGAGGGGGAGTGTCAACATTCAACATTGTCAGCACCGTCTTAGACTTTAACACACAACATAGTCTTTGTTAGTTAGGCACCTCCATGACTATTGGTGCAATTCTACTACTATAAATATAGGAGCTATCTATTGTAATAAACACACACAAGAATATACACAAATATATTTGCTTCTTCTGTAAACTCTCTATATGTTATATATTTGACATTTTTGTTGCGAACTATAACTGGATTTGTGTTTGTATTTTTGTGTCAAAGTATGTAGTGAATATATATGGGAAAATGTTTACCTTGACTTTTGAAAATTTGACTGTGGGAGTTTGTTTGCAGCATTTAATACTGCATTGGAGTCAAAGAATTTTGACTGAGCTTTTACTTCTCTTTGCATGGGAACTGTAAGTTTTTGACTGAAGATAACTTTACCCCCCTCTCTCTTGTTTTTACCTCCCTATAAATAGGATGGTTGATTGTAAATGTAGATCATTCCTTCTTCAACTTATTCTTTGAAAATTATTATTCGCCATGTCGAAGAAATTTCTTCTGTCTGAAATGGATGAAGATTTTACCCCATTTCCATGGGGGCGTGAGCTGGCCATGTCAGAATATACAGAGGCCAGTTGGAGAGCTTGGGCCAACATCTGGGAAGAGGAGGGCGATGCCTATAATGCCGAGGAATGCCGTAAGGCTGCTCGGAAAGCCGCTGCTGCCCGTGCTGCTAAAGAGGCAAAAGATAAGCCGGAGACGGATGCAATTGACTTCCGTTTCCGGGCTCCTCCTCAGGGTGAGAGCTCCAAGAAGGGTGCAGATGGCAAAGACAAAGCTCCCCAAGCATGAAGGTTTCTTAGATGTAGGAGTCTAAAATCCTTGTAATAACATGCTTGTAATAAAAAATTTTATGAATAAAAAATTTATTTATCCTTTGCACCCAACTGTTTTCGCTCTTTATTCTGCTTTTAATCGTATTGCTTTCATCTTTGTGTAAGCATTCCATTGTAAATTGTTTGCGGTATCTGTCTCTTGGCGGGTTTATTCCCGTAATAACTGTCCGTCGAAGGAGCTTTATTGTTTCTTGTTGAAAGTTGTAGACTGAAATGCACAGCTGTCTTTATGCCCGTTTAGGGGACTTAACTCTGTCTTGAAGTATCGAGTACTTGTGCCCTGATTTTTTCTTGTCAGTTGGCCGTAATAAACGATTTTTGTAACTTCTGCTGTAAGATTCTGCCTTTTGTTTGCGAGACTTGTAAGATGTTGATATCTTTACAAAATTGCTCACTGTAAGTTGGTAGTTGTCCGTTGACGCCAGTAGTAACGTCTGTAGATATTGTTTGTGGGTACTGTCCGTAGACGATTTTTCTAGATTTTGGGATTTGTAAGTGGGCAATGGTCCGCAAAGGGACTTTGTAATGTGTAACTTGTGTAAATGTCCGCTGAGGGACTTTGTAATGGTTGTAATTTGTAACATGTGTAAATGTCCGCAGAGGGACTTTGTGATGGTTGTAATTTGTAACATGTGTAAAGACTTTGTAATGGTTGCAATTTGTAACATGTGTAAAGACTTTGTAATGGTTGCAATTTGTAACATGTGTAAAGACCTTGTAATGGTTGCAATTTGTAACATTTGTAAATCTCCGCAGAGGGACTGTGTAATGGTTGCAATTTGTAACATGTGTAAAGACCTTGTAATGGTTGCAATTTGTAACATTTGTAAATGTCCGCAGAGGGACTGTGTAATGGTTGCAATTTGTAACATGTGTAAAGACCTTGTAATGGTTGCAATTTGTAACATTTGTAAATGTCCGCAGAGGGACTGTGTAATGGTTGCAATTTGTAACATGTGTAAAGACCTTGTAATGGTTGCAATTTGTAACATTTGTAAAGTAGACCAAAATTTTGTTTTTGTAAAAGTATTTCATTGAAAATATATTTCCCTTTGTTACAAAGAAAGTAGAGAGAAGAGATCGTCTAACCCTCTATTGATAATATTTCCGCAGCTTGTCGCCGTGCCAAGTATTGTTGACTTCAGTGCCATTTAGATAGGCTAGTTTGTAAGAACCTGGTCTGAGAACTTTGATGATTTTGTAGGGTCCTTCCCATTTTGGCATAAGTTTGCCAGTGTGTCTGGGGTCGGATGCCTCAGTTGCTCTGTTAACCAAATCGCCTTCTACATAGGCTTTGATTCTTGCCTTTTGGCCAAAGAATATTTTTGTTTTTTCTTTGTAAGCGGTCATTTTCTCAACAGCGGTTTCTCTGACTTCATCTAGAAGGTCAAGATTCGTTTTAAGTCCTTGAGTATTTGCCTCCTCTTCAAAGTTGAGGGCACGATAAGATGGTGAGCCAATTTCGACGGGTGCCAGTGCTTCTGTGCCAAAAGCTAGTTTGAAAGGAGATTCCCCGGTACTTGTCCTGGGTGATGTGCGATAAGCCCAAAGAACATTGGGTAATTCAATAGGCCATTTTCTCTTTGAAGTAGTCAGTCTTTTCTCTAGACCTCGAACGATGATGCGGTTAGTGACCTCAACCTGCCCGTTGCTCTGAGGATGGCAAACGGATGCTTTCTTATGTTTGATCCCGTGGTCGGATAGGAATTTAGTAAATTTTGAGCCTACAAACTGCGTACTATTGTCAGAGATGAGTATTACTGGGATTCCAAATCTTGTGATGACTTGCTCTTCAACAAAACGAATGGCGTCATCTTGTGTAATGTGTTTAAGAGCCTTTGCTTCCGCCCATTTTGTCATGTAATCAATGGCGACCATAACATACTGCAAGTCACCTTTGGCTTTAGGGAATGGTCCCATGATGTCAATGCCCCAGATTGCAAACGGTATTGGGGATAATATGGCCGCTGGGAGTGCCGGTGATTTTCTGGACATATTGCTGAATAGTTGACATTGGCGGCATCTCTTAGTGAAGTTTTTGCATTCTTTGTGCATTTTCGGCCAATAATAGCCTTGTCTGAGTATTTTGTGTGCTAATGCTTTGCCTGCCATGTGATCACCACAAATGCCTTCGTGGACCTCTCTTATGCAATATAGGGCTTCTTCCTCGTCGACACATTTAAGTATAGGGGAGTCAAAACTTCTCTTGTATAAAATCCCCTCCTGAAGAAAGTATTTCGTTGCTTGTGATTTGACTATTTTTGCTTTGAGTCTGTCCTCCGGTAATGTGCCATTTTCCAAGTAACAAATGTAAGGGGTCATCCAACTATCCCTTGGCGTGCTTATTTCCATGATATCTAGTTTGTTTGTACTTGGGACAGTTAACTCTTCAAAGTAAACCGTGTCCGCTTCTGCTTTCTCGCCTTGTGTTAACTTAGATAACATGTCCGCAACTGTGTTATCTATTCTGTCTATTTGTTCAAGAGAGTATTCTTCAAATTGAGTTAGCATTGCCTGAATTATTTCCTGGTATTTGCTGAGATTGCTATCTTTTGTTGAATAGTCTCCTGTTGTTTGTCGAACAACCAGCTGCGAATCGCTATAGATGGTTATCTTTTTTGCCTGTAAATTTTTTGCCAACACCAATCCGGCCAAAAGTGCCTCATATTCCGCTTGATTGTTTGTGGCTTTGAAATTTAGCTGTATGGCTTGTTTGACTTGAAAACCGTCAGGGCTAGTCAAGATGAGCCCTGCCCCACAGCGGGTGTTTGTAGAGGAACCATCTACATACAACTGCCAATTAGTGTCCGTGGCTGTACTTGCCTTTGCGGGTGTCTGTTCTTCATTTGTGGCGAATGAACATTCAACCATAAAATCAGCCAACGCTTGTGCCTTGATGGCGGTTCTTGGGATGTATTTGAGGTCGAATTGACCAAGTTCTACCGCCCAGTTAATCAACTTACCTGATAAATCTGGTTTGTGAAGTATTTTTCTTAGCGGTTGATCTGTGATGATTCTGATTTGTCTTCCTTGAAAATAGTGCCGCAATTTTCTGCTTGCCATGACCAAAGCTAGAGCAAATTTTTGGACGTTGGGATAGCGGGTTTCCGCGTCTTTGAGCACTTGGCTGACATAGTAAACCGGTTTTTGCTCACCATTTTCTTCTTTGATAAGTACCGCCCCCACGACTTTGTCTGTTGCGGATAAGTAGAGTGATAGCGGCTCTGAAGGGGCTGCAACCGCAAGTAGCGGGGCAGAGGAGAGATAAGTTTTGAGATCTTCAAAGGCTTTTTGACATTCCGCTGTCCAAGATACTTTGTTGGTTTTCGTGGCCCCTTTCAAGGTGTCAAAGAATGGAAGGCATCTGTCTGCCAATTTCGCTATGAATCTTCTGAGGGCGGCCAACCTTCCCGTTAGTTTTTGTATTTCTTTCAGGGTTTTGGGTGGTTGCATGTCGATTATGGCCTTTATTTTCTCAGGATTGGCCTCGATACCTCTGTGAGAGACCAAGAAACCCAGGAATTTGCCAGCATCAAGTGCGAATGCACATTTATCCGGGTTGAGTTTCATATTGTGTTTCCTGATGGTGGAAAAACATTCTTCCAAGTCTTGGAGGTGAGAAGCCGTTAAGAGAGATTTTACTATGAGGTCATCCACATATACTTCCATATTTCGGCCCAGTTGTCCGCTAAAGATTCTATTCATGGTTTTTTGGAAGGTGGCACCGGCATTGATCAACCCAAATGGCATCACTTTGTAACAATATACTCCTCTATGCGTAACAAAAGCCGTTTTCTCTCTGTCTTCTGGAGTCATTTTGATTTGGTTGTAGCCTGAGTAGGCGTCCATGAAACTTAGCATTAGATGACCCGCTGTGGCATCAATTAGTTGGTCTATCGAAGGGAGAGGATATGGGTCCTTCGGGCACGCTGCGTTCAAGTCTGTGTAATCGACGCATATTCTCCATTTTCCATTAGCTTTCTTCACCAATACTACATTTGCAACCCACTTAGGGTAGGTGACCTCGCAAATCAAGTCTGCGTCTAAGAGTTTGTCAATCTCAATATCAATGGCCCGCTGTCGTTCTGGCGCAAAGTTTCTTCGTTTCTGTATTTTCGGTGTTTTGTCTGGATCCACATTTAGCTTATGGATTGCCACGGACTCATCTAATCCTGGCATATCCTTTGGACTCCACGCAAAAATGTCTGCATACTTTCTCAAGAGGTCAGTGAGACCCTTTTTAAAGATAGAGTCCAAACCCGCACCGATACTGACGGTTTTGCTTGTGTCTCCGGGTATGATTTCTATTTTCTCTGTCTGTACTGCCGGGGTTATTGGCGGGTTCTCTTCTCTTTTGAGACATTTCATTAGATTGGCATCAATCCTTGGCGGGTCTTCTGTCAACGGATCATGCCCGTCAATAAATTGTACCTCTTTTCTCTTTTTGTTGTTGGCACGTTGGTGGGCATCGTGCCTCTGTCTTTTTGCCTGTCTTCTGCTTTGAGTCCTTTCTCTGTTGACATTGCTGGGCTCGGATTTTCCCAAGGTAAGTGCAATGCCGTAACACTTTTTAGAGGTTTCAAAATCCCCTTTGATTTCTCCTATCCTATTTGAGGTAGGGAACTTGATTTTGAGATGAGGGGTAGAAGTAATTGCCTTTAGTAAGTTCAATGTGGGCCGTCCCAAGATCATGTTGTAGGAAGAGGCTGTGTTAATGACATAGAATTTGATGATCCTGCAAACTTGTCTGGGAGATTCCCCAAAATAGACCGGGAGCCGTGCAATGCCCGCTATCGGGACGGCGTTGTGGCCGAACCCGTAAAGCGGAGTTTCATCAGGACATGTTTCCAATTTTTCGTCACTCAGCTTTAGCCTGTCCCAGGTGTGTTGGAAACAAATGTCCACCGAGGACCCGTTGTCGACCAGAACCCTTTTGACCTCATTCTGGGCAATGCCCAAAGATATGACCAGTGCCTCAGTGTGATTGGGATTGATGCCTTCATAGTCTGCATCTGTGAAAGTAATGACGTTTGGCGGACCCTCTGATATGGCATAGACGGTCTGTTCCTCTCTAGGCGGTGAGACCTGTCCGCCAAACACGGTATGTACTATGTTTTTGTTGTGCCCTTGAGAGGAGGACGGGCCAAGTATTTGTCTGGGCAAGTATTGAGATAAGTTACCTGCCTTGACTTGTTTTTCCAGAAAATACTTGAGAGAAATGCAGTTATCTGTAAAATGCCCATGGGTTTCGTGATAATCGCAGTGTTTGTCTTTGGGCCTGTCATCAGGTGAAGAGTGCATTGGGGCCGGTGGAAAGTAGAAAGGTTTCCCTTTAATTTCTCGTAAGATGGTTGCTCTTGGGAGGGTAAATTCTGTCCATTTTGGCTCAGGACGCCTATCCGGTCTTTGCGGGGTTAAAGGTCCTTGGCGGTCCCTGATTGGTGGTGATGGTTGAGATCTTTGGGCGGGCAGCGGCCCGTGAGTAGTTTGTACTTGGTGTAAGGCGGGTGCTTGCCTTTGGTAGGGCGTGTACCTTTCCCTTTGGAAATATGGTGGGGGAGCGGGTGGAGCCCTAGATTGTTTGAGTACGTTGAGGGATTCGATTTCGTTGATGGCTTGAGATGCCAAGTCATACGCCTTTGCAAGAGTAGTGGGTTTAGTTTCCATGAGACGGCATACGTACTTCTCGCATTCGTAAGGGTTGAGACCTCTCCTTAAATGAACCAAAGCCTCTGTTTCATTGACACAGACAACTTTGTTGACGGCCTCCTTGAAGCGGTCAATGTAGTTTTGTAAGGTTTCACCGTTACGCTGGGCAACGGTTTCAAGAAATACAGTATGAACTTCGTGTTGTTGGTTTGCTTTGAATTTGTTGAGAAATAACTTTTTAAAATCCAACCAAGTATCTATGGACCTGGTGGATATCCTGCAAAACCATCTTTGGGCGTTGCCGCGGAGAGTTGCGGCGAAGAATCGACATCGTGTCAAGTCATTATACTCGTAGTGGAGGGCCAGTTGGTCGAAATAGCTAAGGTGCTCTTCCGGGTCTGCCAGCCCGTCAAAAGAATTGAAGCTGTGATGTTTGATGTCTTTTTGCCGTGGCTCAGCCTCTAGTCTTGCTGTGAATGGTGTTCCACCCATATCTTGTTCGCTATTTCCTTCTATCTTATTCTTGAGTTCCAATATGGTCTGCAACATTTCTGCGTTTGATGGTTGTGTTATTTCGAGTTGCTTTGAGCGGACAGGAGGCTGCTGTTGGTTCTTTTGCGCTTCGTATTCAGCCACTACCTTGTCATAGGCGGCTTTTTTGTTAATGATTATTTTTCTGAGGTCTCTATGCCTCCTGTTTTGTGCCCATACTTCAGGGGGATGGTGATTCTTGTTGTGTCTGTCATGTTTAGTATTCTGAGATGAGCCTAGGCGAGAGAAGGCAGAGATTGCCTCACGCGGTTGGCTGTTTGCCTCATTATGATTGTCAAGCGGGTTCACGGGTAGGCTTGCTTGTTTTGTCAAGGATTTTGGTCCGGCCTGAGGAAGGGTTGCGGCTATTTGCATGATTAAGTCAATTTGTTGTTGGTTGCAGCCTGTGAGATTAAGGCTAAGGATTTGCTCTTGCCCGTCAACTTTGGGCGGGTTCTCTGGCGGGTTGACTGGCGGGATTCCAGTTGTATTTTCCTCGTGTTCTTGTTCATCTGGGTGTAGTATTGGGATTTCCATTTAATGTTTTTGAGGTGTTTTTGATTTGTGTTTTGAGGGTGTGAATAGCTACTGTGTAGGTAGAGCAGGTGGTGGGTTTTTCTTCAAGAAAAATCCCTCTCCTTCTAGCGCCAAATGATAATCCTCACGGTCGATTAATGGCTTCCGATCACTGTTCTGATCACTATTCCGGGGTACTTCACCTGAGTTTGGGTATCTGCAAAATAATGCTCGCCCGGGGGTGGTGGCCGTCAAGCACCTCCGGTGTGAGAATCAGTAATCGAAATAATAATAACCGAAACGGGTGAAAATGTATCTGTGTAAAGGAAGAGAATGAGTAGTAATTTTTGTGCTATTGAAAATGTATATCCACCTTGTGTGTAGAATGGGGGTATTTATAGGCTAGGTCCTCTAATAACTGTTCACCCACTTGGTGACCCACTTGTTATGCCGTTAAAGCTATAGTGAGCCACTATTGGAACAGTGATTAGTGTCCCTTTCCCACATACCTCGATTCTAGCACAGCCGCTTTTGTCATAGCTTGAATGCTTTTGTGTCCCCTTAGTTGCCTTTATGGTCCCCTGCCTTAGTGAGCAAGGTAACAAGATATTTTGCAAATATATTTGTGTGAAGATATTTGTTTGTCAAGTGGATTGTTTTTAGTAAAGATAATATGAAATGACACATGTGTAATTAATGAGTATTTGTTACAGGTGGATGTGCAACAATAGCGGACGGCGGGCTGCTCACAGCGGGTTCCCGCTGTAGGCTTTACAGCGGGTACCTATCACGACAGCACTGTCCTTGATTAGACAATGATAAGAGGCGGCTATTAAGCTCCTCAAATCGTGCTTCTTGGAGTTGTAGCAACTTAAAAACCACAAAATTTAAGATAGTGACAAGAATAATCACTCCATTTACTATGATGTTTGTATATCCTAATAAAAATGACATAGTTTGTACCTGCACAGAATATCTTCTAAAACACAACTCTAGCTCCAACAACCTGCTATAGTGCTATATCTTTAAAGCCTGTCAGGAAAATAGATGTCTGATATTTAACAATGAAAAGATTGCATATAGATGCAGCTGCTTTTAGTTAATCAAAATAATACTTGAGATTCTTATAAGATCAACTATTGCTCAAAGGCTTTTGTCAAAAAAAACAAACTATTGCTCAAAGGCAAAGTGCAGGGGTTGACTTGAATTGGCTTGGTTAACGACTCCTTAAAATTTTTTTGGCGACACACAATCAGTTTCTTAGCTGTTAGATCAAGTTTTCAACGATCATGATTAAAAGAAAAAATTCAATCATATCGCTATAATTTTTCACGGAGCCACTAACTAACCTCTATAATTTTCCCAGGAACAATTAATTAACCATTTTAGAGAAAGCAAATGCTATTAGCCATTTTGGGTCAAGTTTTGTTGGATTTGTTTGACTATAATAAGCGAAAAATTATATTAGTAAAACAAATTCTTGAAAATGGGATCTCGGTTTCATGAATTTCGAATTGGATTTTTCGGATCCAGATCCAATTTACCATAATTTGCCAGGTCTAATAGTAAGTGGTTTCTCAGAAAATTATAGCGAAATGACTGATTTCTCTTTTTAATCTTGATCGTTAAAAATTTGAAATTTGATTCAACTATTAAGAAGGGTAAAGGACAAAAATAACTAAATTCTAGTTTGTTGTTACGAGAATGCCGACACGTAAAAAGGAGGCCAAAAATACCAGTTGGTTACGCATTTATGGATGGGATAATAGTTATTACGCATTTTTGAAATGAGTAATAAGGCTTATTACGCATTTAAGATTGGGATAAAACTGTATTAGAGCATCTTCAATGGGAGAGACCCCTTAGGTAAATTTTAAAATTAATTACCATAAATAAGAATTATAAAGAATGTGTAAAAAAATTTACACTCCAATGGGACAAAACTGTTATCTATAATTATAGATAATCTCTTGATATTGGCTATATTTGTCGAACCTCTAGAGACCTGTAGTGAATTGCCACATCACTTATTTCTATATTAAAATTATATATTCCACTAATAACAACTTGAAATATTAATAACATACCATTTTTAAAATAAAGCCAATCATTATTTTAAAATATTTTTAAAATATTAATAACTTATTATATGTTCCATCGCACATTCATACCCATACGTTCCTTCATACCGGATTCACTAAAAGTGATGTTCCACGTATCCGTTTCCGTACCCCGTTTTGAATGGAACCCCACCTTATTGTGACTATGGTCAGGCGAACTCAAGGCGCAAAGAAGTAGTAACACCTAGCCGCACAAACAAGCACTATTGAGTTTAACTTCATTTTTAAATTTATTTTATATAAACTGTATTGAGATTTTAATGAACTTACAAATATACTAGTTTGTAATTATAATTAAAATTATAGTATTTCAAATTTTCATGAATTTGCTTTAACAGAAGTTGCGTTTTCTAATTAAATACATATAAAAATATTATAAAATCTTAGTATCTTTTGTAAATTTAAACTAAACTTAAATGCTTGTGGTTTTGTATAGAGTGATTCGTTGAACAGTGTGCGAGCAATAAATCAGGGCACTCAGAATTTGCTAGAGATTTGACATCTCATAAGCTATGGCCATGGAATTTATAGAAGTAGTGAATGTTTTTCGGTTAGTTTTGTTCGGAAACAAGGGAACAAGGTTGATCATAGCATAGCTAGAATACCTTGTGAACTACATAGTTCCGTTGTAATCTCATCTCCTCCGATTTATTTGTTGGATACAATATTGTCCGAAAGTTTGATGGCTTAATGAATTACATTTATTTCAAAAAAAAATAATAATAATAAAAAAAATAATAAATTAAACGTCTTTGTAATGTGCTTGTTCTTTTTTTTACCAAATCAAACCAAACCAATCAACAAAACAAAAATATAATAATAGTAGAGTGTAGACTGTAGATAGATAGATGTTCTGTAAATAAGCTCATATTTAAAATTTTACCCATTGCTACAAATAAGTTGACTATAATTTTTTTTTTTGATAAAAAAAAAAAGTTGACTAGAAGTATGGATATATGGACTTAAGCCCGCCTATATAAATTAACTTTTCTGGCTCGCGCTCAATATATCCTCCACAAAACTCAAATCGCAATGGAACCCAAAATCGCAATGGAAACCAAAATCGCAATGGAAACCATAACCCTAGTTAGTAAGGGAGATAAAGGAGATGGGAACTATGAAATTGTTTGCAAGGGTGATGATGAAATACATCCAAATGATGAGGTTGTTGGAACTATCAGATTGATTTCTAATCACGGTGTTCATTACGTGTACGCCGTAACCCCCAAAATCCCAATGAAAACCCTAGCCCACAATATCCCATTGAAAGCCGTAGACCTAGCTATTAATCGACGGAAACAAATGGTTTGGTTTTCTTTTCAACTCTTTAATTGATTAATTTGTTTCCGTCAAATTCATTCATTCATATAATTAACCTTGTGTTTGGTATGGCCTTTGTGTCTCTGTTCTATATATATATATATATATATATGTGTGTGTGTGTGTGTACATCATCATCATCATCATGTACTACTGGATTTATTTTGAGTTATTTTGGCATGATTACACTTACTCGATTGAGTTATAAATTCTTACTTTTCAGAGAGATAGTAGAGATGGGTCCCACTGCTTAATGGATGTGTTTCAAATTGTTTACCTGGGTGATGATGAAATACATCCAGAGGATCAGGTTGGAACTATCAAAATGATTTCTGATTACGGTTTTCAGTACCTGTACAACGCAACTGATGTGCACCCTTATTTCACCCCATCTCTAAAACGCGGAGATCAAATCTTGGTCATGGTTAATTCACCCACCATTCGTTGTGAATATCATTATTTTGAGTTTGATCTCTTCAACCATGCCTACAAGGGCACTCTTGTGATGGACTGCACGATTGCGGTTTCCACTGAGCCAACTTTCTGGGTGAAAAGGATTGGTCAAAAAGATGGCCCCGGAAGTATTGCTGTTCATTTTGGGTTGTTCCCTTATGCCAGGGTAGCCCATATCCAAATTATTTGTTTAGATGCAGACTCTATCGAATCTGCTTATGGAGTTGTTTCTGCTAGCAACAGCGGATTCCCTTCTGCTGCAAGTACACTCTTTGCAAAGGATGCTGATCACACCATTTGTCCGTACCATGATTTAGTGTTTCCGTTGTTCAAATCCCGTGTCGCTGTGCCGTTGGATACTACCCTCTATGTGGACTTCTCACTGAATTTTGATGGCGAGGATTTCAATGGAAGATTGGCCTTTGAGTGTCGAAAAGATGGCGTTGTTGATTTACTTGATCCTTCAAATAAGATCCGTGTAAGAGTTACCTGGGGGGGTGATATGGACTCAATATTATCGACATATAATGATCCGCGTGAAGGGCTTGGATGTTGTTGATCTGTTTGTGTTTTTTTTTTTAAAGAATCGTGGTGTTTTCATCTTGGAATCTCAAACATCTTCTAGTGTTTTATTTGTATTGAAATTTTAATTGATTATTGTACCTCTGCTTTGAATTAAGATTCTCCATTTACTTTATGTTATTCATTGTAGATATTATTCACAGAATTTGGAGAAGAACAATATTTTTTTACTAAGTTTTCGGCAGCGTGGCAGAGGTCTGTATATGTGTATACCATAGTTATTAAATCGTCGAGATATCGACGATATATGCTAGCACACCTTTATTATTACTAGCTTATATATGCTAGCACACCTTTATTATTACTAGCTTATATGCTAGCACACCTTTATTATTACTAGCTTATAGCCCGTGCGATGCACGGATTTTTTTTGATATGTAACAAATTTTATTTTATGTTACAATTATATTTTTATAATCATTATTTACAATATTTTATTTTAATTTTAATATTAATAATTTAATACATTTTAATTAATAATATGCCTGGTTTAAAACTTATATTATAAAATTTTATAATAAATATATCGTTGATAGAATTCGAACCTTGAATATAATATATTCAATCATTAGATTTAACGATTTTGACTTTTTACTAAAAAACTAATGGTCATTATTCATAGTATACGAATTTTTATTATATTTTATTACTGATTAGAAGATATGATATGAAATTTTTGGGTAAATGTTAATTATTTCTATATATGATATGATTGGAAAATATGATATGATTGATGTTTTTAGGTGTTTATAAAAGGTAATTTCTTCGACTAAAAGTAAATGTGAAAAAGACAATCGACTAATTACCATTAATTATACTATGTTATTATTTATTTTAGGTGTTTTAATAGCATAGATATTCTATATATTTTTCTTTATAATAAAGGTTAAATAAGTAAATTCACGAAATACTAAAAAACATATACCAAAAAATAGGTACCAAAATTTTTAATGTTTCGACAATTATATAATTAATTAATTTTAATTTAATATATTTTATATACTCATGTTTACGGATTATACTAAAGTTTCCTTATTATAAACAATGTATACATATTTTTAATATATTTTATTAATAATTGAAAAATATGATGTGATATTTTCGGGTATATATTAATGATTGTAAAATTAGTTTTAAATTAAAAATGTAACGTGTTTTAATTCGTAAAGAAATATTAATGATTGGAAGATATGATACGATTGATGTTTTTAGGTTTTTATAAAAGGTAATATCTTCAATTAAAAGTAAATGTGAAAAAAGGCAATGGACTAACCATTAATTTTTATTATGTTATTATTTATTTTTGGAGTTTTAATAGTATAGATATCATATTTTTTTTTATAATAAAGGGTAAATAAGTAAATTCACAATGTACCAAAAAAATAGGTACCAAAACTTTTAATGTTTCGGCTTTTATATAATAGTACTAGCTTAAAACCCGTGCGATGCACGGATGTTCTTTAATATAACATAATTTTTTTTTAATTTGAATTAAAAATTTTAAGGCATAAATTTTCTTGGCTTAAAATTTTAAAAAATATGATCTTATATAATTATATATATATGTTATACGCGATATTCTTAGAAAATGATGTATTTTAGTTTGAAAATATTGAAAAGATGAAATATTTTAGCTGAAAAACGTAATCGGTTAGTTATTAGGTATTATATTGTTATTATTTTATTGTAATTAAAAAAAATAAACCAAATAGGTTTTTCTGAAAAAAATTAAAAAAATAGAAAAGATAATGTATTTTAGCTGAAAAAGGAAATTGGTTAATTATTAATAATTATAATATTTTATTTTATTAAACATAATTGCTCATACTTTTTTTAGAAAAGGAAAAATTTTAGCTGGATAAACTGTATTTTACGTAAAAAGAAAAATTGGCTATTGAAAAATAGAAAAGGTAGCATATTTTACTTGAAAAAGGAAAAAATTTCTCATATTTTATGTGAAAAAAGATTAGTTATTGGAAAATAGAAAAGGTAACATGTTTTACCTGAAGAAGGAAATTTATTAGTTATTAGTAATTATAAAAAGTAAGGATAATTACTTAAAATAACATGTACCATTAAATAAGGGTAAATAAATAAAATTAATTGAAAAAAATAGAAAAATATAAAATGTAACATATTTTAGCTGAAAAAGGTAATTGATTAATTATTAGTAATTATAATATTTTATTTTATTAAATAGAATTGCTAATAGTGTTAAATAGAATCACCGGTGATATAATTGGAAAAATATATATTTTAGTTAGAGAAAATAGAAAGTTAACATGAAGATAACATGATTTATGCGAAAATGGCAATTGATTAGCTTATAGTAATTATAATTTAATTATTTTATTTTACTAAGTAAAATTGCTCATAGTTTTTAGAAAATGAGAAATTAATGTTGCCCGTTATATTTCTAGAAAAAAAGAAAATTTAATTCGAAAAAATAGAAAAGATGGTATATTTTAGTTGAAAAAGTAATCGGTTAATTATTAGTATTATAATATTATTATTTTATTTTTATTAAATAGAAACGCCCGTGATATAATTGGAAAAAGGGAGGTTTTAGTAAGAGAAAAGAAAAAAGCTAATGTGTTTTGGCTGAAAAAGGTAACCGTCCATGATATAATTGGAAAAAGAAAGATTTTACTTAGAGAAAAGAAAAAAGGTAACGTGTTATTACTGAAAAAGGTAATTGATTAGTTAATAGTAATTATAATATAATTATGTTATTTTATTAAACAAAATTGCTCGTAGTGTTTTTAAAAAAGAGAAATTTTAGTTAGATAAAATGTAAAAAATATTCTAATTTACCTGAAAAAGGAAATTATTTAATTATTGAAAAATAGAAAAGATAATATGTTTAACCCGAAAAAGGAAATTGATTTATAAAGGAGAAATTTTAGTTAGATAAAATATAAAAGATATTGTATTTTACTTGAAAAATGAAATTATTTAATTCTTGAAAAGTAGAAAAGATAATATGTTTAATCTGAAAAAGGAAATTGATTAATTAGTAGTAATTGAGTAAGGGTAAATAAGTAAAATCAACAGGTACCGACCAACCGACCAACCAAACTTTTAATGTTTCGGCTTTTATATAATAGTATAGATAGATAGATATGTTGTTCGTGATATTTTAGAAAATGATGGATTTTAGTTTGAGAATATTGAAAAGATATTGAAAAGGTGAAATATTTTAGATGAAAAACGTAATCGGTTAGTTATTAGTTATTATATTGTTATTATTTTATTGTACTTAAATAAAGCAAACCAAACAGGTTTTTCTGAAAAAAATTTAAAAAGGTAATGTATTTTAGCTGAAAAAGGTAATTGGTTAATTATTTGTAATTATAATATTTTATTTTATTAAACATAATTGCTCATAGTTTTTTTAGAAAAAGAAAAATAATAGCTAAATAAACTGTATTTTACGTAAAAAGAAAAATTGGCTATTGAAAAATAGAAAAGGTAACATATTTTACTTGATAAAGGAAATAATTTCTCCTATTTTATGTGTAAAAAGATGAGTTATTGACAAAATAGAAAATGTAACATGTTTTACCTGAAGAAGGAAATTTATTAGTTATTAGTAATTATAAATAATTAAGTATGGATAATTACGTAAAATAACATGTGCCATTAAATAAGGGTAAATAAATAAATTAATTGAAAAAAATAGAAAATATAAAAGGTAACATATTTTAGTTGAAAACTAGGCGATAAAGCCGCGCTTCGCGGCGGCGTTACAATATTTTTTAAAAAATTCAATACACTTACGTTATATTATGATATTAATATTAAATTTTAATAATTAAATAATCTTCTGTAATGAATCGATTTCTTGTTAAAAATGATTCTTTCGATTGAGTCGTTCTCTCATTAAAACCGAAATCCCAACTTTAACATATAATATAAAGACTTATATAATAATTTTTATCCATAAAATCGAACCATAAAAATAAAAAAAAATTATGACATCAATATCAAATTCTAATAGCTAATATAATCTTTTCTAGTGAGCCGTTATCTCGTTAAATACATTTCGAGCCGCTCTTATTTGAAATCGAAATCCTAACTTCATTATATGAAGAGAGTAAATTCCAATTTTTATATTATTTAAACTTACAGCTTTCGCATAAAAATGTCTTTCTGTTATGTTAACATATCAAAAAAAAAATACAAAGACTTTTCGTTACGGGAATAATATTAAATTTATGGATATTTTTTTAATGAAAGTATAATTAACTTGTATAAAAAAAGTTAAAATGAAGGATTTCTAAGAAAAAATATATAGTTTTAAAAAATTGTATAAGATGTCTCCACCGTACTCGTATTCTACTTCCAATAAAACACATTATTATATGTATTCCTTATATATTCAAACATCTCTTATACAGTATTCTCTAATGAACCGCTTTCTCGTTAAACACGGTTGTTACTATTGATCCTCTCTCGTTAAAACAAAAAACCTAACTTTTACATATATCACTTGTATGATAATGCTTATCCATAAAAATCAAATCCTAAAATAAAATAAAATTTATAACACCAATATGATATTTTAATAGCTAATACAATCTTTTATAGTGAGTCATCTTCCCGTTAAACACGTTTCGAGCCGCTCTCATTTGGGATCGAAATTACAACTTCATTACATATTATTGATGATACTTATCTTACACAACAACTTACTCCTTAAAATCAAAACCTACAAATTAAAAATAGAGCGAATTCCAATTTATACTTATTCTAGACTTTCTAAAAATTATGGAGTTTTAGAAAATGAAAATACATCTTATTTTCTCTTTATATTATATATACTCCTGTATTTATTTAGGTTTCCTACATGACAATGTTCTTTTATTATGTTAATACATCAATTATTTTCTTTTTAAAAAAGATGACTTTTTTATGACAATAGTATTGGATTTATGAATAAATTTTCCTAATAGAAGTATAATTAACTTATATAAAAAAATATAATTTAAGAAGATTGTATTTTCTAGAAAATATTTAATTATATGTTTGCTCTATATATTCAAACACCTATTCTACTTCTAATATAACTTTTATTTATATGTTTTTTCTATAAATTTGAACTATTATTCTCTATAAATTCGAACTCCTATTCTTTTTCTTTTTTTTTTTTTGCTAAATAAACTCCTATTCTACTTCAAATAGAACTTTTAATCATATGCGTTATAATTACTTATTCTACTTCCAATAGAACTTTTAATCATATGACTTCTCTATAAATTCGACTTTTTCTCCTCTATAAATTCGAAAACCTATTATACATCTAATATGTTAAATGATATTTTTTTACTTCTAATAGAACTTTTATTTATATGTTTTTTCTATAAATTCAAACTCTTATTCTCTATAAATTCGAACTCCTATTATACTTCCAATAAAATTTTTAATCATATGTATTATAAATACTTACTCTACTTCCAATAGAACTTCTAATCATTTGTCTTCCCTATAAATTCGAACACCTATTCTACTTCTAATATGTTAAATGATATTTTTACTTTTGTTAATGTTTAAAATTCTAAAATTCTAGAAAATTAGAAAAATAGATTGAGACGATCTTAGAGACGCCACCTAAGCGCCCGCATATCCTCCTTTATATATATATATTGAAGGTAATTGATTAATTATTAGTAATTATAATATTTTATTTTATTAAAAAAATTGCTAATAGTGTTAAATAGAACTGCCGATGATATAATTGGAAAAAAAAGATTTTAGTTAGAGAAAATAGAAAGGTAACATGAAGATGACTTGATTCATGTGAAAATGGCAATTGAATAGTTTATAGTAAATATAATTTAATTATGTTATTTTACTAAATAAAATTGCTCATAATTTTTAGAAAATGAGAAATTAATGTTGCCCGTTATATTTCTAGGAAAAAAAGGGAATTTAATTAGAAAAAATTGAAAAGATTATATATTTTAGTTGAAAAGGTAATCGGTTAATTATTAGTATTATAATATTAGTATTAATTTATTTTTATTAAATAGAAACGACCGTGATATAATTGAAAAAAAGGAGGTTTTAGTAAGAGAAAAGAAAAAAGGTAACGTGATTTGGCTGAAAAAGGTAACCGTCCATGATGAAATTTTAGTTAGATAAAATATAAAAGATATTGTATTTTACTTGAAAAAGTAAATTATTTAATTCTTGAAAAGTAGAAAAGATAATATGTTAAATCTGAAAACGGAAATTGATTACTTAGTAGTAATTGAGTAAATGTAAATAAGTAAAATCAACAGGTAGAAAAGATAATATGTTTAACCTGAAAAAGGAAATTGATTCATAAAAGAGAAATTTTAGTTAGATAAAATATAAAAGATATTTTATTTTACTTGAAAAAGGAAATTATTTAATTCTTGAAAAGTAGAAAAGATAATATGTTTAATCTGACAAAGGAAATTGATTGGTTAATAGTAATTGAGTAAGGGTAAATAAATAAAATAACAAGTACCATACCGACCAACCAACCGACCAACCAAACTTTTAATGTTTCGACTTTTATATAATAGTATAAATTCTGCTTATTATAAGATTATAATAGGATATAATTTGAAAGTTACGCCCTTTTCCAAACTTTGAAATAATAACGTGTTGTGTTCGGAATTGGGATTGCAATTTTTAGCTTTTTGCAATTCTTATATAACCCCCGACACTCCCCCTCAAAATTATTATATCCTCCCCTCTTCTCCGCAAAACTCAAAATGGCAATGGAAGCCCTAACCCCCAAAATCGCAATGGAAACCCTAACCCCCAAAATCGCAATGGAAGCCATAACCCTAGTTAGTAAGGGACGGAAACAAATGGTTTGGTTTTCTTTTCAACTCTCTAATTGATCAATTTGTTTTCGTCAAATTCATGTATATAAACCTTGTGTTTGGTACCTATATATGGCCTTTGTGTATATGTGTGTGTGTGTACACATCATCATCATCGTTATAAATTGTTACTTTTCATTTCAGGGAGATGAAGGAGATGGGAACTATGAAATTGTTTGCAAGGGTGATGATGAAATACATCCAAATGATGAGGTTGTTGGAACTATCAGATTGATTTCTAATCACGGTGTTCATTACGTGTACGCCGTAACCCCCAAAATCCCAATGAAAACCCTAGCCCCCAATATCCCATTGAAAGCCGTAGACCTAGCTATTAATCGACGGAAACAAATGGTTTGGTTTTCTTTTCAACTCTTTAATTGATTAATTTGTTTCCGTCAAATTCATTCATTCATATAATTAACCTTGTGTTTGGTATGGCCTTTGTGTCTCTGTTCTATATATATATATATGTGTGTGTGTGTACATCATCATCATCATCATCATGTACTACTGGATTTATTTTGAGTTATTTTGGCATGATTACACTTACTCGATTGAGTTATAAATTCTTACTTTTCAGAGAGATAGTAGAGATGGGTCCCACTTCTTAATGGATGTGTTTCAAATTGTTTACCTGGGTGATGATGAAATACATCCAGAGGATCAGGTTGGAACTATCAAAATGATTTCTGATTACGGTTTTCAGTACCTGTACAACGCAACTGATGTGCACCCTTATTTCACCCCATCTCTAAAACGCGGAGATCAAATCTTGGTCATGGTTAATTCACCCACCATTCGTTGTGAATATCATTATTTTGAGTTTGATCTCTTCAACCATGCCTACAAGGGCACTCTTGTGATGGACTGCACGAATGCGGTTTCCACTGAGCCAACTTTCTGGGTGAAAAGGATTGGTCAAAAAGATGGCCCCGGAAGTATTGCTGTTCATTTTGGGTTGTTCCCTTATGCCAGGGTAGCCCATATCCAAATTATTTGTTTAGATGCAGACTCTATCGAATCTGCTTATGGAGTTGTTTCGGCTAGCAACAGCGGATTCCCTTCTGCTGCAAGTACACTCTTTGCAAAGGATGCTGATCACACCATTTGTCCGTACCATGATTTAGTGTTTCCGTTGTTCAAATCCCGTGTCGCTGTGCCGTTGGATACTACCCTCTATGTGGACTTCTCACTGAATTTTGATGGCGAGGATTTCAATGGAAGATTGGCCTTTGAGTGTCAAAAAGATGGCGTTGTTGATTTACTTGATCCTTCAAATAAGATCCGTGTAAGAGTTACCTGGGGGGGGTGATATGGACTCAATATTATCGACATATAATGATCCGCGTGAAGGGCTTGGATGTTGTTGATCTGTTTGTGTTTTTTTTAAAGAATCGTGGTGTTTTCATCTTGGAATCTCAAACATCTTCTAGTGTTTTATTTGTATTGAAATTTTAATTGATTATTGTACCTCTGCTTTGAATTAAGATTCTCCATTTACTTTATGTTATTCATTGTAGATATTATTCACAGAATTTGGAGAAGAACAATATTTTTTTACTAAGTTTTCGGCAGCGTGGCAGAGGTCTGTATATGTGTATACTCGTGCATGCATATATAAGTGTTTGTAATTGTGCATTTGTTTCAGCTTTTTGAGTAAAAAGTTGGCATGTTTGTTATAAGTCTTGCTGTTTTGAATGTCTGTTAGCTGCTATTCTCTAGCCCCGCTGATTGTTTTCCAGAGATTTTCATTAGTGACTGCTACTTGTGTCAAATACTACCTAGGGGGTATTGGTTGATTACTTCCACCTTCATTCTGTAAAGGGGAATCTCCTTTAGTTTTGCAGTGAGTTTTTGAGTGAAAGATTATTGTTTTATAGGTTCTGTTACATATATATTAATACCAAATCCCAGAATTCATGACATAATGTATATGCTGATGAGTTCATGGAGTCCAGCAAGCTCGTCTATGCTCTAATACCGTGGAGTGCCTTATTCAGATCTTTGACATACAGGTTTGTTGAATTGCTGTGCTGATGCACTGTGTCCATATTGTGAATGTTACCATTAAGATTCTTTTCTTTTCCAATTACAATTATTTATAATATTTATCAGTTTTCACAGTATCTGGCTGTTAGCATTCTCTCTAGTCTAGTGCAAGATATGATGGTTCACTATGGTTGCAAAGCATTCTCTCTAGTGCTAGATATAATGGTTGCAGCAAATACCAGTCCTTGGGAAGCATTATATATATGTGAATGCAGTATGTATATGTGATCACATTAACCTAACAGTATATTTGTCTCATTTGCTTGTTTGTCATTTCAGGAAAACTGTATTTAACAACTGTATCTAATGGAGTTGGAAATCCGGTCTTCTGAAATGTCCTACCTCTGGCTGCAGTTTCCTCTTCAAGTCTTTTCTTGACAATTCCAGGAAAAAAGACAGGCCTACTCGATGATGTCCGGTCTACTTGGATGCCATGCAATCTTTATCTCCCACCTAGGAAGCACCGACTCGGGTGCGGCGATACGGGACACGGGGATACGCCAATTACCGAAGTGTCCTGGATACGGGACACGGCAAAAAAAAAAATACTAATAAAATATATATATATTTTGTATGTCATAAACTAAACATCTTCATTCATAATAATAATTAAGTGTCTTACAAAACAAGTGGACTGTGGGCTGGGTTCTTTTTTTTATGGATTGTGGGCTTTTTTTAAGTGTATGTATATATATTAAGTGTATGTATATATATTAAAGAGGCTGGGCTGGGTTCTTTTTTTTATGGACTGTGGGCTTTTTTTATGGGCCTCGTCAGTGGGTCGTGTCCCCCGCGTGTCGGACGCGTGTCCCCCGCGTGTCGGACGCGTGTCGACCGCGTTTTCTTCACGACACGCCACCTGGCGTGTCCGACACGTCCTCAGCCGTGTCCCCGTGTCGGGGCCGTGTCCGACACGCATACGGCACCCAAATCGGCGTGTCGGTGCTTCCTAGTCTCCCACTTATATGGAGTTGCCCAAAGATTCCGGCACTAAATTAACTGATAATGACATTGCATACCGCAATTGGATGGTAATCAAATTGTATTATACAGTTTTCCTGCCCTTTTTTTGGCCTTTTGATCTATCCTTTTCTTATATTAGCACCTGAATTTGCACTCCTCTTTGGTTTTATGATCTATCATTTTCCTATATTAGTACCTAAATTTAAACTCCTCTTTGGTGGAGCAAGTTTGATAGTCTAGTACTTTTAGGCCTACTGAAGAAATAGATCTTGCTTTAACTTATTCTTAATTTTGAATTACGGTTGCAAATATCTAGAGTTCCCTGTTTGCCTCCTGCTGTTTAGTGTTGATTGGTGATGTAAATGTTGGGTGGTTAATGGGTTATCGACTTGTGTCCCTTTTTATGAATAATCTCCGATCCTTTTTGTTTGATCGATTATTCGATTAATTTGCATAATGTAGTAGCATATACAAAGGACTGTTTATGTGCTCATGCATTATGCAATTGTGAAATTAGTTTACTAGACATGTCATGCATTTAAAACTCTTTTGTTAATATCCATAAGTTTTATAAGTAAATGATTCTCATACACACGATGTGGAATCTTTGGATCTAACGGCACCAAATGGGGTTATTAGCATGCAGGTAAATTTACCCACACAGCTTGACAGCTATTTTATTCTAAAAGTCAATATGCAAATGACCTTACTTAAGTTTGGTTTAAAGTTATGAGAGTCGTCTGAGTAGCCCCCTCTCCTCCCCCTCCGGCTGTTAAGATATCTGTAGATATGGTTTGTTATTAGAGATATCTTTGTTATTAGTGTAAATCAATTACTGTAAATCAGGTCCTGTAAATCAGTTGTGGTTAGGATTAGTTTCCTGTATTGAGGCCTAATTATATGGCATATCTTGTATCTTGTAAAGAGTATATATAGCAAGGGAATGATAAAAAAATATTTTCCTCAAATGATTTCTTATCATTCCCTTGCTATATATACTCTTTACAAGATACAAGATATGCCATATAATTAGGCCTCAATACAGGAAACGAATCCTAACCACAACTAATGGTATGTCATTCCTACTATCTTGTCCTCGTACATCTTCTCAAAATGGTAAAGCTGAAAGGAAAATTCGGAGTATAAATAATATTACTCGCACTCTTCTTGCTCATGCGTCTCTTCCTCCTTCATTTTGGCATCATGCTTTACAAATGGCCACGTATCTTCTTAATATTCTTCCTAGTAAGATTTTGAGAAATAAAGCTCCCCTCCAAATTCTATACAAAAAGGTTCCATCATTTTCCCATCTTAAAGTGTTTGGGTGTCTATGTTATCCGTTATTTCCATCTACAACAATTAACAAATTACAACCCCGAACTACTCCATGTGTGTTTTTGGGATATCCCTCGTCAACTCATCGTGGCTACAAGTGTTTTGATTTATCTTCAAATAAAATTATTATTTGTCGTCATGTGATCTTTGATGAACAGGTGTTTCCGTTTGCCAACACACATGCTCCTTCACCCTCTGACTATGATTTTTTAGGTGATAATCTTTCACCATATATGCTTCACCAATACAAAATCTGGTCCCCAACACTAGTCCAGAACTCACTTGTTCAGACAGTTTAGTTGTACCATGCAGTCCAGTCACTCCATCTTCACCACAAAGCCCAGTTAGTCCGTCTTCACCTCCCACACAAGGTTCTGGCAGCCCACTGTCGTCTACTTTGAGTCCTACACCGAGTCCGACCACATCTCCCAGTCCTGAGCATGCTTCGTCTACTTCTACACCGAGTCAAACTACATCTATCAGCCCGGAGCTTAATTCTGAACACACGTCAGTAAATCAACAGCCACAAGTTTTTCGCCCTTCCATGGTTACTCGGAGTCAACATGGCATTTTTAAGCCAAATAAAAAATATGGTTTGTTATCTTCGGTGGCTCGTTCTGCTTTGCCTCGTAACCCAGTAGAGGCTCTCAGGGATCCTAATTGGTAAATGGCGATGAATGATGAGTATGATGCTCTTATTCAAAATAAGACATGGGTGTTGGTACCTCGTCCGCCTGATGCTAATGTCATTCGATCTATGTGGATTTTTTCTCATAAAGAAAATTCAAATGGGGTGCTTGAGCGACATAAAGCTCGTCTTGTGGCTGATGGGAAGACTCAGCAGGTTAATTGGTATTGATTGTGGAGAGACTTTTAGTCCGGTGGTGAAGCCGGCTACGATTCGCACAGTTCTGTCTCTAGCTATTTCTAAGGCATGGGACATTCATCAATTGGATGTGAAGAATGCATTTCTTCATGGTGATATCCAAGAAACAGTTTATATGCATAAACCACTGGGGTACCGGGATCCTGCTTATCCAGATTATGTATGTCTATTGCTTAAAGCGTTATATGGTCTTCGGCAGGCCCCTCGTGCGTGGTATAAGCGTTTTGCTGACTATGTTCTCTCTCTTGGCTTCACAAATAGCAAGTGTGATAGTTCCTTGTTCATATATAAGAATGGGACTGACATGGCTTATCTCTTGCTCTATGTTGATGATATAATTCTATCAGCTTCTTCTACTACGCTCCGCAAGTCTCTCATGGATTGTCTTAGTTCTGAATTTGCCCTCAAAGATCTTGGTTCTTTGTCTTATTTTCTGGGCATTGCAGTAGCGCGACATAAGGAGGGTCTGTTTCTTTCCCAGCGTAAGTATGCTACGCAGATAATTGAGCGAGCGGGAATGTCTATGTGCAAGTCCTCTGCTACTCCTGTTGACACAAAACAGAAGGTTAGTGCTGAGTCTGGCAGTGCATTTGAGGATCCTACTTTGTATAGGAGTCTGGCTGGGGCTCTACAGTATCTTACCTTCACCAGGCCGGATATTACATACGCAGTATAGCAAGTGTGTTTACATATGCATGCTCCAAAGGTTGACCATATGCAAGCTCTCAAACGAATTGTAAGGTATATTCAGGGTACGATTGATTATGGTCTTCATCTTTACTCATCTTCACGAATATCGTTGGTATCATATACTGATGCTGATTGGGGTGGCTGCCCAGATACACGCCGTTCTACTTCTGGGTACTGTGTGTTTTTGGGAGACAATTTGGTATCCTGGTCTGCTAAGAGACAGCCTACTCTTTCTCGCTCGAGTGCAGAAGCGGAATATCGGGGTGTGGCTAATGTTGTTTCTGAGTCATGTTGGTTACGTAACTTGTTATTGGAACTTCAGTGTCCGGTTACAAAGGCTACGTTGGTGTACTGTGATAATGTGAGTGCTATTTACCTCTCGGGTAATCCGGTGCAGCATCAACGAACAAAGCATATTGAGATGAATATTCATTTTGTTCGCGAAAAGGTTTCCCGTGGACAAGTTCGAGTTCTTCATATTCCTTCCCGGTATCAGATTGCCGACATTTTTACGAAGGGTCTTCCACGTGTTTTATTTGAAGATTTCAGGGACAGTCTTAGTGTTCGTCTTCCTCCCGCTTCAACTGAGGGGGTGTGTTAAGATATCTGTAGATATGGTTTGTTATTAGAGATATCTTTGTTATTAGTGTAAATCAATTACTGTAAATCAGGTCCTGTAAATCAGTTGTGGTTAGGATTAGTTTCCTGTATTGAGGCCTAATTATATGGCATATCTTGTATCTTGTAAAGAGTATATATAGCAAGGGAATGATAAGAAATCATTTGAGGAAAATATTTTTTTACCCGCCTCTCTCCTCCCTCCCGCCTCTCTCCGCCTCACTCCTCCCTTCTCCCTCTTTTCTTCCGATCTACTTCCTCTTCTCCGTTAACTTACTTTTTTATCCAGATTCAATAAAATCGAGCCGTTATGTTAGGCTTTTGTTTGATTTAAATCTGTTCGTGGTTGTTTTGTTCCCAATTTATTTGGGTTTTGTTCCCAATTTAGTTGGGTTTTGGTTATTCTCTCCTCTTTGTGAGAGCTTTGTGTGGTTTGATTTTGTTTTGCAGTGAATTAATGTTTGGGATGTTAGATCTGCAGGATTTTCAAGGTTTTGATTTAGCGATGAAAGTTTTAATGGGATTGCATTTATGGTCGATAGCTCAAACCAGATGTGACGAAGCGGATACATGTACATATATCAGTTTCAACAAATCGCTTGATGGTATATCCAAAAGGTCTAAGAAGACTGGATTAATATGCGATTGTATCTTTTTACGGTTTGTTCGAATCGGTTATATTTGTAGATGCCGTATGGCTTTTTATTAACGAATTAAATCCTTTATTCAAAAAAAAAAGTTTGGTTTAAAGTTAAGTGTCTGGTTTTCGCATACCTGCTTCTGTTTCTACTTTTAGTACCAGATGGCTACCATTGTGATTTTGTACCAAAGTATGACTTGTCTATATAGATGAATTTAATAGGTCAATATGCAAATGACCTTACTTAAGCTTGGTTTAAAGTTACGTGTCTGGTTTTCGCATACCTGCTTCTGTTTCTACTTTTAGTACCAGATGGCTACCATTGTGATTTTGTACCAAAGTATGACTTGTCTATATAGATGAATTTAATAGGCTTATATAGCGACAGCTTATTGTATCTCTTCTTGATTAGTTATTGCAAAAGCTATTTTAATTCAGTTAATTAATTATTTAGCTAAAAATACTAATTACAGATAGTAAACAAACATTGTCGATTCTTAACGGGCACGCAATGCTCTCTCATGTGTAAACTCCAAAATGTTAAGTCAATTGCTACGTTTTCTAAACTCGTTGCAACATAACCAAAATTTTGGATAAAGTAATATTTTATCAATGCAATTGTAACGGATTTTAAAAATAATGCAATATTTCGGAACTTGTCATTTTATAGTTATTTTTCTTATTTTAATTAAAAATAAATAGTAAATAAAATTTTAAAATTCTAAATATATTATCTAAAATACTACTCCGAATGCTAACAGTAGACACTGTTATTTTCATTTGGTTGCGATAACATTCAAGAAAAATGTGTAGAATCAACAAAATATTACTTTTATTTTTCAAACACATATTTAGAGTTATATGTTTAATATTTATAATGACGAATTCAGTAATTCAAATGATATACCGATGAAATCGATGAGTAAAGTGATACTATATAAACTGGTTTCACTTGGGTGATCATTTTGATATTTAACCCTAGGTGCATTTCAAGAGCTTTTGATTATTTCTGCACTATTTGTTGGCAAATCTAAGCATATCAAGAACACAGTACTTTATGGTGGCTGGTTGACTGCCTATCTTCTGGAGTTTGCTAACTCAAATCAGAATGTCTCCAAACCTGTTGCGAGACACAAGTGAATTGGAAATCTCCTGATAATGGCTGCTTAAAGATTAATGTCGATTCCGCGACAAGGATGGAAAATTCTGGTACTGGACTTGGTAATGTGGTTAAAGATTATAGAGGGAAAGTGTTCACATCATTTTCTCGTCTTTCTTTTAGCGCTTTTGCTGCTGAAATTTTAGCCATCAAACTCAAGTTTGCTCTCCAGGTCGGCCATCAAATAGTCATGGAAAGATCAACTATTTGAATCATTGGGGGTGTTTGGGGAACTTTTTTCAGAATAAGTCAACTTATTTTAAGATAAAGTTAGAGATTCCTAACTTTCCAACTTATTTTTGCAACTTATTGAATCTCAAAAATACACTAAATACTTGTATAATTTTTTATTTTTTTTATCAAAATAAGTCGATAAGTCCGTAGAAAAAGTTATGCCAAACAAGCTAAATATCAAAGAACTTCAAGATTAAGGATAATGAAAAAAATTCCATTTTTTTACACAAATACCAGTTTTAAATTTTTTGACAAAAAATATCAATTTATTACACATTTTCAAATTAGATAATGCTATTACGCATTTGAGGAATAAGTATTATGTGAAAATATTTTTAAAAATAAATAAATATTGGAGACGCATCACACCCATTTTGAAGTTGACACACATTTCTGGAATGCGTAACACCAGTAATTTTTTTTATTTTCTATGCAATACCCATTTAGCAAATGCGTAATAATATTATTCATTTTGGAAATGAGTAATAGTATTTTTGATCAAAAAATTCAGAAATAGTATTCTCGCAAAAAAGTAAAAAAAAGGTATTTTTGGCATTTTTTCCAAGATTAAGCATCAAAATAACTTAGCTACATAAACATAATAAATCATCAAACACTCCTATCCAAAAATAAAATAACTGACGATTTAAACAAATTATTCTAATCGGTAGAACTAGTATTCCAACTAAAAAACGTCTGATTAACAACATAGTCAAAACCAACAATGGTAATTGGTAACATACGCAATCAAAACCAATTACTAATATACATTGTCAAAAGTCAAAACCAACTAATATACCAAGAAGAGTTAATTGCATTTTGCATCCCCAGTTTTATTCCAATTTCAATTATGTATATGTAGTTTAATAAATTGCATTTTGCATCCCCCAACTTTAAATCATAAGTCAATTCTCAACCCCTTATACGTTTTCTATCAAAAATAATATTGCTTTTAACGAATACATTAACAAATGCGATATAAAATGATTGCAATGATAATATAAACTATAGATTTTAAACATGTAACTAATTTTACACTTTAAATTTTTTTAAATTATAATTTAATATTATTTTTTGACCATTAATCAATTATAATATATTTGTAAAAAATTGAACTAATATGTTTTCATTAAATAAAGTTGTGACTATTATGATATATGATATACATAAAATTATTAAAATATAAATTATATAATTATTACACAATTTTATATCGCATTTGTCAATATAATCATTAAAAGTAATATTATTTTTGATTGAAAACGTATAAGGGATTGTGATTCGACCTATAATTTAAAGTTGGGGGATGCAAAGTGCAATTTATGAAACTACATATACATTATTGAAATTGGAGTAAAGCTAGGGGATGCAAAGTGCATTTAACTCTACCAAGAAATGATAAAATGCTTTACTTTTGAACTCGGATAAACTAGAGAATCACGAGACAAAACTCATCAAGCTCCTGCATCATGTAAGACTTCCATCATTCACTAAAAAATGTAACACACGAAATAAAAATTAGCACAATATTCATTGATCCTTTATAAAACATGAACAACGACCACAATGATATACAAAGTAGTAGTAGTAGTAGTAGTAGACAAAATAGTAGTAGTAGTAGTAGTTTCCAACATTCTGTCAGTATTACGAAAATGGTTCTGAATGCCGCTCGCTAGCCGTACATATGTTAAAGTGGTATCAAAAAGAAATTAGGTGCTGAAGTAATTGTTGGAAAATGTGGGTGTTAGCCCCATTTTGACAAGTCATTTTGAGCTAAGGTTTGAGTAGGTCTTGGGTGCGTAATCGCAACAAGTTATGCTTGAAATATGTTCTACTTCGTGAGAACTTTTCAACGCATATTAAAGTACTCAAAACGACTAAGGGATGGATGAGTTATGATTGTCCAAAGTTGCTCCCTTAGAAGTGGAAAATAGAAGAGTGAACCTTATATCCCACATTGATAAGGAAAAGAGCCTTTTAAGGCTTTATATAGCAAGACACTCATGTAGTGTCTAAAAGTGTTAATAATGTATTGCTCCACCATCTACGTGCGCGCAGGGGGGGTGCAAATTGTGGGATTTCGAGGGGAAAAACGTGGCCCCTCGGGCTTTTCCGCGTGTGCGACCTGCGGACACGAATGCAACAAAAATTTGGGCCGAATAATTCCGGACTATTAATTCTGATTTGATTTGAATTAATTGATCTTTGCCATGATTAATTAACGCGTCTTATTAATTGTGTAAATCAATTAACGCGTCTAATTCATTATACAGTAGTGCACAAGGGTTAGGGTTAGTCGATCCCTATATATTCATCGGTATATGTGTGTTTTATCCTGGGAGCCTTTGTTATTCACACACGAACACGATCTTGTTTATTTAATTGTTATTTAAGCTTTAAGTATTTATTTAAGCATCTTGGCACTTCCCTGTTTCAAAATCAAGACATTGTGAGCAGAAAAAAGCATTAGAGATACATGACTGATATATTTATTATTAACAAAGAACACAAAATTCTATGACCGAGAAGAAATGACTAATGCTATAATCACAACTCTCATAGTAAGAGGACTATTATCATTGCACCTTTTAAATTGACTGCATAAGAGCATCTCCAAGGGTGATAGTTATAAAAATAGATGATTATGTAAAATTTGCTGAACCTGTAAGCTATAATGGTTAGTTATATTTAAAAATATGTTATTTTTACTATTTTTAAAATTCTAATGATTATATTTTTAGATATTATTTATTTATTGTGGATAAAACTCATAACTAAACTTTTTCTAAATTCAATAAAATAATTTTTTTGTATAAATATGTATATTAAATATGTTATTTTATTATTTTTAAATTCAATAAAATAAAATTTTTATACAAGGATATACTCCCTCCGTCCCAACCAAATGTTTACATTTGGTTTGGGCACGGAGACCAAGGAAAAATATAAAAAACCAAATGTTTACATTTGGTTTGGGCACGGAGACCAAGGAAAAATATAAAAAAGGAGGAGAGAAGTAGGAAAAATGAGTAAAGTGGTGGGACCCATCACTATATAATGTATAAAATGAGTTAGTGGAGAAAATTAGTGGATGTAGTTGATTTTTATATTATAAAATTTTACTATTTTAGGAAAGTTTAGAAATGTAAAGAATTGGATGAGACATCCCAAAAAGGAAAGTGTAAACAAATGGATGGGACAGAGGGAGTATGTTATTTGATTAAACAAAATAGTTTTAATAATTAAAATAATTTAGGATGAAGTTAATTGAAATAAATGTATAGATGTACTAGCATGAAGGAAAGACAGTGATTGATGATGACGTGGAAAATTATAGTTGAGCATGAATGGATCAAAAAATATAGAAGACCTGTAGCCTGTTATCTAAAATTATACCTAATAGCTGGATCCATTGGAGAACCCATTTTTTACATATTAGGTATAAATATTAGCCACGTAGGATTTTTTACTAACAGTGTTAAGGGTTGAAGATGTTCTAACAAAGAAAGTGATAAAAGGGCTCTGATATTTGTCATGCTTATTATTATTAGGTATGCAAAAATTGGCTAGCGTTGATGCTGTAAATATGCTAATATGACTATCCTTCTCATACAAATGTGATTCTTGTTTAAGCCAAACGCGGTCAATACTTAAATAACTATTTAAGTAAAGATGTGATTTTTTTTATATAGTAGGAAAACCAGAAATCACGTACACACAAAAACCCTAATGAGAGTCAGAAATCACGTACACACAAAAACCCTAATGAGAGTCGACTCTCAAATTTAGCCGCCGGCCACCCCCTTTTCTCCATTTTCTTCCATCATACATCCTCCAATCCTCCATTAAACCATCTAATCCCCTTCTTCTTCCCTCCCCCTCCCTTCTTCCTCATCTTCTTCCTCCGTCCCCCTCTTCATCCTCACCTTTCTTTCCCCTCTTCCAGATCTACCCCATATTCTCTTCTTTTTTTTCTTGTTAATAAGTTCATTAATCTTCATCTTTCGGTGGGATTTTGATTATTTTCGTCCATCTTATTGGGTGGTTTTATATCTCTCCTATGTGAGAGTTTTGGTTTTCACTTCTTAATTGTGAGCGGGGTTTTGTTGAAAATGATTTTGTTGTTTTGGAGAGTCTGGAAAACCCGCAATGAAACTGGATTGGTGGTGATTATTGTAAGAGCTCACCTTTCACAATTAAAGATTGTTCATTCGTTATCGGTTTTCACTTTCGACATGTTTATAGCTGGTATCATGTAGATAGCTGGGGTGAAGAATCCATTTTCGGCATGTCTATAGCTGGTATCCGGTATGTAGATAGCTGGGGTGTCCCTCCTACTCTTGGGGTTTTTGAACACTGGGCTAACAATTATTTTTATGTTATATGGTCATTTGTGATGCTGCTGTTTTCCGGGATGTTGGTGCAATATGGATTGCTCGGGATGTGATAAGTGGATTTTATATCCACTTGGAACATTCTATATCGGCTTAAATTGATTGTTTTGGACTCAAGTTTGTGTAGTTTTAATGTGTTTTGTGTAGTTGTGCAGGTTTCCAAGAATATCTAAGCTTTTGTCGTTTTTGGAGATTTAATAGATTAAAATTCGGATTTTTCGGGAAGGCTGCGCAGCTTATACTGTTTTGGCCATATCTGGAGTTCTAGAAGTCCGTTTTCAGCGATCTTACTGCCCACGCGAAGCTTGAGAGATTTTCTACAACATGGGATAGGAAACAAGTGCAAGAAATAAGCTGAATAAATTCGCGCACGTAATCTTGATTAAAGAAGGCTGAGAATTTACTGTTTTGCCCTTTTTCTAATTCTAATTGTATTCTGGTATTCTGGGCAGTTTTGGGTACCTTCTTTAAATCCTAATTGTAATAGAAGGAAATATCTTGCTGGGCAAGATTTGTAGAGCCTATATAAACACATCATACCATTATAAATCATAACAATTCATAGCTAGAACAATTCATAGCTAGAACAATTCATAGCTTGTAATCGTATCAAGGTACTTTCGATCTTCAATTCTTTTTTCAATATTATGTTTTTATTCATTATCATTATTATTTTGTTTTCTTCTTTAATTATGTGTAACTAAATCTTTAATCTGAGGATTGGGTAGTATTCCTTGGTATTCATGCATGTTTGATTACGTGATTTTCTGCTTTGCTGATCTGTTATTGAGGGCTTAACACAATTAGAAGAGTAGCTAACTTTTGATTGTATTCTAGGGATTGTAATAACTTGGAAGAGGAGTTGCAATTTTAGTACATGATTTAACAGACATAACTCGAATATTTGATTGGAAGATTAATAGGAGAGTTGTGAGACTTATAATTCTTGGAGCTTAATAGTTTATGATTGTCTTTGATTGTATCACGGAAGTGACAATTAGGGTATAGTTGTAGACATTATATTGTATCTTGGAAGAGAACATTATAACCTTAGAAGAATTGTTTTCAGCAGAGTAAGAACGTAGACATCACATAGATATTGAATGTGCATTGAAACCAAGTGAAGAACCCCAGTTCTTGGATTGATTTCCTCATATATTTTATTCTCGATTGATAATTAGTTTAATTTTGTTTAGTTTAATTTAGTTTATAAACACACCAAACATTCTTCTACACTTCTAAATTGTGAGAGATAAAAACTTGAACTTGATATTACAATTCAGTCCTTCCCTGAGAACGAACACACAAAAATACTACTAACAAATTGGCGCCGCTGCCGGGTAAGGCAGTATAGTTGAGTTTAGGTTAATTGTTTCTTATTGTTTAGATTTTAATTGGTTCCACAAGTTGTTTTGTTGGTGATTTTCAGGTGTATGCTACGTTCATCGTGCGTTAGAAAGTTGGAATCTGACCCTGAAATCGAGCGTACCTTGAGAAAGATAAGAAAAGAGAAAGCTAAGATGACGGACGCTGAGAATGTTAATGCAAATGTTAATGCAAATGTTAATGCAAATGTTAATGTTGATCAGACTTCTATTTGGGACCATGAGACACCTAATCCTGCCAATTGCATGTACAAAACTCCAGAGATTGGTGCAACCCAATTCAACATTAACCCGAGTTTAATTCAGATGATCAGCAATCAAGCTTTTGAAGGAGATATTGAATTAGAAGACCCACACAGACATCTAGAGCATTTCGTGCAGATGTGTGGCTCATTCAGAATCAATGGTGTTACGAGTGATCAGATTCGTCTCCATATGTTTCCCTACTCTATTAAGGGAAGAGCTTTGGAATGGTTTCAGCAACTTCCAAACACTGCGGTTGCTACATGGGATAGTCTTTCTACTGCATTCTTGTCCAAATATTATCCTTCTGACAAGACGCAACAATTGAGGACTATGATTATGAGTTTCAAAGCACAACCGGGTGAAGGTCTATATTAGGCATGTGAGAGATTCAAGGCACTGTTGAGGAAGTGTCCACATCATGGTTTGGAAGATTGGCAGATCATCAGTACTTTTTATGGGGCCATGAACGCGGATATTCGTTTGAGTTTGGATGTGGCTGCTGGTGGAAATTTCAAGAAGGCACCAACTACACAGGCTAAAGCACTCCTTGAGGAATTGGCATCTAATAACTATTCATGGGCACCTAGTGGGACGAGCTCAGCTAAAGCAGCACAAGACTCTGAGATGATCAACATGCTGGCTCAAAAATTGGATACTCTAACTCAAGAGATGCGAGGACAAAGAGCAAATGTGAATGCTATTTCTTCACCTATGGAGGGGTATAATGATTATGGTGCTAATCAGAACTCTTATGTGCAACAATTTCCAGAAGAAGCATCTTTCATTCAGGGAAGACAGCCGTGGCCTGTTCAGAATAACTCCTATTACAATCCAAATCAAAGGCCAAACAACAATCTTTCTTACAGTAATAATCATGCGGCTAATCCTTCTTATGCATTTCCAAAGCAGAATCAACCTTCTGGTTTTCAGTCACGACCACCATATCAAGCACAGCAGCAGTATCAACCTCCTCCGAAGAAAGAACCAGCTGATTGGGAGGTTGCACTAAATAAGATTATGCAAGGAACTTCTGGGGCATTGGCTAATATGGAATCAAGAATAGAGCAGATGGCATCATCTCAAAAGATGCTAGAAACACAGATTGGACAGATTGCCTCCACGATGGGTGTTCGTGAGCAAGGATCACTTCCTAGTCAACCCGACCAGACTGGTAAAGAGCAATGCAAAGCAATTACTTTGAGGAGCGGGAAAGAGTTGCCCGAGGTTGAGGTTTTTGAGCCTAAAGAGAAGGATGCTGAAAAAGAAAGTGAGATAGTAGAGATCGATGCAGAAAAGTCAGAAAAAGTAGATGAAGAGAAGAAGGAAGAAGAACCAGAAAAGCCGTATGTTCCTCCACCACCTTATGTTCCTCCAATTCCTTTTCCACAGAGACTTCACAACAGGCAGTTAGAGAAGCAGTACGAGAAGTTCTTGACTATGTTCCGGCAATTGCATGTCAATATTCCGTTGGATGAAGCTTTGAATCAAATGCCACTCTATGCTAAATTTCTTAAGGAGATGTTGACAAAGAAGAGGAAACTTGAGGATGCAGAAACCATTACTCTCAATGCTGAATGCAGTGCAGTCATCCAAAAGGCCATTCCTCAGAAATTGAAAGATCCAGGAAGTTTTTCTTTGCCTTGTACTATTGGGAAGATGGAGAACGTGAAAGCCTTGTGTGATTTAGGGGCTAGTGTGAGTTTGATGCCATATTCAATCTGCAAACGACTTGGTCTTGGAGAGCTTAAAAAGACACGGATTTCACTTCAGTTAGCGGATCGTTCTGTTAAATATCCTTTGGGGGTCGTTGAAGATGTGGTTGTCAAAGTTGATAAATTTGTCATACCTTGTGATTTTGTGGTGTTAGAGATGGATGAAGATGTCGAGATACCAATTATCTTGGGAAGGCCATTCTTGGCTACTGCTGGCACTACAATTGATGTTAAAGCTGGAAAATTGACATTGAATGTTGGCGAGGACAAAGTGGAATTTGATCTGAACAAAGCAATGAAGATACCTCCTTTTGGAGCAACTTGTTTTACCATTGATATAGTGGATGATGTTGTGCAGCTAGAAAATGAACACTTCATGGGAGCAGAAAGGGTGTTAGATGATGTATTAGAAGAAGAAGCACTTGTTGTTCGAGACACAGAAGTTGAGATGGTTTTTACGCTTTCAGAGGCACCACAGGTGGAACTTAAACCTCTACCTGCTAATTTGAGGTATGCCTTTCTTGGTCCTAATGATACATATCCTGTGGTAGTTTCTGCATTGCTTAGTGATGATGAGCTGGAAAAATTATTACATGTTCTTCGGCAATATAAATCAGCTATTGGTTGGACAATTCAAGATATCAAGGGAATTAGCCCTGCTCTTTGCATGCATAGAATTGCCTTAGAAGATGATCATAAGCCTGTGATTGAGGGACAAAGAAGATTGAATCCGAATTTGCAAGAGGTGGTTAAGAAAGAAATCACTAAGTTGCTTGATGCTGGTATCATATATTCGGTTCCACACAGTAAGTGGGTTAGTCCTATTCATGTTGTGCCTAAGAAAGGTGGGATGACTGTTGTTCACAATGAGAAGAATGAATTAATTCCCATAAGAACAGTAACAGGTTGGAGAGTTTGCATTGATTACAGGAAGTTGAATAACGCTACTCGCAAAGATCACTTTCCCCTCCCATTCATTGATCAAATGCTCGAAAGGTTGGCGGGTAATGAGTATTACAACTTTCTGGATGGTTTTTCGGGCTACTTTCAGATTCCTATTGCACCCGAAGATCAAGAAAAGACCACCTTTACTTGTCCTTATGGTACTTTTGCTTATCGGAGGCTTCCTTTTGGTTTGTGTAATGGTCCTTCGACGTTTCAACGTCTCATGAACCACATATTCTCAGATTTTATAGGGAAAGACATGGAGGTCTTCATGGATGACTTCACAGTTTATGGTTCTTCCTTTGAATCATGTTTAGCCAGTTTGTCAAAGGTGTTGCAGAGATGTACTGAAACTAATCTTGTTCTTAATTGGGAAAAGTGTCACTTTATGGTGAAGGAGGGCATTGTGCTTGGGCATAAAATCTCTAATAGAGGCATTGAGGTCGATAGAGCAAAAATTGAAGTTATTGAAAAATTACCACCACCTTCATCTGTGAAAGGAATTCGAAGCTTTCTTGGTCATGCTGGATTTTATCGACGGTTCATCAAGGATTTCTCCAAGTTAGCTCGGCCTCTCTGTAATCTTCTTGAAAAGGATCGTGTTTTTGACTTTGATGAAAGTTGTCTTGTTGCGTTTAACAAGCTGAAGAAGGAACTTACTTCTGCACCCATAGTTACATCTCCTGATTGGAGCTTACCTTTTGAGCTTATGTGTGATGCTAGTGACTATGCTGTGGGTGTTGTTCTTGGGCAAAAGAAGGATAAGCGTATGCATGTGATAGCTTATGCAAGTAAGACTCTTGATGATGCACAAATCAACTATTCAACTACGGAGAAAGAGCTACTTGTAGTGGTGTTTGCACTTGATAAATTTAGATCCTATCTTGTTGGGTCTAAGGTGATTGTCTATTCAGATCATGCTGCAATTCGTTTCTTGATGACAAAGAAGGATGCCAAGCCTCGTCTAGTTCGTTAGATTCTCTTACTCCAGGAATTTGATCTTGAGATTCGAGATAAGAAGGGGTCCGAGAATTTGGTAGCTGATCACTTATCGAGGTTGGATCAAGGAGATGGAGAGGTAGGAGGTGAAAAACCTATCAATGATAAATTTCCGGAAGAGCAGCTTCTAGGTGTGTCCTTGTCTACACCATGGTATGCAGATTTTGTGAATTACATTGTGGGAGGAGTTGTGCCGGACAATCTCTCGTATAACCAAAAGAAGAAATTCTTTTATGATGTGAAGCACTACTATTGGGAGGAACCGCTACTTTACAAGGAGTGTGCTGATGGAATGTTTCGTAGATGTGTGCCTCATGATGAAGTTCCTCATATTTTCAGGCATTGTCATTCTCTGGAGTGTGGAGGTCATAACAGTAGTATGAAGACAGTGGCAAAGGTTTTGCAGTCAGGATTCTATTGGCCAACCATGCATCAGGATGCTAGAGACTTTGTGGCAAAGTGTGATAGATGTCAGCGAGTTGGAAACATTTCGAGGAGGAACGAGATGCCTTTACAGTCTATTCTTGAGGTGGAGATATTCGATGTGTGGGGGATGGATTTCATGGGTCCATTTCCATCTTCTTATGGGAACCAGTATATTTTAGTGGGAGTTGATTATGTCTCTAAATGGGTTGAAGCTATTGCATCTCCTACTAACGATGCTAGAATGGTGAAGAAGTTCCTAAAGAAGCATGTGTTCACTAGATTTGGAGTGCCAAGGGTTATTATCAATGATGGAGGTGCACACTTTTGCAATAAACAGGTGGCTGATCTCTTGAAAAAGTATGGTGTGACACAAAAGGTGGCAACTCCTTATCATCCGCAAACAAGTGGACAAGTTGAGATTTCGAATCGTGAGCTGAAGTCAATTTTGGAGAAGACAGTGGTAGCGTCGAGAAAGGATTGGTCAACAAAGCTTGATGATGCACTTTGGGCATATAGGACGGCGTTTAAAACACCTATTGGAATGTCTCCATATAGGTTGATCTTTGGGAAGCCATGTCATTTGCCGGTGGAACTTCAGCATAAGGCATTTTGGGCGACAAGAGAGTTGAATTTTAATCTAAAATCTGCGGGAGAGAAGCGTTTACTTCAACTTGGAGAGCTTGAGGAGATTAGGCTTCAATCTTATGAAAATGCTAGTATATACAAGGAGAAGACCAAATTGTGGCATGACAAGCACATTCAGAAGAAGGAATTTGAGGTTGGGCAATATGTTCTATTGTTTAATTCAAGACTCCGTTTATTTCCTGGAAAGCTTAGATCAAGATGGTCCGGACCTTTTGAGATTGTGAAGGTCTATTGTTATGCTAATTTTACGCAAGCGCACGTAGTCACAAGTAATATATGATTAAATCAAGTTCGTTCCCACAGAGATCTAGAATGGTGTTCAATTCAGTAAATATGCCTATGCAACAATGTATGGTTTTAATTCACTGCTAAGAAAAATAACAAATATGGGTTTGATTACCTAAATTAAGCTAAGATGCAAATTATAAAATTAAGAATTAACTAATTGACAAAAATTAAAATCGAATTACTTATATGAGAATAAACATGGAATCCTAGTTTCATCATCTACTTCACTTAGAGTTGCAGCCTTCGATTAAAACATGTGATGGTTTTGATATCTGATCGGATAACACGAAAAGAGTAAAAGTTACCTCTCGGTATACTAGTACCAATCTACACATACATCCACAAAAGAGATAGAAGATGAATAGGCACCTATTATGTTTAGACCCTATATCTCTATAGAATTTGAAAACATAAAGGTTGAAGCACAAGTTATCCACTTAGATCACATAGGGTAGCATAATATCTCTATTCATGCCACAAATCATGATGCTTAACATCAACCTATCCTATGCTAGCATGGCAAGTTCTAAATCTCAAGATCCACTCTCGTTTAGCAAGAGATTAACAATTCAATTTAGATGTTAGCTACGCATCTAAAAGCATTAAGATTAACCATACGAGGATATCAAGAATTCACCACACATAAATCTTTAAGGCATGCAAACTACTAAGCTACATAGATAAATCCACTAGGATCCCACGATAACGATTAGTTCATAATCGAACTTTTCGTCACCATGGGATTAGACGAAAGCATGATATTAAACAAGATAAAGAAGATGAATAAATCAATAATAGAATAAGGTTTAGTGAACAAATCCGTGAAAGTAACAAGCATCCAAAAGATACGCCTCCACAAAGGAATACAAGAAAAACTATATCTAGATCTTCTTGTCGTCACGATCCTCGCCTTGGCTTCTCTCTCTTCTTGCTCTGAACGAATTATGTGTGTAGGATGTGTAGATGATTATTTTTCTGTGCCCCAAGGTGTGTATTTATAGCCCCCAAGTGCCTCCTTGACCAAGCAATTACCGTAATCGAAATAGGATAGAATTCCGGTAATTTTCCATCTTTAATTGAAATAGAATTGCAATTCCCATGTTTAATTATGATTCTGGAACGTTCTGGTCATATATAACAATTTCCATGTTGAATAGGAGAAGAATTAAGGAAGTTTCCCATTAGAAATCAGTTTTCAGCAACATTCTGCCACTTTCCCGCAGACAGGCGCGGCCGCGCGCGCCATAGTACAATCCTAGCGCGCCCGCGCGCAGCATTTTCCTGAAGTTTGTCCAACGCGCCCGCGCGCTCCACAAGGTTATCTGAGCGCGCCCGCGCCCAGTTTATGCAACTGCTCGATTTTCTCTTGCTGCTTTCCTCTACTTCCTTTTGCATCTTCGACCACTATCTTCTGAGCTTAAAAACACATATAAACACTGAAATTTCCACACTTGCACCTAAAAGTATATCCTGCACAATTCTCACAAAACACATTAAAACACACCAATACTTGAGATACAAAACACCAATTTAAGCCGAAATGGAACGATCCAAGTGGATATAAATCCACTTATCACACCCCCAAACTTAAACCGATGCTTGTCCTCAAGCATAAACAACACAATATATATACAACTAACTAGTACCACTTCCGTAGGTGATCACGGTTGCATTTGGCATATGCAACAAGCCCTTTAAACCCCTAGGCAGCCCTAGTGGACGAGTAAGGTCTCGTGAGGGCCTATAGCGAATGTACCCACAAAATCCGTTTAACCTAATGCAATGCAATGCATGAATGCAACTAATATGAAAAATGCAAAGACCCCCTTCAAACTCACCAAAACCAACTAACAAGCAAATATCTCAACGAATGCAACAAATCCAAGCAGAGCTCGACTAAGTCCCCGTATACTAACAATACATGAACAGAAACGTGCGTGTGTGCAATGCTCATCAGAAATACCCCCAGAACTAGGTCAAAAATCATACATGCTTTCCGTCAAGACAATCACAGGTTTATAACTAGAATAGACTGTAGACACTCCATAACCTAAGAACACCTCCACCCTTATCCAAGGTAGACAGAAACTCATGCTTTATTACTATGCTATGACACTACATATATACTACGCATGCTTATTTAACCGTGCAATGAATGATACCCCAAAAGGCTTATACAATAATACCCATGTAGCGAGTGTTAGGTCAGCAGGATCCCAGACTATAAAGCCTTAGGTCACTAGGACTAAGTCCCCTCAGACTTAATTACTCGAGTATTAAAGAGCTCACTCTGGTTAATTTTGCATTCAACAAACAAAACTTGACTCTTTTTTTTTTTTTTTTTTTTTTTTTTTTTTTTTTTTTTTTTAAAGAAATCTGGAATGAGCCTTTCTCATTTCCAACCCTAGACTACTCATATAAATATGAGCTGGCTACTAGCCAATTGACGCCTAGCCTTTATTGACAAATATTAACAACTAGCATGAAATTCCTGTTTTCCCCCAAACTTAGACTTTAATGTTCTTACGCTATAAAGGGAATAACGAAAATTCTAAGAATAAACAAGTGATTAATCTCAAAACATCCAACATGCATGACTCCAACCTAACCCCAAAAGCACCCCAATGAGACTGTGTAAAAATTTTGTTCCTGAACATGCAAGTCAATTACCTAGGAACTATAAATCAGCCCTCTACTCATTATCATCACACTCAAATCAACATCTACCTATCAATCTGAATCAGCTCATTTTAAGGGATCATGAAAAATGCATGCCATGAAAATGCAACTAATATGAACTCACATGGTAATAAACAAACAATAACAAAATGTCCTATATGAAACAAACGTAGATAATACGAACATAAAATGCATGCCTTACACTAATATGCAAAACATGATATCCTATATGAACACATAAATACTACACATAAACTACGCATCCCCCAAACTTGAAAGATTCAATGTCCGCATTGAATGGAAGTAAATACGAGGGATCGCAGAAAACATACCTAAAAATAACGAAACACATGGGTTGCCTCCCACGAAGCGCTGTCGTTAACGTCATTTAGCCGGACAAATATGATTCAAATCATGGTGGCTCGAAGATTGCATTTGACTTGTCCTTAGCAGAAGGACCATTCACCCATTGTCTGACAACCTTCTTGCTATCTTCCCACATCCTTTCAAAACCAAAATTCACTTTGACTCCTCCTCCAATCGACTTTTTCTTTTTCTTCTTCACACCTCTAAGGTGTTTATGCTTCACAGTTGATTGAGAAGAACACTCCTCTACCTCATCATCCATGATCCACCTTCTTAACACATTATCGTGACCCTCTTCAAAAATTAACAACTCATCATTCAGAAGGACATATTTCAAATGAGATGGAAGTTTTCCGAGCTTGACATTCGAGAGATCTCGAACAGAAGAACTGTCAATGGAATCACTGATAGGATGCTTTAGCATGTGTATATTCGAATTTTCGCTCAACAATTGATCCAACTTCTTTCTCTGACCCGTATCAACCGTTTCCACACTAAAACACTCTTCATCCTCTGTCGGAAATTTCATGGCCTTGAACACATTAAAGGTGACACTCTGATCTTGCACCCTCATTGTAAGCTCTCCTTTTTGCACATCAATCAAAGTCTTTCCTGTAGCCAAGAACGGTCTTCCCAAGATTATGGGAATCTTCTTATCTTCTTCAAAATCCAAGATCACAAAATCAGCTGGGAATATGAACTTATCAACTTTTACCAAAACATCCTCTACTATACCCCTCGGATAAGTGATCGTCCTATCAGCCAACTGCAAAGAGATGTTAGTCGGCTTCGGCTCCGGTAGACCAAGTTGCTTGAAAACAGACAAGGGCATGAGATTAATGCTAGCTCCCAAATCACATAAACATTTGCCGAATGAAAGGTTGCCAATAGTACATGGAATAGTGAAACTTCCCGGATCTTTCAATTTCGGAGGCAATTTCTGTTGCAGAACAGCACTACACTCCTCCGTCAAAGCTACTGTTTCAAAATCTTCCAACCTTCTCTTCCGTGACAAAATATCCTTCATAAACTTTGCATATCTTGGCATCTGCTCCAATGCTTCAACAAAAGGAATGTTAATGGACAGTTTCTTGAAGACATCCATGAATTTCTGAAACTGTTTCTCTTGACTCTTCTTCAAGCGTCCAGGAAATGGCGGAGGTGGATAGATCTGATTATTCATTGAAGATTGCTCCGGAGTAAACTTTTCAACAGGTTTCTTGCTCTTCTCACCATCTAGCTGATCAGCCACTAAATCAGATTTCTCAATTTCTGGTACTGCAGATTTTCCAACCTGCTGATTCTGCACTTCTTCCTCTTCTTCAGTTGCTGATTTTTGATCGGTTGTAACCTTTCCGGATCTCAAAGTAACTGCATTGACCTGTTCCTTGTTTTCCCTCATGCCTGGATTAGTCTCTATATCACTAGGAAGAGTTCCTTGTGGCCTACTAAATAAGGCACTTGCAATCTGTCCTATCTGAGTTTCCAAGAGCTTCTGGCCAGCTTGTAAGTTCTTTAATGCTATCCACATCTCATCAGATTTATCATTAGATGATTGCCCCACATGAGTCTGAGGTTGTTGCTGCTGAAATCCCGGAGGTTGATATGGTGCCCTATAAGGTTGTTGATAGCTTTGGTTGTACGGCTTCGCTTGCTGATACGATTGCTGAGTATTCTGATTGTTGCTCCAGCTGAAGTTAGGATGATTCCTATTATTAGGATGATAAGTGGCTGGAACTGGTGCAGCAGGTCTCTGGAAATTACTCACGAACTGTGCTGATTCAGAAGAGATAGCACATTGATTCGTCTCATGTGCGCCCGCACATAACTCACAAACACTAGCCACCTGCTGAACTCCATAATTAGCAAGCGAATCCACTTTCATAGCAAGAGCCTTCAACTGAGCTGTAATCATCGAAGCTGTATCTACTTCCAAAATTCCCGCTACTTTGCCTTGAGAAAGTCTCTGGGTTGGATTCTGGTATTCATTAGCAGCCATCATCTCGATAAGTTCATAAGCTTCATCATAGCTTTTCGCCCAAAGAGCTCCACCTGATGCTGCATCTAGCAAAGGCCTAGACTGTGCTCCCAACCCATTGTAGAATCCATTAATAACCATCCAATCAGGCATGCCATGATGAGGACACTTCCTTAGCATCTCTTTGTAGCGTTCCCAAGCATCACACAATGACTCGCCAGATTGCTGTTGAAATTGAGTCAACTGGTTCCTTATTGCTGCAGTTTTCGCCATAGGGAAGAATTTAGTAAGGAACTTCTGAGCAAGATCTTCCCATGTAGTAATGGAACCAGGTGGTAAAGAGTGTAGCCAGCTCTTAGCCTTATCCCTCAGAGAGAATGGGAAAAGCCTCAACCTGATAGCATCATCCGTCACACCATTACACTTGAAAGTGTCGCAGATTTCAATAAAGTCCCGAACATGCATGTTAGGATCCTCCGTAGAAGCTCCCCCAAACTGGACTGAATTCTGCACCATCTGAATCGTGCCCGGCTTGATTTCAAAGTTGTTCGCTGCAATAGCTGGCCTAACAATGCTCGACTGAATATCATTGAGTTTCGGCTGAGAATAGTCCTTCAAAGCCTTAGCTGCTGCTGCATCTGCCATTGCTACTGTAGTTTCAGTCTCCTCTTCCTTATTCTCCAAATTCTCTACAAGATCGTCTTCTGCCAGTCTTAGTAATCGAGCTTGCGAACGTGTTTGCATACAAACTCAAGTACCTGAAACACCACGAAACAAACAAACTAAGTAAGAATCCGAGTCAGTGAACGCTAACGACCACTATTGACAAACACATAAACTGAAATAAAAACACCGATGATCCCCGGCAACGGCGCCAAAAAAACTTGTTATGCTAATTTTACGCAAGCGCACGTAGTCACAAGTAATATATGATTAAATCAAGTTCGTTCCCACAGAGATCTAGAATGGTGTTCAATTCAGTAAATATGCCTATGCAACAATGTATGGTTTTAATTCACTGCTAAGAAAAATAACAAATATGGGTTTGATTACCTAAATTAAGCTAAGATGCAAATTATAAAATTAAGAATTAACTAATTGACAAAAATTAAAATCGAATTACTTATATGAGAATAAACATGGAATCCTAGTTTCATCATCTACTTCACTTAGAGTTGCAGCCTTCGATTAAAACATGTGATGGTTTTGATATCTGATCGGATAACACGAAAAGAGTAAAAGTTACCTCTCGGTATACTAGTACCAATCTACACATACATCCACAAAAGAGATAGAAGATGAATAGGCACCTATTATGTTTAGACCCTATATCTCTATAGAATTTGAAAACATAAAGGTTGAAGCACAAGTTATCCACTTAGATCACATAGGGTAGCATAATATCTCTATTCATGCCACAAATCATGATGCTTAACATCAACCTATCCTATGCTAGCATGGCAAGTTCTAAATCTCAAGATCCACTCTCGTTTAGCAAGAGATTAACAATTCAATTTAGATGTTAGCTACGCATCTAAAAGCATTAAGATTAACCATACGAGGATATCAAGAATTCACCACACATAAATCTTTAAGGCATGCAAACTACTAAGCTACATAGATAAATCCACTAGGATCCCACGATAACGATTAGTTCATAATCGAACTTTTCGTCACCATGGGATTAGACGAAAGCATGATATTAAACAAGATAAAGAAGATGAATAAATCAATAATAGAATAAGGTTTAGTGAACAAATCCGTGAAAGTAACAAGCATCCAAAAGATACGCCTCCACAAAGGAATACAAGAAAAACTATATCTAGATCTTCTTGTCGTCACGATCCTCGCCTTGGCTTCTCTCTCTTCTTGCTCTGAACGAATTATGTGTGTAGGATGTGTAGATGATTATTTTTCTGTGCCCCAAGGTGTGTATTTATAGCCCCCAAGTGCCTCCTTGACCAAGCAATTACCGTAATCGAAATAGGATAGAATTCCGGTAATTTTCCATCTTTAATTGAAATAGAATTGCAATTCCCATGTTTAATTATGATTCTGGAACGTTCTGGTCATATATAACAATTTCCATGTTGAATAGGAGAAGAATTAAGGAAGTTTCCCATTAGAAATCAGTTTTCAGCAACATTCTGCCACTTTCCCGCAGACAGGCGCGGCCGCGCGCGCCATAGTACAATCCTAGCGCGCCCGCGCGCAGCATTTTCCTGAAGTTTGTCCAACGCGCCCGCGCGCTCCACAAGGTTATCTGAGCGCGCCCGCGCCCAGTTTATGCAACTGCTCGATTTTCTCTTGCTGCTTTCCTCTACTTCCTTTTGCATCTTCGACCACTATCTTCTGAGCTTAAAAACACATATAAACACTGAAATTTCCACACTTGCACCTAAAAGTATATCCTGCACAATTCTCACAAAACACATTAAAACACACCAATACTTGAGATACAAAACACCAATTTAAGCCGAAATGGAACGATCCAAGTGGATATAAATCCACTTATCATCTATCCTAATGGGGTTTGTGAGATTACTAGAGAAGGGTCAGATGTATTCAAGGTGAACGGGCAGAGACTTAAGCCATACCTGCTTGGAGAAACAGTGGAGCGAGGAATGAGCATTCTTCACCTCCAAGACCCTACTATGAGTTGAGGAAGTAACGTCAAGCTATTGACGTTAAACGAGCGCTTCTTGGGAGGCAACCCAAGCATTTTTTATACCTTGATGTAGCATAGGATTTTTATTTTTAATCAGAAAAAAAAAATATATATATACATATATAGGCTGAACAGGAGGCTGCAGCGCAAGAGGCGCCACAACCCGCGCAAGTGCGCCAGACACGCAGGAGAGACTCGCGCATCATGCGCCCAGTACAGCGCACCTGCGCCATGCGTTACAGCCAGCACCCGCGCGTGAAGCGCCATTCCGCGCACCTGCGCCACTCGTTCCAGCAACTGTCCGCGCGTGATGCGCCCGGTTCATGCTTCATGCGCCAATACATACGGCTCCTGTAAGTTTTGTTGAGGTTTTTGTCCCTTATATCCCAAAAATTCTCCCCTCTTTTATTTTATTATCCTATTTCTAATTCTAATTCATCTCTCAATCTTAAACCTATCCTCCCAATTCCTATTCTAACTACAAATCAAATCCTAAAAACACCCAAAATCCTTTTCCACATCTAATTTCATCTCTATTATTATTACATCTCCTATATATACACCCACATCACCTATACATACACAAACCCATCTATATAAATCCCAAATTCTCAACTTTTATTCAATCAAAGTGAAAGGGGGATTTAATTTCGAAATTGTGTGGATTCAACTAGCAAGTTCACCTATTGGATTCAATTGGGTAATATCCTATCTTATCTTTTATTTGAATTTGTGAATTTTGCAAAAATTAGGGTTCTTGGTGTGTAATTTGGGGGTTCTTTATTTGGTGATTTGTTTGGAGATTTTTGTGCCTTGCTTGTTATTTATTGATTATGGCTCCTAAAAGGCAACGGTTAATGGGTAGTGGTAGTAGTGCTCCTCCATCTTTGGATGAGAATGATGTTGTGGGAGATGGAGTGGAAAGGTTTGTTAATGAGGAGGCTAAGGCGGAGTATGTTCGGTTAGTGTCAAAGGGGGTTATTCAGGAACGGAGGCTTGTGCCCCATAAGTATACAGAGATGAGAGCTATGATTACTGAGAGGGGTTGGACGCTATTTTGTGAATTTGCTAATGATGCTTCATTGGATGTGGTTCGGGAATTTTATGCTAATGCATCAATAGCGAGGAATAATTCCACAATTGTGAGGGGTCGGAAGGTCGATTATTCACCTCGTGCTATTCGTAATTTGATTAGGCAACCACCTAAACCTCGAGATGCTACGGATTGGGGACAAAAGACTAATGATGATGTTGATCTTGATGAACTCATTGATGAACTTTGTGTTCCGGGAACGGAATGGAAATGTAAGTTGGGTACGGACATAAAGTGTAATTTCCCGGCTTCATCGTTGTCTAGTGTTGCAAAGGCATGGTTTTTTTATAAGCTCTAATATCATTCCTACAAACCATGTTACCAATGTTACTGTTGATAGAGCCATCTTGCTATGGTGGATTATAAAAGGTGAGTATGTCGACATTGGGCATCTTATCAATCAACATATTCTTCGGTTTTTGGGAAGCAATTCGTCGGTGAATATTCCTTATGCTTCTATTATTACGTATTTGTGTGATGCATCAAAAGTCAAAGGGTATCACGGTGAGCCAGTGCAAAAACCTATGGCTTATATTACGGATGCTACCATTGATCGGTTGAAGTTGAAGGAGTGGTCGGGCGGCACTCCTCATCCTAGGGGATTAGGCTTTGTTGTTGATGGTGCTAGTGGTCAGAGAACGGGCATTCCTCCACATGTTTCGAGGGCACCGAGGGTGGCTAGAGCAGGCACTTCGCAGAGTCACGTGGATGTGTCCGTTTTTGAATCTTATTTTCGTCGAATGACTAGGCGGATGGATGCTATGCATGCGAGCAGTCGCCAGTATTCTGAGGACATGGGCATAGCTTTGGAGGCAAAGTTTCAGTCACCTAGTACTCCTATGCAGTGGCCTATATTTGGAGCTCGGATTCCGTATCCTCCACCTGATTCATCTGACGAGGATGATGAGGGTACTGCTAGCGAGGATGAGTAGGTATGTTCTGCTATCCCTTGTATTTACTTCCATTCAATGAGGGCATTGAATATTTTAGGTTTGGGGGTAATTTGGGGGATTAGTAGTTGTATGTTGTATATATTGTTGTATTATTTGTGTTCATATAGGATATCATGTTTGCATAGTAGTGATAGTTCATGCATGATTGTTATGTTCGTATTATCTACGTTTGTTCATATAGGACATTTTGTTTTATTTTCGTATACCATGTGAGTCATATTAGTTGCATTATCATGGCATGCATATTTTCATGATCCCTTAGGACGAGCTGATTCTGATTGATAGGTGGATGTTGATTTGGGTGTGATGATGATGAGTAGAGGGCTGATTTATAGTTTCTATGAAATTGACTTGCATGTTACGGGAACAAAAATTATTACACAGTCTCATTGGGGTGCTTTTGGGCTAGGTTAGGGTCATGCCTGTGGGATGTTTTGAGATTTAATCACTTGTTTATATTTAGAATTTTCGTTATTCCCTTTATAGCGTAGGAACATTAAAGTCTAAGTTTGGGGGAAAACAGGAATTTTCATGCTAGTTGTTCATAATTGTGGCTAGGTGTCAAATGGCTAGTAGCCGGCTCATATTTATATGAGTAGTCTAGGGTTGGAAATGAGAAAGGCCCATTCCAGATTGCAGAAAAAAAAAAGAAGAAAAAAAAAGGAGAAAAAAAAAAGAAAAAAAAAAAGTCAATAAGTTATTTGTTTATATGAAAAATTAACCAGAGTGAGCTCTTTAATACTCGAGTAATTAAGTCTGAGGGGACTTAGTCCTAGTAACCTAAAGCCCTTGTGGTTTGGGATTGCTGACCTAACACTCGCTACATGGGTATTATTGTATAAGCCTTTTGGGGTCTCATTCATTGCACGGTTAAATAAGCATGCGTATTGTATATAGTGTCGTAGTTTAGTAATAAAGCATGAGTTTCTGTCTACCTTGGATAAGGGTGGAGGTGTTCCTAGGTTATGAAGTGTCTACAGTCTATTCTGATTATAAACCTGTGATTGTCTTGGCGGAAAGCATGTATGATTTTTGACCTAGTTTTGGGAGTATTTCTGATGAGCATTGCACACACGCACGTTTCTGTTCATGTATTTGTTAGTATACGGGAACTTAGTCGAGCTCTGCTTGGATTTGTTACATTCATTGAGATATTTGCTTGTTAGTTGGTTTTGGTGAGTTTGAAGGGGATCTTGCATTTTTCATAGTAGTTGCATTCATGCATTGCATTACATTAGGTTAAATGGATTTTGTGGGTACATTCGCTATAGGCCCTCACGAGACCTTACTCGTCCACTAGGGCTGCCTAGGGGTTTAAAGGGCTTGTTGCATATGCCAAATGCAACCGTGATCACCTACGAAAGTGGTACTAATTAGTTAGTTGTAATTGTTTATGCTTGAGGACAAGCATCGGTTTAAGTTTGGGGGTGTTTGATAAGTGGATTTTATATCCACTTGGAACATTCTATATCGGCTTAAATTGATTGTTTTGGACTCAAGTTTGTGTAGTTTTGATGTGTTTTGTGTAGTTGTGCAGGTTTCCAAGAATATCTAAGCTTTTGTCGTTTTTGGAGATTTAATTGATTAAAATTCGGATTTTCCGGGAAGGCTGCGCAGCTTATACTGTTTTGGCCATATCTGGAGTTCTAGAAGTCCGTTTTCAGCGATCTTACTGCCCACGCGAAGCTTGAGAGATTTTCTACAACATGGGATAGGAAACAAGTGCAAGAAATAAGCTGAATAAATTCGCGCACGTAATCTTGATTAAAGAAGGCTGAGAATTTACTGTTTTGCCCTTTTTCTAATTCTAATTGTATTCTGGTATTCTGGGCAGTTTTGGGTACCTTCTTTAAATCCTAATTGTAATAGAAGGAAATATCTTGCTGGGCAAGATTTGTAGAGCCTATATAAACACATCATACCATTATAAATCATAACAATTCATAGCTAGAACAATTCATAGCTAGAACAATTCATAGCTTGTAATCGTATCAAGGTACTTTCGATCTTCAATTCTTTTTTCAATATTATGTTTTTATTCATTATCATTATTATTTTGTTTTCTTCTTTAATTATGTGTAACTAAATCTTTAATCTGAGGATTGGGTAGTATTCCTTGGTATTCATGCATGTTTGATTACGTGATTTTCTGCTTTGCTGATCTGTTATTGAGGGCTTAACACAATTAGAAGAGTAGCTAACTTTTGATTGTATTCTAGGGATTGTAATAACTTGGAAGAGGAGTTGCAATTTTAGTACATGATTTAACAGACATAACTCGAATATTTGATTGGAAGATTAATAGGAGAGTTGTGAGACTTATAATTCTTGGAGCTTAATAGTTTATGATTGTCTTTGATTGTATCACGAAAGTGACAATTAGGGTATAGTTGTAGACATTATATTGTATCTTGGAAGAGAACATTATAACCTTAGAAGAATTGTTTTCAGCAGAGTAAGAACGTAGACATCACATAGATATTGAATGTGCATTGAAACCAAGTGAAGAACCCCAGTTCTTGGATTGATTTCCTCATATATTTTATTCTCGATTGATAATTAGTTTAATTTTGTTTAGTTTAATTTAGTTTATAAACACACCAAACATTCTTCTACACTTCTAAATTGTGAGAGATAAAAACTTGAACTTGATATTACAATTCAGTCCTTCCCTGAGAACGAACACACAAAAATACTACTAACAGGATGTCTTCGACTTCGTTTTTAATTTTAAGAATTTTTAAATTCTACGTGTTAAACGATCAGAAAACAAATCAGCTAATTATGTTTAGTTTGTCATTTGTTTCTCAATCTGGTTGTAATGACAGTTAGAGATTTGTTCTGACTGTATTATGTTATTTTTAATGAAATTATGCATTTCGTCAAAAAAAAAAAGTAAAGATGTTTTTTTAGTAGTGAAGTATTCAACTGGATTAAATAACTCTTAGTAGTACTGCAGTAATTATAGTTTGCAAGAAATTAGTGAAATCTGAGGATAGTGTTAGACTTAATCATGAGGCATTTACAAAAAATTAGTTTGGCCAACATGTGCTTCTATATATAATTAGTCTTGTTTGGTCCATGAGTTCTTGATTTCCAACATTATGTATGAGAGATGGCTCAATGATATAATGGTGTGTGCCTGTGTGGGTGGATGGTTTTGTAGGAAATATGGAAAAATTTGTTAGTGTGGTTGCTTTTGTAAAGACATATATGGTTGGTTTGTAAAGATGACAGAGTGGCAGACTATGTGATTTGAACCCAATATATTTCATCGTTAATCGATGAGTAAAAAGCAAAATGGTGGCCGTACACTGAATTGCAAAAATGTGATCGAACTTTCAGATTTTCATTTGAGTGGCCACACTTTGTTTTTTATTTTTAAAATAGTGGTCAATTTTTTTTTGATTTTTAAAATAAGTGGCCAAAATTGTTTTTGATTTCTAAAATAGTGACCAAAATTGTTTTTGATTTCTAAAATAGTGGCCAAAACTATTTTTAATTTTAAAAAATGTATATGAAAAAAGATCGATAGCCACTAAAATGAAAATCTGAAAATTCGGCCACTTTTTTTGCAATTCAGTGTAAACTACGCCACCATTTTGTTTTTTGCTCTTAATCGATTCTAATGTGATTATTGTTTAGCCCTCACGATGAATTAATAAAATCTCAAAGTGAAACGATTCAATATATGGATAGCATGTTTGTTACAGTACATTGAATAATCAGATTTAGAAATAGCAATGGTAATCACTGATCATGTTTATGGGTTGAGATATTATTTTGCAAATGCATCTCAACAATTTATTACAAACTTTTAGTTAAATTTACGAAGCCTCCTTTTCTGGACTATATAGAATCTGGATTAGTTCTCGTTGGAAGGAGGAAGCTCTCCGACCAAAAAGGAAGAGAACAAAGCAAGCGCGCGGGAAGGCTGATAACTCGGAACAAAATGTCCAGATCCCCTTACTGTCACAAATGTCAAATTTTCATATCCAACCGCGTACCCTCCCACCTAAAACAGGAATTTCATTCTGGAAATTAATAATTACTCCCTCCGTCCCTTAATGTTTTTCCTGTTTTGACTGGACACGTTTGCCAACGCATACTTTTGATCATTAATATCTTGAATTTCGTATTAGTATTAATTATAAAAGCTTTACTGTATTAAATACGAATCCAACAAGATCACTCATGACTATATTTGGTCTTATAGATTAGACGTAAATTAGTAATTTATTTCATGTTATGAACAGTCCCGACATATGAAACAAGAGTGATATTAAGGGACGGAGGGAGTAGTAATTAACAGTTTAGAAAAGTTCTGTTTTTTTGAGAAAAGTGCTATTTTTTTTGTCAAAAGTTCAAAAAATATTTGTGTGTGTGTGTGTTTATAGTATTTGTACCTCAGCTTGAGTGTACCAGGGAAAATACTTGAGTCTAATTGTTTGTGAGCTACTCGAGCTCGGCTCGTAAAATATTCGAATTCGGTTCGATAATAATCGAGTGGAGCTCGAGCTATTCGAATAGTTGACCGAGCCGAGCTCGAGCTATTCGAATAGTTGACCGAGCCGAGCTCGAGCTTCATATTACTCGATTCGTATGGCTCGCGAGCCTAATCGAGCTTACATATATTTTATTATTTATATATATATTATTTATATATTATTTTTATGTTATTTATATATTATCATATAAATATTTAATATTTTTATATATTAATCGAGTCGAGCTCAAGCCGAACTTAAGGTATTCGAGCTTTTGTTGATAATTAGTGAAATTGATTCGAGATTTCGAGCCGAGCTCGAACATATCATATGTGTCGAGCAGAGTTTCGAGCTTGAATTTTATGGTTCGGTCGAACTCGGGCCCGAGCTCGAGCCCGGACTATTTAATCGAGCTCGAGCCGAGCCTGGTTAGTGTTTGGCTCGGCTCGGCTCGTTTACAGCCCTAGGAAATACGGTGTTTTAACCGATGTTTGCCACTGCTCATGAGCTCCTTAATTACAGGCAAGACTGTTGCTGGGGAGTCCGTCCACCTACCATTAATGTCATCGCTACAACATGGGGCATAAATAATGCTATTGGTAAGTAATTACTAAAAATATATATCTTTCAAGATTTGTTATATATAGCGAGACTTATAAGGTAATGAACCTGTAATCGGGATTGGAATACATTTTTCAGGGTCCGGATCCTCTGTCCCCTTCCTCCGTGTTCCCTTTGTGTCCCCTACTCTTTTTAATATAAAATGGGCTCCACAAGAGCATTTTTTTTTGTATTAAAAACAACAGGGGACACAAAGGAGACACGGAGGAAGGGGACAGAGGATCCCACCTCCATTTTTCATTGCTCAGGCAATGCGATGTAATTGTCTGAAATCATAAGCTGACTTACCTATTTGCGTCTTTGTTACTACTTGTCAAAATAACATAACTTAATTCAGAAACTTACTTGCAAGATGACCATGACTTCGGTGGAACAGTGACATGAAGTGATGTCTGAACCAGTTGAGTATTCAAGTATGTGTCGATATAAGTATCTGTGCATGGATCAAATCCTGATGTCTGTTTTGGTTATAAAAAAAAATAGAAGAATTGATGAGAAGAGCAAATAATTAGCTGGAACTTGGAAGAAATGGTTCTATAAAAACTTTGTAAGAGAGACATACTGAGGGTGAACCACTTGAAGAATGACACCAGGGAGCATATATATCGTATGGAAAGATATCTCCAAGGTCTACTTGCTGAAAATAGTCTGTACATGCTTCTGAAACATTTGCATTAGCAGAAAAGTTGCAGTTCAGAGTGATGCCTTCATGAATTTCATCAGATAATAGGGCATGTGACCAGAAATAATCAAATGATCCTGAGTACTGAGTTTCCTGGTCATACGCGTTACCAATCTTTAATCAAATATATATCTGATGTCAATTCTCTTGATATATGTTCTAATGTTCTATGTGCACAAGTGTGTTTTTGCTTTGCGAAAACATGGTTGATAGAAACTTACAGCAATTCCTTTTAGGTTAATGACTGCCTGATTAGTAATTTTGTTGTTGTGAAGAATTTGTAGTGCTAATTGAGGAATATAGTGTCCTGCATAGCTCTCTCCTGTGATGAAGAAATCTCGGGTTTGGTATTCCGGAAGTCTTTCTAGCTAGTTTATTAAAAATGTATAAGCATCTTCTGCAGTTTTTTTTATCCCCGTAACATAATCTGATGTGTTGGAGTATGAAAATCCAACACCAGCTATTGGAAAAATGTATAAGCAGACTGTGTAATTTTTAGAAGAGACTAATGGAAAATGTAACCTTTTTTTCAGGAAAAAGAAAGTTACCGTTGTTCCAAGCATACTTGTTCTGGGATAAGGTTTTGCCATCACTATTGACTCTAAATGGTCCAAGTTCCATCATTGCTCCATTTCCAAATGAAGAACAGCCGGGTGCTATCGTTCAGATTTTAAATATAAGAGCTAAAGTTAGTATTTTCCATTATGCATTGCTGCATGCCCTTTGAAATTGAAAGTATAGTTCAACAGGACCACATTTACCTCCATTAAGCCACAGCACAAGAGGATCGCTAGAAGAATTTTCGGACTGGGCAAAGTAGTAAAAAAGTGCTCTTCCAGCAACCGGATCAACTGTAACATAGCCCGAGTATTGATCAAAAGTTGTTCCATCAGGTTGCCCTGGCAATGATTCCACCTTGTCAGCTTCCTTCAATCCATCCTGAGATCCAACAAACACAGGTGAATACTCAACATTCAGAACCTCGTTACGAAAAGTAGATGGCCTTTTGGACTTCTGAGCCTGGATAAGTTTGGCAAGAGGGTTATATCCCTTTCCACCATAAAATTGTACAGAAGCCACAAGGCATAATAAAGAAAGTGATGAATGGAATGCAGTCCTTGCCATGCTTATTAATTGGTAACTATGCAAATTATAGCTGTTTCGATGTTGTAAGATCGATACAATTATCCGTCATTCATACATGTGAATTTTTGTTATAATGCTATTGGAAGTACTGCTTCTTTCTTATGCTGGTTGAGCTTACAAACAAGCTTGTTTGGGTTTTAGTAAACAATCAGCTATACTTGTACATGGGATTCATTTAAAATATAAATGTACTTGGGATTCATTTAAATGCTATTTCACTTTTTTACCTTTACCTACAATATTTTTTTAAAATATAATTAGAAAATGCTTTTGTAAATGCTAAGAGCAACTAGGGATGGCAAAAAACCCAATCAGATAGATATCCAATTGAATTTTATCGAACCCGATTTTTTGGATTTAGATTTAATTTTTAAACCCGAAAGATTTTGGATTTGGATTTTACGTGTACCGAACCGAACCCGATCCGAAAACTCAAAAACCCATCCAAACCCGGAACCCGACATATATATATATATATATATATATATATATATATAGGCTAGCGTTCAAATAGATACCAAAGTTAAAATAGAAACTAGAAACCACTATCTCCACAACCTATTTTACTATTTCCATACCATATTCTACTATCTCCACCCCTATATGACATCACCCACCCTCAATTTGACATCATGATACCATCACCCACCCCCTATATGACATTATCATGACATCATCACTATTTTATTTAATTATTTTTTATTTTTTTTATATTTAAATTATTTTAATATTTTAATTTTTTTTTAAAAAAATTGTTTTAATTTATATGTATTTTTTATTTTTTGACCGCATTGTTGATGTCATCAATCACTAAATTACATATTTCGATCACTGAATATTTTCTTTGAAAAACATTTTCCAAATTTCTCGAAAAACATTTCCCGGGAAAAATTTCTCCGAGAAAAAATTTCTCGAAAACAATTTTCCCGAAAAATTAGATATTAGTGATTTTAGTTGTGTTTATTAGTGATTTTTGTTGTGTAAATTAGTGATTTTAGCTGTGTAATTTTTCCCGAAAAATTTCTCGGGAAAATTTTTCCCGATAAAAAAATTTCCGGAATTTTTTTCAGATACTAGTGATTTTAGCTATGTTTATTAGTGATTTTTACTGTGTAAAATAGTGATTTTTGCTGGATAAATTAGTGATTTTAATTTTTCCAAGGAAAAATTTCTTGAAAAAAATTTTCCCGAGAAAAAATTCCAGGAATTTTTTTTCAGATATTAGTGATTTTAGCTGTGTTTATTAGTGATTTATGCTGTGTAAATTAATGATTTTAGCTGTGTAATTTTTCCGGAAAATATTCTCGGGAAAAAATTTTTCTCGATAAAAAATTTCCGAAAAAAAAAAATTCTCAAAAAAAATTTCTCAAAACAAAATTCGCGAAAATAAGTTCTCGGGGAAAAAAAATTCTCGAAAATTAGGAATTTTTAGCTGTTGTATATTTGTGATTTCAGGTGGGGGTGGTGGGTTGGTGGGGTGGGGTGGGTATAAATTAGTGATTTTAGTTGTGTACATTTGTGATTTCAGATGGGGGGAGGGGTAGAGGTGTGGTGTGGTGTGGTGGGGTGGGGTGGGGTGGGTGTAAATTAGTGATTTTTAGCTGTGTATATTAGTGATTTCAGATAGGGGTAAGGGGTGTAAATTAGTGATTATTAGCTGTGTATATTAGTGATTTCAGATAGGGGTAGGGGTAGGGGTCGAGGTAGGGGTTGGGGTGGGGGTTTGGTGGTGTGGTGTGGTGTGGTCTGGTGTGGTGGGTGGGGGTGGGGGTGTGGTGGTGTGGTGGGTGGGGGTGGTGTTGTGGGGTGCTGTGGGTGTAAATTAATTATTTTTAGCTGTGTATATTATTGATTTCATATATGGGGGTGGGGGTGGGGGTGGGGGTATAAATTAGTGATTTTTTTTACTACTAGGTAGAGGATAGATTATTATACAATTTTTGTATTGGGGTACCCTAGTTGGTCATTAGATTAGCATGAAATGTTGGATTGAGGTTTGGTTTCTAGTTTTTATTCTAATTTGGTTTCTATTAGTAATTTAGTTTTTTTTCACTGGTTAACGGTGCTTCGCACCTTCTTGTACGGAGCTTCGCGCCTTTATCATTCTAAAGTTGTAAGGAATGACAATAAATGGTAAAGGCAATAGACGATTGACGGGTGTGTCGAGAGCCTTCGGCCCTCATGATTACCTAACTCATCCGTTTACTGTCTTAAATGCTTCGCATTTCCATGGCAAGAATTTTTTTTTGTTGGATAAACCAATTATTTTAAGCATTTTTTGTAAAGGTACCCTTGGTGGGAACCTTAGAATAGATGAAATATAATTAATTTAGTGTTGGTTTGTAGGTTTGTATTTTAAAAGTGGTTTGTATTTGAGCACTTGCCTATATATATATATATATATATATATATATATATATAAAGAACACCCTTATATAAAGAACAATAAAGAAAACCTTTATATTAATCTAAACCATTGATTCTATTATGATCTAATGGCCCCACTAGGAGCACCCACACAATCAAAATGCACCATCACATACTAGATTTTCAACAAAAAAAATCGGGCGAACAGTAACTGCCACGTAGCAGATGGCCCCTTTCTGATGACGTCAGAGCAACGTGGCATGCCACGTCATCATTTGCCACGTGTCATGCCACGTGGCACTGCCACATCAGCACATGGGGGTCCATCTGCTGGCGTGTCAGTGTAACGTCAGCATGGCACATGGCAGACGCTGACGTGGCATGCCCCGTCAGCTGGGTACTGTTCACCGAAAATAATTTTTTTTTTTTGCAAAAGTGTTCTTTATTATTATTTATATAAGGTGTTCATCACGGAGGGCAACTATATATATATATATATATATATATATATATATATATAGGGTCATTCTTAGTGGGTAACCAGCATAAATGGGTAACTAAGAAACTAAAATCCTAACCCTAGATGCAGGGACGGACCTGGGGGGGTCCAGGGGGTCCCTGGCCCCTCCTAGGTTGAGGGAATTTTGAATTTTTTTTTTAAAAAAAGTCTATCTATGCCCTATCATTTACTTGTTCCCGGACCCTCCTACATTGTTTATTTGTCTCTTTTTATATCTATTTTTGTATAATTTAGTGCAAAATATCCATTTTTTGCATGATTTAGTGAAAAATTTTCATTTTTTGCATGATTTAGTGAAAAAAATTCCGCGCTTCACGCGGTTCATAATTTTTAAGAAATTTTGGACCCCCCTCGCATAATACTCTAGGTCCGTCACTGCCTAGATGTAGTAAACAAAAGGCATTTTATACGGAGACCCACATGACGGCAAATGAAAAAAAGAACAACAAAATTACATTAAAAAAGTGGACACTAAAAGGATATATAATTAATTTATTATATGTACTATTTTATAAATTTCATAATCTTTCAGGTAATAATTGTTTAGATTCTATTCTATGTTTTTTGTGTGCTCTTAATTTTTTTGCTATGTACATTTGTTAAGGTCAGTGTTTAGTATTATTTCATGATCTGTATTTTTATTATATACTTTGTAAGTTATATTGTTATTTTTTTTCACTCTAAGTCTGTATTTTTTATAATTTTTATGTGTTTTAAGCATTTTTGGTGTTTAATAATATTTCCTGTAAATTTTTTAGGTAGAATATTTTAGGTTATGTATCTTTCATTCATGTTCTGTATTTGTATTTTTGTTTTGTGTTCTGTATGTTTTGTTGGCAAAATGTGGGTTCTGTATTTTTTATGTTTTCTATTAAATTTGTATTATGTATTTTTACATGTTTTGTAATTTTAATTCTATATATTATAAAATTATTTTGTGTTCTGTATTTTTTGGTAAATTTTAAAATTATCGTGTTCTTTAAAATTTTGAATTTAAATGTTCGGTGAAATAATACAAAACATGTGTGACGTATTATTTGATTAATTATTTTTTTGTAAAATTTTGTATTTTGTATTATTCTTATGTCATGTAGAAAAATACTAAATAAAAAAAACATTTTCTCTTAAAATAAGTTTAATAATTCTATGTTCGGTAAATATTTATGTAAAAATTAAAATTTATGTTGCTATCTATGTTCGGTAAATTTTTACGTTAAAATTAAAATGTATGTTGTTATCTAATGCTGTATAATGTTTTGTATAAAATGTTCAAATTTGTAATGAATAAAAAATATTGTTATGTAAAATTGAAATTAAAAAAAATTTCATATGTAAAAGTAATACCAGCAGAAACGGTTATACAGATGATGGACATGTAACACGTGACTTTGTTTTTAAGTTTTCATTACAACCATTCATTTATATCATATTAGCTTAAAACCCGTACGATTCAAGGAATTTTTTTAATATTATATGAATATTTTTATTAATTTAAATTAAATTTTCAATGATATGATTTTAATAATTATATAAATATTATTATAAATGTTATCCGTGATATTTTAAAAAAAAGGGGATTGTAGTTAGAAAATATAGAAAAAATGATAGGTTTCAGTTGAAAAAGGTAATCGGTTAATTATTAGTGTTGAGTATTGAACACACGAAAAGAATACAGAGGGGGGAATGGATTCTTGAACTTTTCTTGTTCTTGAATCTGTTTGGTGTATGTAGCAAGATATGTGTTATGTGTGTGTAAAACTATAAGTGCGGATAATGAACAACACAAGACACAATCTTCACTTTAATCTAATATTTTATTATATAAAGATTTGCTATAATCTGTGAATACAAATGGTAGTATTCTCGGCTTCGTTTTTCTCAGAGAGATGTATGTTCTTGAATGTGTATCTGAAAAACTTAATAACTAAAGATGTGAGGTTGTATTCTTATAGAACATGAATACAACCTACTTACTACAAATAAGGTTACAGGATAAATTACTTTCTAGTATGTCTATCCTATTTGAGTAAGCATCCATATGGCTACAGGTTTGACTTCTTGAAGTTCTATTCAGATCCACTTCTTTTGCTTTTTGTCTCTTGTACATCTCTCTAAGCTTCTTTGTATGCTTTCCAAAGTACCTTATAGTTTTTGGTCCATAAAGTGCTTTGGCTTGTTGCAGGTTTCTGACTTGTACAATTTCTCCGGTATTTTGTCTCCAAGAATGTATTCGAGAAGTGACTTAGTGATTGATTCGAGAACTAGAATTGACTTGATCGATAACTCTGAGTTCTCGAATACTGTATAATTATCATATTGAATCACTTCTCGAATTAGTCTATTTTCCAGGAATCCTTGAGTTGTCGAATAGAACACTTGACTTGACGAATCCCTGAGATGTCGAATAGCTTTTTGAGTCCTTGAGATATCGAATGGAACTTTGACTTGTTGACTCTTAGAGAACTCGAATACCACTTTGACTTGTTGACTTCTTGAGTTCTCGAATAGAGTATTAGACATGTCGAATCTCTGAGTTATCGAATAACACTTTGACTTGTTGACTTTTTGAGATGTCGATCAGTGTCTTTACAGATATTGAATCCTTGACTTGTCGAATGCTAAATGATAAGTGGATTTTATATCCACTTGGAATGCTTCGTATCGGCTTGAATTGATGACTTGAATTCAAGTATGTGGTGTTTTTGATGTGTTTTTAGTGAATTTGTGCAGGAATAAGAGTCGGATGTGGGATGATGTTTTCCATGCTTAAATGGTGGGTTTTGAGCTAAAAGAATAACAGTACATCAAATTGCGAGAGAGCCGGAAGAAACGAAATGAAAATCGGAGTTAAAACGAAGAAAATAGAGCAAAATCAGCCAAAATCAGCTCCCGGCAGCCAAAGGAGCGCAGCCAGCGCACAAACCAGCGCAGCCAGCGCTATGAACAGTGAAAGGAGCGCAGCCAGCGCATGAACAGTAGCCACCAGCGCACGGAGAAAATCAGCCAGAATTTTGGATTTTGTTTTGGCCATATCTTGAGTTCTAGAACTCCGTTTTGGGCGATCTTACTGTCCACGCGAAGCTAACGAGATTCTCTATCATTCTAAAGTGGTCCAGAGGTCCAATTACAACTGGAACGGCCCAGAAATATTGAAGAAAAGTTAGCTGCGAATTTTCCTTAAAAACCGAATCAGTTTAGGAAACGTATTATGTGCCGAACTGCAGAAATTCAACTTTGACAAGGAAATTGCTATAATTCCTACTTCTAATAAGTATGGTAATTGCTTTGGGCAGCTAGAACATTCCAGAATCAGATCTACACATGGAATTTGCAATTCTATTCTCATTCAAGAACGGAAATTGCCAATCTTCTATTCCAATTCTAAAAAGGCAATTGCTTGGTGGACAAGACTTCTAGAGCCTATATAAACACATCCAACCCTTGTAATTTGTATCATTAGGACTAAAAAACATTACATATCAATTACTTAGGTTTATTTGTATATTTTCATACTTTGTTTTTATCATGGTTTCATCAGATCCCATGATGACGAGAGGTTCAATTATGAGCTAATCGTTGTCATGGGATTCTAACGGATTTATTTATGGAGCTTTAGTATCTTGATGCTTTACAAATCTGTGTGTGATGTATATCTGATATCCTCGTATGGTTGTGCTTTATGTATTTAGATGCGTAGCTAACATCTAATTTGTTAATCTCTTGTGAAGCGAGAGTGGATCTTGAGATTTAGAACTTGCCATGCTAGCATAGGATAGGTTGATGTTTTAACATCATGATTTGTGGCGTAAATAGAGATATTATGCTGCCCTATGTGATCAATGTGGATAACTTGTTCTTCAACCGTTATGTTTTCAAATTCTATAGAGATATAGGGTCTAAGCATAATTGGTGTCTATTCATCTTCTATCTCTTTTGTGGATGTATGTTTAGTTTGGTATTCGTATACTGAGAAGTAGCGTTTACTTGTTTCGTGTTGTCCGATCAGATATCATAACCATTGCATATAGTGATTAAAGGCATCAGATCTAAGCAAAGTATTTAATGAAGTTAGGATTCCATGGTTTCTCTTGCAGAAGTAATTCGATTCCAATTCTTGTTAGTTAGTTAATTCTTAGTTTGTTAATTTACTTTCTTAGTTTAATTTAGATTATCAAATCTCAATTTGTTATTTGTCTTAGCAGTGAATTAAAACCATACATTGTTGCATAGGTACAATACTGAATTAAAAACCAGATCTCTGTGGGAACGAACTCGACTTATTCATATATTACTTGTGACCACGTACGCTTGCGTGATTTAGTGCAAACAAGTTTTTGGCGCCGCTGCCGGGGATCATCGGTGTTTTATTTTTGGTTTATGTGCTTGTCAATAGTGGTCGTTAGCGTTCACTGACTCGGATTTCTTTTTCTCATCTATTCTTGTATAGTTCGTTGTTGTTTCAGGTACTTGTCAGAGAGCGTTGACGTTGAAGATGGATTTTCTAACTTACTATGGAGTTCAGCAGGTGGCTAGTGTTTGTGAGCTATGTGCGGGCACACATGAGACGTATCAGTGCTGGAGCAACCAAGGTGGTATTCAACAGCCTCAGCCATGTGAGCAGTGTTTGGGCGTTCATGATCCCTCACAATATTGTTACTACGAAGGAGTTGATCCATATGTCACTTATGAGGAGCAACCACCTTTTCAATATCATCCTCAACAGTACTAGCAAGATGTCTTTGGTAGTGAAGAGTTTCAACATCAGCAACCTATTCCTACATTTCAGTCAGATGAGGTTGATGATTTGAAGGAGATTAGGATGCTTTCAGAGAGTAATGAGAAGCTTATCAAATCTATGGAGACACTAGTTGCTCAAGTTTGTAGTGCCTTGGAACAAGAGAAACATCAATTCATACTAGAGGCAACACCAGAGGATAATGGTGACTTGGAGCAAGGTACTGCATGCTTAATTGAAGAAGACAAATTCCAAGGTGAGGTGAGCGTTCCCAAGCCATGTGAGGAATTTGATCATGCTAGGATGGTGGATGATTTGGAGAGGGCACTATTTGGGACAGACACTGCTGAGCTACACAAATTTCGAGAAGTGGTATGTGCGTACCAAGAGGCTGATGACCATGGGAAAGATGCAGGTCTTCTACTTGTCTTAGAGTATAAAGATGGAGGTAGCGCATTAGAGCCAATGGAGGAAATTCTCTTTGAGGAACCAAAGGCTTCAGCAACTTACATTTACCCTCCTCCATTATATTCAAGCAAAGCCCGCGAGTGTGTGTTGTTCTACAAATTGACAGATTTTGGGTCAACAGATGAAGGCATTGGAATAGGACGTAGTTGTTATACGAATAGGCCAAGCGAGGATAAGGGGCAGAAAGTGTGCCGCCGTGATGACGATGAAGTCTCACGAAGAGAGGATCAGGCCAACTATTATCATCCTTAATGGAGGCTTGGGAGTAACGTCAAGCTATTGACGTTAAAGAAGCGCTTCTTGGGAGGCAACCCAAGGTATGTTTTCTACTTTCCCTTGTATTTACTTCCATTCAATGAGGACATTGAATATTCTAAGTTTGGGGGTGGTTTGAGGGATAAGTAGTGTATATATATGTGATTTTTAGTCATTGTGTTCATGTAGGATTTCATGCTTTGCATATTAGTAGTAGTAAATTATGCATTTATGTTCGTATTATTTACGTTTGTTTCATATAGGACATTCTGTTTTTTTGTTAGTATTTCATGTGAGTTCATAATAGTTTACATTTGCAACCATGCTTGATAGGAATTTTGTGTTGTTGACGCTTTTGATTGAGAAGTGATATGCTTTGTTCTTGTGCACACACATACACTAGTAAGTTGAAGCTAGTAGACTTATTGAATGTTGTAAGTGATTAGAAGGACATGAATATGTACAAGTTGATTTAGTTTGCATGCTTTGAATACAAGTAGGGGCATTAGAGAGATATTTTTGCTTGGGATTGAGTATGTTTTTCCACCAAGTGAGTTTTTGAGCCTTATTGCATATTTTTTGCAATTTATTCGTTTGCTTGAGTGTCCACAGATTGTTTGCATTGCTAGCAGTTGTTTGAGATCTTTCTTGAAACGCATGACATTAATTGATGATTAAAATGATAAAGGCATTAGGAATAACCGCATATTTTCCCATATTACCATACCATGTTTACATGATCAATTAGCTAACCCGTTGAGCTTAATCCTATTTTTTTCGGTGACATACCACATTACTTGCCTAGACCTTTTTCTTGTATTAGCCTTACATCAATTTGAACCCACATTGTCAAAGGCTAGTAGAGTGCTTAAGGGAGTAATAAGGTTTGCAAGAAAGGGTTTATTGTTGGTCATAATTTTTGGGGGGAAATATTGAATATTGGGTTTGGTTGTATACTTGATATTCAACATGTGTAATAAAATTGTGGGATCATTGTTATTGTGTATATTATTGTTTGTGTTATATTTAGCTCTGGAAAAAAAAGAAAAAAAAGAGAAAAAAAAAAGAAAAAAAAAATATATATTATGAGAGCATGTTTGTGTTGTTATGATCCTACTTTAGTCGACTAGTCGAGTGTTTTGTTGGAAGAAAAATGATAGATTATGTGGGGGAAAAGTAGGGTGTTGTGTATGATTTATTATATTTCCTACTAGCTTTTGACACTTCACCTGATTTGGCTTATTTGACATACTTTGTCCCTAGCCCCGATACAACCCAAATAAAGACCTTTTGATGATCGTCATTGATGTATGTTGTGTTAAGAGTTAGATTGATACCAAATGTCAAGCATGCTTATGATTTTGTTGGAATTGAGTGATACACTTACCCTTGTTCTTGAGTGAGTATTCTTTTGTGAGTGGATTGTGAGTGTTTGCTTGTTTTTGCGTATGAGATCCCGAGTTTTGTCTCAAAGATGTACTCTTGTAGGCTTAGCATGTTTACTAACTTATTCTTACATTTGACATGGACTTGTGAGAACTTATGCATGTTCATTGAGTAGACTATGTGAATACTTGCACTTTCGACACCAAGACATTGCGTATTTACTTTGATTCTTAAGTTGATATCGCATGAGATGATTTGACGGTATGGTAGGATATTAGTAGTTGTCATTTGCATTTTCATACTAGTTGCAATCATGCATTGCATTGCATTGGATTTTGTGGGTACATTCACTATAGGCCCTCACGAGACCTTACTCGTCCACTAGGGCTGCCTAGGGGTTTAAAGGGCTTGTTGCATATGCCAAATGCAATCGTGATCACCTACGGAAGTGGTACTAGTTAGTTAGTTAGTTGTAATTGTTATGCTTGAGGACAAGCATCGGTTTAAGTTTGGGGGTGTGATAAGTGGATTTTATATCCACATGGAATGCTTCGTATCGGCTTGAATTGATGACTTGAATTCAAGTATGTTGTGTTTTTGATGTGTTTTTAGTGAATTTGTGCAGGAATAAGAGTCGGATGTGGGATGATGTTTTCCATGCTTAAATGGTGGGTTTTGAGCTAAAAGAATAACAGTACATCAAATTGCGAGAGAGCCGGAAGAAACGGAATGAAAATCGGAGTTAAAACAAAGAAAATAGAGCAAAATTAGCCAAAATCAGCTCCCGGCAGCCAAAGGAGCGCAGCCAGCGCACAAACCAGCGCAGCCAGCGCTATGAACAGTGAAAGGAGCGCAGCCAGCGCATGAACAGTAGCCACCAGCGCAGCCAGCGCACGGAGAAAATCAGCCAGAATTTTGGATTTTGTTTTGGCCATATCTTGAGTTCTAGAACTCCGTTTTGGGCGATCTTACTGTCCACGCGAAGCTAACGAGATTCTCTATCATTCTAAAGTGGTCCAGAGGTCCAATTACAACTGGAACGGCCCAGAAATATTGAAGAAAAGTTAGCTGCGAATTTTCCTTAAAAACCGAATCAGTTTAGGAAACGTATTATGTGCCGAACTGCAGAAATTCAACTTTGACAAGGAAATTGCTATAATTCCTACTTCTAATAAGTATGGTAATTGTTTTGGGCAGCTAGAACATTCCAGAATCAGATCTACACATGGAATTTGCAATTCTATTCTCATTCAAGAACGGAAATTGCCAATCTTCTATTCCAATTCTAAAAAGGCAATTGCTTGGTGGACAAGACTTCTAGAGCCTATATAAACACATCCAACCCTTGTAATTTGTATCATTAGGACTAAAAAACATTACATATCAATTACTTAGGTTTATTTGTATATTTTCATACTTTGTTTTTATCATGGTTTCATCAGATCCCATGATGACGAGAGGTTCAATTATGAGCTAATCGTTGTCATGGGATTCTAACGGATTTATTTATGGAGCTTTAGTATCTTGATGCTTTACAAATCTGTGTGTGATGTATATCTGATATCCTCGTATGGTTGTGCTTTATGTATTTAGATGCGTAGCTAACATCTAATTTGTTAATCTCTTGTGAAGCGAGAGTGGATCTTGAGATTTAGAACTTGCCATGCTAGCATAGGATAGGTTGATGTTTTAACATCATGATTTGTGGCGTAAATAGAGATATTATGCTGCCCTATGTGATCAATGTGGATAACTTGTTCTTCAACCGTTATGTTTTCAAATTCTATAGAGATATAGGGTCTAAGCATAATTGGTGTCTATTCATCTTCTATCTCTTTTGTGGATGTATGTTTAGTTTGGTATTCGTATACTGAGAAGTAGCGTTTACTTGTTTCGTGTTGTCCGATCAGATATCATAACCATTGCATATAGTGATTAAAGGCATCAGATCTAAGCAAAGTATTTAATGAAGTTAGGATTCCATGGTTTCTCTTGCAGAAGTAATTCGATTCCAATTCTTGTTAGTTAGTTAATTCTTAGTTTGTTAATTTACTTTCTTAGTTTAATTTAGATTATCAAATCTCAATTTGTTATTTGTCTTAGCAGTGAATTAAAACCATACATTGTTGCATAGGTACAATACTGAATTAAAAACCAGATCTCTGTGGGAACGAACTCGACTTATTCATATATTACTTGTGACCACGTACGCTTGCGTGATTTAGTGCAAACACTAAACTTCTCGAATAGAACAAAACACTTCTCGAATTGGTACTTAGGCAAATCTTCATTCTCCAAAATCTAACTGTGTTTATTTTGACCATCTTGATCTTCAAGCTTGAGGCATGATCCTTGGAACTTCTTTCAAGCATTATTCTCTAACTTTAATTACAGTTACACAGGTAGAATTTGATGCCTATTATAAGTACTACAACAAGTAGAAACTCTATAACTAGAGGTTCCCTCAGTTAAGAGGTCATGTAAGTAATGCAAAGCATTACAAACAATTAGGCTTGTTATTAGATGTATACAGACATGCCTCTGTGACTAACAATCTCCCCCAAATTGTGAGTAAGACCCTTAGTCTCAATTTCATGTCTGATAACAAGCCTAACATACATAAAGATTTTTATTAACAACATGGATATAACTACAATAAGTGATCTTATAGACTATGATGAAATACTAGCCTTTGTCATTTGATTCCATCTCTATTTCCTTGGCTTGTAGATCATCATATGCCTTCTGTTTCCTTTCTTTCTCCTTTCTTGCATTCTCATTTATAGCTTTTATGATTTCTGCCATAGCATCCGGTTCTTCAAGCAGAATAGAGTTCTTAAAATCTTCAAGTACTGGCTTCAGAATGTTTGCAGGATAGTGATTGAGTAAGTTCATTCTGATTTTGACATGATCTATATTTCTTCTCCTATATTCCACCACATAGGGATTGAACTGAACGCTACACAATCCTTTTGCCCATAGCTTTTCTGCTTCAACTTCCAGCCTATCTAGCTCCTTCTCCCTTTCTAGCCATTTCTCAAAGCACCCATTCCTTATCTTCTCAGCATAGTCTCTCTTCATCTTCACAAAGTCAATCAACTCCATCTTCCATACTCTCTCCACTTTGTCTTCAGAATCCAACAATGCTATAATTCTTTCTTATCTCATATAGCTTGCCCCAATTTTGGCAACCCCCTTGTTTGAATTTCTTCTTTCTTCCATCAGTGTATTTGATTTCAAGGTGATCATTCACAATTGCAACATAGTAGATTCTTTGAGCTCTTAGAAATTGTAGTTGGTCTTCATCAAAGTCTTCATCTAGTGGTTGGAGTTTCAATCCTGGAATGATTGTTAGAGCCTTAGAAGTAGTTGTCTTCACCTTCCTTGCCTTTCTGGCCTTAATCTTGAATTTTAGCTTTTTCATCTTGTCACTTGGAAGTAGCTTGAGGTAGGGGAGAGAAAACCCCGGTTCGGTTCGGTTTTTGGATAAAACCGGAACCGAAACCGGAAGTCCTCGGTTTTAAAAATTGAAAACCGGAACCACAACCGAACCATCGGTTTCGGTTTTGGTTTTAAATCCCGGTTCGGTTTTTATCGGTTCGGTTTCGGTTCTAAAACCGAATAAAATTAAAATAAGAAAATATTACAAATTAATTAAAAAAATAGTTCTACCATAAAAACATAAATCGTCCACCTTTAAATTAATTAATATTTGGCCTATTTTTATATTCTTCACCGATTTATGTTAGGAAATAGGAATCTGCCTTATGAATCTTGCATTTGCACGTACAGACTGAACCCCTAGTACATAGCAACTTAGGATTGAACTTGAAAACTGGAAACTAGCATGCTTAACATGTTACATGGCCTCTACCTAGACATATTACAAGCCTGTCATTACAAGCCTTGTTCGAACCAACACTAAATACTTAGCAGATTACAAGATGAAGCCGTATTACTGCTAGAAGCCTTGAATTAAATGACAAAAGCCAACTGACGCAGTTGCACTGAAGTTTGGCAATATTTTTGAAATATTTCTTCTCTCGAACTTGCTTTGTGCAAATGCACGTGATTTTACAGAATCAAATGAAAGGACATGCATGAGAAAGGTCTCTTAATTTTAAATATCTATAAAAAAATATAAATATTTATTTATTTATATAAATAATCGGTTCGGTTTCGGGTTTTTTCGGTTTGGTTTGAACCTATAACCGGAACCAGAACCGAAAGTCTCGGTTTTTAAAAATCAAAAACCGCAACCGCCGGTACGGTTTCGGTTTTTTCGGTTCGGTTTTGATCGGTTTCGGTTCGGTTTCGATTTCAATTCGGTTTTTTGCTCACCCCTAGCTTGAGGCCTTTGTCTCTTGACCATTGTAGTACATGATAAGTGGATTTTATATCCACTTGGAACGCTTCGATTCGGCGTAAATTGATTAACTTGGCCTCAAGTATGTCGTGTTTTTGATCCATTTTAGTGAGTTTGTGTAGGGTTACTAACTTAAGGTTGGAAGATACAAATCGCATATTTTATGGTGAATTTGAGTTCTAGAAGTGAAGTATGACAACTTGCAAAAGAAACGAAGGAAAAAGAAGTTAAAAAGAAGAAAATCAGCAAAAATCAGCTCCTGGCAGGAGAGTGGGCGCAACCAGCGCGCGAGTGGGTGCAGGTAGGGCTGGTAATTTTGGACCCGCGACACGAACCCGATCCGAACCCAACCCGCATGGGTCGATTTCGGGTTTATATTTTTCGGGTTGACCCTAACTTGACCCGAAAAAATCGGGTTGGGTTCGGGTTACCCGAAACTGACCCGAAAATATATATATAATAATTATATATATATATATATAATTTATATTATTTTTAATATATATATATATATTATTCTTAATATATATTATTTTTAATATATATATATATATTATTCTTAATATATATATATTATTTTTATATTATTTTATTTTATTATATATATTATATATATTATATATATATATATTATATATATATATATATATTATTTTAAAAAATTAAATTTTCGGGTCGGGTTATCCGAAACTGACCCGAAACCCATTCGTGTCGGGTTCGGTCGAATGGGTTTCGGGTCGAGCACCTGTACCCATTAAATTTTCGGGTCGGGTTCGGGTTGGGTCAAAAATGCGACCCGAGTCTGCTGACCCGACCCGAACCCGACCCGAAACCCGAAATTGCCAGCCCTAGGCGCATGCAGCGCGTGCAGCAGGATTCTAGGCGCAGGCTGCGCGTGGTGGGCGCAGGCTGCGCGTGGTGCGCGCAGGCGGCGCGCGGTCGCTGTCGAATTTTCTGATTCACTGTTTGGGTCATATCTTGAGTTCTACAAGTCCGTTTTGGACGATCTTACAGTCCACGCGAAGCTAATGAGATTCTCTATCATTCTAAAGTGGTCTACATTTCCAAATACAACTGGAATGACCCAAAAATACTGAAGAAAAGTCAGCTACGAATTTTCCTTTAAAACAGAATCAGTTTAGCACTACTAGAAATCTGTTAATAGACATCATGATTTTAACATCGACTGGTTTTTCCATCGATGTAAAAACTGTTTACGACATCAGTTTTTTCAAAAATGATATCTTTTAACTAGTTGTGCATCGGTTTTTTGTTCAACCGATGTCTTTACTGCTCCTGAAAAAAAAAAATGCGGGGAGATCTATCAAATTTTCCCTGCCTATTAACGTATATTATTATTATTATTAAAAGATATTTATATTCTGGGTTGCTTTTATTTATATTATTGATAATATGGAATTTCCTTATGAGTGATTGGAGTTACTTGGTATGTCTTGTGCTCCAAGTCAAACTTTATGTATTTAAGTATTGATTTGGCGAATGAATAAATTATAACCTTGAGAGCATATTTTATCATGGTATCAAGAACCTAGGTTATCCCCGTAAGAGTTTGCGGGTGCGAAGGAAAATCAAACCTACTAGAGTTGGTAGGTGTGAGAATAATTAACACTACGAGAGTTCGTGGTGTGTGAAGAATCCCGCAAAAGTTTGTGGGTGAGAAAAATAACACTACGAGAGTTCGTGGTGTGAGGGTAAAACTTGCGAGAGTTCGTGGGTGAAAACAAAATCAAAGAATATGACAGAAAACACAATGACGATGATGATACGTTTTTGTAAGAGACTGTTGACAAAAAGAGGAATTTTGAGGAAAATCGTGAGGCGATGAAAGAGAAGCGTTGGGAACAAAGATATGACGAGTACGAGGATCAAGAGAATGATCACGATGAGGAAGATGATTCAAGTGGGTCTACTGATTGGTGCAAATTCGATTTTTTTTATTTTGGCAAACTCATGATTCAGAGTATCATGAGTTTGATGGGGGATGCTACCGTATATTATTATTATTATTAAAATATATTTATATTCTGGGTTGCTTTTATTTATATTATTGATAATAGGGAATTTCCTTATGAGTGATTGGAGTTACTTGGTATGTCTTGTGCTCCAAGTTAAACTTTATGTATTTAAGTATTGATTTGGCGAATGAATAAATTATAACCTTGAGAGCATATTTTATCACTGCCCCATAAAAAAATTCCCCCTTAAACAAAAATTCCCCAACACAGTTCCCCCTAAACACTCCCAAAACTAAAAAACATAAAACTAAAAACTAAAAACATTAAAACTTAAAAACAGAAACATAAAATCTCAATCTCTCTCGACCCCGACTCCCCCTTTCTCATGAACCCTAGCCCAAACTGAAAACCCACCAATCTCACCAATCCCGACCTCTTCAACTCAATCTCTTCAATTGGAAGCTCAATCTCTTTAATTGGGAGTTCGAATCTCAATCTCGTCCTCATTCCATTTTGAATCCATCTCGACCTCTTCAACTCAATCTCTTCAAGTGAATGCTCAATCTTTTCAACTGGAATCTCTCTTTAACTAGAAAGCTTGAACGAACCGCAATCTCAATCTCTTTCGATTTGGGTATAAAATTATAGAACCCTAATTTTTTAAATTCATTTCTTTCAATTTTGTGTATCTCTGTGTTTATGTGTGTATATTTAGTAAGTAGCTAGGCTTAATAAGTGTTGTGTTTGTATATATATGTATCTCTGTGTTTATGTGTATATATTTAGATTGTGTTGTGTGTATATATATGTATATATATGTGTTTATGTATGTAAAAACATAATTAATTGTTCTCCAATTTATATGTGTTTAGGTGGTGAACCGTGTTTATGATAATTTCTACGAATTTGCTCATTTGTAGCAATTGCTTGTGCTCTTGTTTCGAGGTTCATATGGAGGTTGTGCTGTCACAAAAATGCAAAGGTTGATTATTATATAAAAAGAGTTTTAGGTTTTGGTTTGACTCCTCTCAGAATTTTAAATATTAACTCTTTAATTTTCGAGTGTGCTCCTGGTATTGATAAATATCTAGAGGCTTTTGGGTGTGTTTCTGTGCTCAGTTTTATTGATTGGCACCTCCCTGGTTTTTCTGGTCCTTTGGCTTTGTTCAGGTGCTTATGGGATGATCGCTGGTCTTGGCACCGGATATAGTTGTTTTGGTGTCGTAATTATTCTGGAATTATGCAGGTTTGAAATAGTTATAGTATAGTTGTTTCTTTTTTGCATTTAGTTGGTTTTAGTGGTTTTCTTCTACTCAAGAGTATGGTTTTAGGTTTTTTAATACATGATATTATGCCTTTTTATTCAGTAATGAAATCATGTAAGAATTTCTGATTCCAATTCCTATAATAGATGATGGCTTTTCCATTCCTAATAATATGGAAATTTGTTAGTCGGTCAGTTGACATATTTATGCTTGCATATATTGCTGTACTTGTGAAAGTGCGTATTTGATAGAACAATAACTGCACTAGCTCTCCAGTTATAATGTACCTTATGACTTCTTAAGATAGTTTCTCAGCACTAGATATTTGTAAAATGATTAAAATTTACTTCTCTTATGCTATGTTAACTTATTTGATTCTCTGATGTTTTATGATGAGCAGGTAGGAGATTCGTAGTGCCATAGTGGTTCTTTTTGGTGAGAACTTCCTTAATAATTACTCACCTTGAGCTTCTCTTGTGGATTACATATTGCAGTCTTCACTCTACAACCGAGAACAAAAAGTTTTGAGCAGAAATTCACTTGTTTATCAGGAACTTGGTAAGGTTTGGTAGTGACCCGTCAACAATCAACATTAAGGTCAACTAGATTTGATGAGAATCAACTTATTTTAGCTAGGCATGCATTTAGCCCCTGCCCCTCACAGATTTGTTACTGCTTAGTTGTTTGATGTATTTTCCATGTTCTGCATAGATGACGGGGAAGTTCTATGGCTGTAACATGGTTATGTTAATTTATTAACAGTAGATATTTTATTTGTTATCATACTGTGAATTCCCATATTCATCAGACCACAATGAAAAATATCAGTGTTGTTTGAGGAAATATTTAACAGTATATTTTCTTGTTGAACTGACAAGTGTTTCTAGTTTAAATCAATGCCTGCTTTACTAGCTCAAAAGGAGGCAGCTGGAGTGTGTACATGGACTTTGAATATGAGTAGTCAGCTATTTCCAATAATGCCAAAGATCTGCAGCGAGGAGTATGGTAAGGTCACATGCATAGTCTTGGGACTTCATTCTGAGCTACTTATGATTGTTTTGGACCTTACCATGGTATTTTTTCCCCTAGCATATGTTTGTTCTAATCTGGTTATATTTTCACTGAACTATTCGTTTGATATATAATTGTACTGACTTTGGTAGATTCTTGGCACTGCACATGGGCTTAATCTTATATCCGGGGTGGATTTGTTTACCTGTGTCTTCCTGACTGCTACAAATGTAATACTATTTCCTGTTTTCTCCTCCTTCTCTGTATCTTGTGCAGATCGATATTGTTCCTGGAGATTTTGTTAATTCTATTTGTGATGCTCATGTCTACTGCAACCATGTCAGACCTCTTAAAGACCAGCTCCAAAATTCAAGACCAGCTCCAAAAGTTGTTCATGTGTATGGCCAAGACTTGCAAGTCTTACTCCAGGAAGAAACTTGTATTTCCTTAGTTTATTTTTACATGGAGTAGTATGTCAATTATGTTTTTGGTTAGGAAGAGGCATTTTGACTTGAAATGTAGCTAGTTTGTCGGTTTTGCGGATAGTCATTGATGTATATACTGAATTTTTTTGATAATGATAATGAAGTTTTTGTTATTTTCGTAAGTATTTCAATTACTGCACAACCGCTTTCTATTATTATACAGAAATGATGTCAAATACAAAGAAACACGTAAGTTCCTTATTAAGAAATCGATGTAAAAAAGAAACATACACATCAGTTCTTTATTAAGAAACCGATGTAAAAAAGAAACATAGACATCAGTTACTTATTACATACCTGATGTTAAAGATAAATATAGACATCGGTTATTTAGTTAAAAGTGATGTCTAAGATGTCGACAGACATCGGCTTAAAATCGATGTAAAAGAGTCTGGTCTTTCTCTACACCTGCAAAGACATCGATCAAAATTTTTTTAGACATCGTTTTTTAGCCGATGTCTAAAGCAGTTTTTCTAGTAGTGTAGGAAACGTATTGGTAGTTTCTTGCTGGAAAAGACTCCTAGGACCTATATAAACACATCCTACCATCATAAAATGACTACCACCCATCAATTACATATCATAACACATAGAGGGAGACGAGAGAGACTTGGAGAAGGATTCCCGACGCTCGTGACAAGCAACGGAGATCTAGATCTACATCATCTTTTTTATTCTTCTATGCTCGTTTTGGATTTGTTTTCTAAACTCTATTACTCTTATTTAATATTCAGATCTTGTTTTAAGATCATGGTTTCACTTGATCCCATTGTAACACCCCCAGATCCGGGGTCAGGGATCTGGTCGTTACGGTCTCAATTTCAACCCACAAAACCAACATAAATTAAATTACAACATTGTGACCCAAAACAACAACATAACACACCCGTTGTAGTCCCAGAGATGAAATCAGAGTAATTACCAAATATTATTAATCGCAAGATTTAGTTCTTACAACCCAAAAGGTTTACAATTAACCATCACATACTCTTTGCTATCCATTTGAATATGCCATATAATAAATACATTTGATACTCAAATGCTAACAACTAGCCTACCAGTAGCTGCCTCTTCAGCAATGGTAGATATGCCCTTAGCGGTTATTCCTCTGACGGCTATCACCTGCTTACGCTGAGCGCGCCTTGCGCGGCCATCTGATCTAGCTGTTGTTGTGATATAGATAAATAAAGCAAGGGTTAGCAATAGCCCACCAAAAGAATATAACTAAACATTAATAATATATAACAGTTCAAAATATCTTTGATACCATATGCCATACATTAACGAACGTAGTACCAATATGAGGTATAAGATGAATTTACAAGGTAACTCAAATGTAATTGTTCCGTAGAAATATCTGCTATGTCAAAGATAAGCAAGATATTATCAAATTTTCATAATAGGGGAACTTGCAGGAAGAATATTGCAATTCCAGTTCAAACACTTTTTAACCCTGCCAACAATGATAATGTTGCAGAAAATTTCCCAATTTGAAGATGAACTAATACAGGAGCTTGCCGCGCCAGGAGCCACAACATTTACAATGATCAGTCGCATGTCATGTTCCCCATCATTTGTTCTCTACATGTAAAAGGAAGCACCGACGGATTGCCCGCCCTCTGGAACCCCCCGGCCAACGGTTGGGCCATTGCTGGACCGGCGCCACTCGGCCACTTACGCGTCTCCTAGTCCGAATAACATCCATAACTCTGAAACATAAAGTTCGTCCCCCTTTCCCCAAGTGTTGTACTTGTTGATAGGACTCCACAAAGTAGTCGTATCTAATTGGAAAGGAAAATTTCACCAATATTTCCCAAGCTGATGCTTGTTAATGGATATAAACTTGTTCCATCAATCTTACCCCTCGAGCGTTGAGGAGGTAACCTAACAGATTCATATCGATGTTTGAAAAAATCAAGATGTGAGTGACAAGATAGTTTAGCAAGTATATGACCGGGCAGTCCAATAAATAACATCTCTCAAGTGAGGTCCCCTTATATATATTTTTGGAAGTTGAGCGAGTATTTAAATCTTCTTATAAGATAGATTTAAATGAAAATAAAGTTTTGGGAACCTCCCCTTGATAAAAATAGTCATAAAATACTCCAAAATATTTTACACCATATCTGAAGGCGTATGATAATCTTTGAATAATATGAATCATTATAAAAAGAACTTAAAAGAATTTAAATAAATATTCCAAGAATATTTATTAAATCAATAATAATTAAGGAATATGAATCAATCATAATATTGCTCGTAAGTAATCCTCGACTAAATATATAGAATTATTTACTAAATAACTCTCTTCTTTAAATGAATATTCAAACTAATATTCATTAATTAAATAAACTCAAATAAATGTTTAAAATAATATTCACTAAATAAATCGAACCTTAAATGAATATTTGAAAATAATATTCATTTAATAAATAAATTTCCAAGAATATTAAAGTTATTTACTCATTGAATAATCAAACTCTAAATGAATATTTGAAACTAATATTCATTTAAGTAATTAAAGCTCGAATGAATATTAAAATAATATTCGGTAAATAAATATACACGAATGAATATTCAAAATAATATTCAAATAGTACCTCTCGATTGAGATAATATTCAAATAGTATTCCTCAAATAATTTCCAAGTAACCAATACTTTATGGAAATATAAATAATGTTCATAAATAACATTGCTCAAATAAACTGTCACTGGAATCCCTCTGGGTTTCCACGACTATCTCTATATCCCAAAATACCGACTCCCGGTCTATATTTAAAGAATGAATATCATACGCCCTTCACTAAGGGTTTTGCCAAAACAATCCGGCTTATAACTGATACTTCATATCTAGTCTATAGGCCAATATCAGTTCAGGGAACAAGTATTCCAATATACTTTGAAAAACAAGCATGCATGCTGTGGCATATGTATAACAACAATCATATATATTATCACAACAACAGTTCCAAGGTATTGGAAACTTGCCTGGCAATCCTGTGGGTGTAGTGTACCTCAGTTCAATCCGATGATCTATACATAGTCACAATATCCGAGGTTAATCACTTAAACACTTTGAAATGCTAAGTATATATTTAACTTAGGCTAAAACATGCTTTCAAATTATCTCGTTAGGCAATCCCTAACATAACTCTTATTAATACAGTTATAATCCGACACTAGTCCGTTATCAAGGCACGTCATTGCACTTATACTTAATTCTTAAGCACTAAAGCAATTAACAAACAAGGCAATACGGGGTTTCCCTAGATTCATACGAAGCCCATGTTAATCAACGAACTCTTAAGTCGTAAGTTTAGTCAAAATCACTCCTCGAATCCATCCTTAATGTCGGATCTTTCGTACATCTCACTTAATCATTTATAGCCTCGTTCTTTACAGTAATATGTTGCCTCGATAATTCTTAACAAGTTTCATGTTTTAGTCGACTCGAGATTCCTCTTTTAATCTAGCCAAAATGGGTGGCCAAAGTAGTACCCCTAGAGTTGATTTTTCTGAGAATTACTATTCCGTGACTCGTACTTCAACACTTTTAATAAATCACTGGAAACATATTTAATTACGAAACCACTTCTAAAATCATCTTTGGTATTTGTAATATTTATCATAAAATTTCCAATTCGAAGCCACGGGTCTAGATAGGTGAAATGTATTTTTGAAATTCGGTCGACTACGGATCTTTACTATTCACACCTCTTTCACTAAAACGTTTATAACTCGGTAACCGTTAACTCAAATGACGCACCGTTTTCACGTACGTGATCTAGAGAATGTCTAGAAGGTAGCTAAATCAAAATTTGACTTAGGTCAGAAGATTAATTTTTCCATATTTTACTAAAACAGGGCAGGAGCTTTTTAGTGAATAGTGCTACCTCTGAAAAGGGCTTCTTTGCACTTATCCTTGATTCGAACATTTTTATAAAATTGAAAAATGATCCGTTTGACATGAGGTCTTCTCTTGCACCTTCCTTATGATTCCTAATATTTAATTACCATGATTTGTCAATGCATAACTCATTTTACAAAGGTTCAATTTCAGTTACGAACTTGCTTTTATGATTTCGAACCACTTTTACAGTTTTAACCATAACTCCTAAACCGTAAGTCCGTTTCACGTGATCTTTATATCAAAACGAAGCTTATAACATAATCTATCTCATCATGGCAGAATACAAAGCTAAACAGTGAGTTCATGCTACTGTCAAACACGGTTTCTTAATGTTAACAACAATCAGGCATTACGACGGCTATAACTCGGACATTCCAAAAATCGAATCAATCCAACCAAGCCACACCGGGCATCTAAACAACTTATCATCATATAACTCATCTCATAAGTCCAATAGCTACTGATTTTACTATCAATATCATCATGCTTCTTAAATCACATAACTAACTACATAATCATGCTTATAATCATCATCAATATCATACTAATCTAAACCCAATCAAGACAATCATAAATCTCAAATTACAAGCTAGGGTTTTGGTGAGATATACCTTCCATGATGTGTGTAAGACCTTTATAAGCCTTGTATAGTCCATGAACATCATTAACCAAGCTTAGATCATCCAAAAAATCAAGATCCAAGAATTTGTTCTTGAAAATCACTATTCACCCTCATCTTCAAGGATTTATTTGAAAATGGAAAAAGTGGTGTTTGAGGCTAAGATTTCTAGGGCATAATTTTCTTGAAATATAAGATCTACCATAAAAGTTTCAAGATCAAATGATGGTTGGAAGTGGGTTTTTGATTCCTGAATTAAGAGGAAAGCCGAATGGAATGAAACAAGAGAGAAATGGTGTTTTGCTTGGTTGATTTGCTATGTTCTCATCCACTTTAGTGTATTATTGTGATAATATCTTGATAAAGTAACTTTAAAAAAGTGATGATATATTGGATGATGAAAATTGCATGACAAGTGTTGATCTTTGGTGGTATTTAGACTAACCAAGTGGTTTGATTTGCTAAGTACTAGTTTGATTCCTAGATCTTGCAACAGAAACAATACCCGGAGAAAAGTTTCTACGCCTGTAAAGCCATTGCCCCTACGCCAAGCCCCGAAATAAAGAAGGAGGTTAGCCATCACAGGGAAGTGCAGTAAGTTATCTAGGATATGATAGATAAAAATGGAAGGAGCGACCCTTGGACCTATAACCTTACCTATGTTGGTTACTTATATAAATAATTGGTTTGTAGATATTTTTCCTTTGCACATGCATGCATCTTAATCCTCTGCTTGCTCTTTTGTCCGGTTATTGCTCCGTTTGATTGATCGTTCCAAGGAACATCTCACGGATTCCTAGTTAAGGTTTTACCAGAAACCTTCTTAATAATTCTATCACCATTTTCATCTTTCATTATAATCCTCCAATTAATATTCCTCAAATATTAAATATTAAATCCTTATTCTATCAGTGTATAGGGAAAATTTCGGAGAAAATGAAAGTGTTGTTTTTCAGAATCCGACAGTCTTTACATACACTTATTTTCCCCTCAGATCAATAATACGAACTAAGAAATTCATTCCGGGTACTTCTATATAGTGTCGTCTAATAATATTCTTATTTCCATAAAAAACACTATTCATCACTTATTCTCTTTTTAGTCCTGGTACTTAGAAAATATCTTTGTGCTTCTTCGAGCGTTCCTTAACTCTTTCATGGAACCTCCGTACTTGTAACCGATATCGATCTGGATGACATGAGGGTATCTATTTCTTTCTAGGGAATCTTATCTTAACTTTCTAGGAAATAAATTATTCTAATCTAAGTTATCACCCAACAGCATCCTTCAGGACATGTAACCTTGGAATCTATATCCTTTCATTATTCATTCATTAAAACCAGTATTACATTGTAGTTGTAACCACTGTTCACTCTTACATCAATACATAATAATAAAAAATTTTAATTCTACCCAAAAATCTGGGTTCTTACAGTCTCCCCTCCTTAAAAGGATTTCGTCCCGGAATTAGGTAGAAGACAATTGGGTACTGGTTGGTTATTTCGCTTTCCAATTCTCTGGTCGATCCTTACACATTCCAATCTTTTCAAAGCATATTGAACCGGTGTTACAATACACCCTTTATCCGTTCTACCAATTCTTTGATAATTTCGTACAACACATTATCCGGTATACACTATTGTTCGGTCTTATACTATTAACCTTATTGGTACGTGCAGTGACTTTGGTATCACTATCGCGCTACGAATTCGGAGATAACCTTACTCGTACTACGTTCCTGATCGCTTTTACCTTCGCAATCTGGATCTATATATATATATTGAAGTGGAAAAATTTATTGAGAGATCACTATGATCAATGAACAGTTGTTATATTGCATAGTTAGTACATAAGGGGGCCAGCCTTTAGTACTTGACAAGCAATTAAACAATTAATGGCATTCCACTTAGACTTCTATCACACAGACAGATCGTCACGTAGCAGTACCTCCCCTCCTTAAAGGGTTGTTCTCCTCAATTCAGAAGAATATGAATAAGTGAGAAGAAAAGAATTTCAAAGATTTGTAGAAAATTTTTCTTGATTGCAAAATATCATACTTAGAATTTACCCCTGAACTATAGAGGTTTGTCAAAGAAGAAAATAGTTGTAATCGTAATAAATACTATTTTATCGTAATCTCGTGTGTCAACGCATTCTCGATGTTCTGTCCATCTTTCTATGGACCATCATATCCTAATCAGTATTTCAAATATCATGTCATTCCAAAATTTAAACCATCCGAAACAAACCTGGATGATTTCTCTAACTTCGATTCAATTCTGACCCTTCCACAGTCGTTATCATCTAATATTCCGTAAAAAATCACCACTACATTAATGTGGTCCATGGATAAATCGTCATCGTTTATCATTTACGTAGGGCTTTAATAGCTAGACATACGGGTTTCATGATTTGTCAAATCACCCCTCTCTTAGGAAGACAAAATAATCATTATTCCTTCCCCATAAGGAATACTTACTGAACTTGATACAGATATCACATGAAGAAGATAGAATTGCAGAAGAGTTTCAAGCATTTTAACTAGGATAGGTTGAGGAGATTATTAATCGTATATCTCTAGTTGACGACTGAAAGCTCAGCGTTTTACTTAATCACTTTCCAAATCTCGTTAATCCTTAATACAGGGATACCTTTCAGCATCATGAATCTTTAACTTCATGTACTCTATCTTGTTTGCGCAGAAATACACCAACATAAACTTGCTTGTCATTCATCATCACGCCAATTAGCTTATCAATAAAAGTACCAATCTATCTTCTGTATTCAGTCATCCCTTATTACCTCATCTCTCTTCTTTCTTTCTAAAATAAAGGAGAGTCGCTTGGAGAATTTGGTTTGGCCTGTCGTAGAACCTTCTAGTGTCGGTAATGTGCTACAGACAAAATTAGGAATCGAATGTTTACTATCCTTATAGTTGATCCTCACACAATCATCAGGGGAACGTAAATTCCTCCATCACAATCTGACCTTCAATGCTCTTCTCATTTTCACGCTATTTCTTTAGTATGAGTATATATACTTACTCCCTTATACTTTAAGTGTCGGCCACCTCGTTGGCCTTTCCTGATTATAATAATTTCTTGAATTCAATGTTTTCTGGGTCTATTCCAACTCAGGGTGGGAACATCATCCCTTGAACTCTGCTAAATGAGAGAAAACATATTCCAGTCTTTTTCCAAAATTCATTGCTTCCACCTTTCTGTGTGAACTTTACTACAGGTACTCCCAATCATACCTAGGATATTTCCTTACTTAACTCCCTTCATGGTTTAGGATAATCTCAACCTTATTGGTTCAATCCATACTTTTTCATGGTTTCACACATGCTTCATCTGGCCTTATTGTTACTATGTCATACATTTCTTACCGAACTTCCCTTTTGAAGTTCAGAACATTACCTCTTCCCTTATAGGGTTTCTTAGGTCATCCTCATCATTCCTCCTGTATCTTCTGGGTACATGGTATATCAAACATCATCAATCAATTCTATAACAATTCTGTCTATGTACTTTTCGAGACTCCTTTCCACAAATCCCTATAGGTTATTGATACCTTGGTCGATTCAACTTATATCGTCTGATTTCACAATTATTAGGGGTGATGCTATCCTTTGTGCATCCCCTAGGGTTCGTCTTAATCTATGGACATTCTATCCTCTATTCTATTTTCAAGGAATACTTACATCCTATACTTGGCAATTCAATCATATATCCATAATAAGGGTCTCCTTTCAATCACTCTCATCTTGATAATTGATAGGTAGCCTAATGCTAACCTCTTCTTTCAAACGAATGTCAATCTATATGACCCTCCAAAAGACAACATATGTCTATTTGTCTTTCTTACAGAACTTGGTAATGGTAGCAAGGATGTTCTGGAAGATATTGGTCGTGTTCAACGTGAATCTCTTGGTACCTATTGCTCTTCTTGAGGACACTAAGCTTCAGATAACATTTATGCATCATACTGCACTATCTTTGACAATCTTCGTAACTCTTCATTGGTCACTACCCTCAATCCTAATACGTCCATGGTATTTATCAAATCCATCATCCTGTATCTCAATTCATTTTATATCAAAAGTCCCCGCGGTTGGCGCTTAGTTAGAAGCAACCCACCTTTGTCCTTTCATTGTTGGTCTAGTCACTTGCTAATCCTGTGTGACTTGGCCTCCACTGGCCACACTAAAATATGTGAGTTTAGGGGTTGACTAATAACATTACTTTTCTAGAAATTTCCGGCATAGTGCCTTCTTCTTTAATACCTTTTGATCTTTTCAAAACTTTACTCCATATAAGCCTCAATCGACTTTTCGGTACCGTCTCCGGTCACCTTTTCCACTATTCTTTTTAATTCCACGTGCCACAAAGCTTAACACTTTTGTCATAACAACCTTTCATTAATTAAGTCAATCCCGGAATTTCTCAGTCCGGCTTGTTTCTTAATCACACTTCCCTTTTTACCATCCAATCTCAACTTCCTCAGTTTATCTCCAGAATCAATCGTAATAATCGGGGTCTGTCTACCAGCCCGTAAAGTGGGTACCTTATCCAATCCACAGGGTTCGCTCCAGTTCCACTCTCTTTAGTGATATCTTCTGATAATCAGAAAGACAAGGTTTGCCAAAATTCATCGAATTCCTTTCCAGGATTAGGGAAATTTCAGTCAATCTATCCACCCACTGGTAACACTAAGAAGATCCATTTCGATACCCGAAGAATATTTCTAGGAACATCCAAGCGGGTCAAACCATAAACAGTTATAATAATGAAATGATTGACATAAAGTTGGGAGTTTAACCATTGGAAGAAAACCAAATATATATCTTCCCTAGAAGGGGAAATCAAAATTTCCAAACTGAAACATGGCACATTTTCCCAGTACATATCCGTCCTAATAGTCGATGCTACCGAATACCAGTCAACCTAACAACTATTCTCAGAAGGAACACTACCGTCAGAGTTAGTCATTCAACAAAATTGGCACTACCAAGGCTATCCGAATCTGGTGAACTGTGCTGTCCGAATACATCCGCAATTACCATGTTGAGTTGCACAAGCATAGAACCTAAACCTGTACGAGGTGCATTCTAATAAATTCCAGAATTTTCCTTCCTCCATTAGATAACGCCAATGCTGGGTCGTCACCAATTTTATCTTTAACTCCAGGAAGATTTTCCCCTATTTATCTTGTACCTTCAAACTTTTAGTCTTACAAATAAGTCGGGTTCCGGGACTGCACTCTTTGTAAAGTCCTGAGCAAATCTTTGGTAATACCTCGCGAATCTTATGAAATTTCTCACCTTTGCCAGTGTGGTTGGCCTTTCTCCATTTTAAACTGTCTTTAACTTGGCAGGATCGACCAACACTACTCACTATTGATCATATGTCCTTTTAACTGCACTTCATTTTGCCAGACTCATACTTCGAGAACTTGGCATACACTCGTTCCTTCAGGTTTCATCTAAAACACTCTCAATTACCTTTTAACCACTGATCCCTTTACTTAATCCATTTACGATTCAGTGTCGAAATAACTTAAGATAACTACATTAATCCATTCAAGGAAAATAAAGAATTTACTATTCCTCTGAATCACATGCACCCAATGTTTCTGGTTCATCATTCCACTAGGTTAAAATAACCTTATACTTAATCTCGTTACGAGTTTATCATTGACTTACAGGTCTTTTCCTCTGGTAGGTTCCGAGATCATTGTCTCGCTTACTACTTACTTATGTAACTTTATCCATTCAGGCCATCACTTTCCACCATCTATACTTTCTAAGTTGATCTCTTCATAAAATGGACACCTTACTGAATAAAACCACCTTATTAATCTCAATTTGGTTTCATAAATTATAACCTATGAAATCTGCCTTATCAGGACGAATTAATATTAACAATATTCAAGCTTAAACCATTATCAAATGATATGACACTTCTCGCCTCTATCTCAATTACTCCTGGAGACTCTGCTCCCTGTCCTCTATCTTTGTCTTTGATAACCACGTACCACTCTAACTCTTTTCCCCTCAATCTAGAAGTCTCTAAGGATTCATATCTAACCCCATATAAGATCTCAAGTAATTCCTCAAATCCATCTTACTTGCTGGTACTCCATCTAGCAATCCAGCTATGAATCCAATACGCATCTTTAGTTCTCTTAATAATATCTCAGTTCTTTACGCTCACTTCTCTGAGCACTATACCTTAACTCTTACAGTCTCTCTGGCTGTAGCCCTCATTTCCTTAAGGGTAAACTCCTTATAATTATCAATATTCTCATCCTCTGCTGGAACCTCTTCCGGGTCCTCAGTAGGGTACTCTATCGAATCCACCATCCGACCCTTAGCATCAAAACAAGCATCATTGTGTTACTGCTCGTAATCCCCAAGGTCTGTCGCCTTACTAGTCGATACAAGAACGAGCTAAGTTACTATCATGATACTTTAGGGTTCCCATAAGGGTTTTACATGTCAATACTACATTATGTAGTCCGACTATGAACTTGGCAAAAGTTCTTATTATCTTAATGAATTTATTGTTTTAACGTCGCGTCATCTCTGGGATATATAATGCTATCTCTGACACCATTTCTGTAACACCCCCAGATCAGGGATCAGGGATCTGGTCGTTACGGTCTCAATTTCAACCCACAAAACCAACATAAATTAAATTACAACCTTGTGACCCAAAACAACAACATAACACACCCGTTATAGTCCCAGAGATGAAATCTGTAACACCCCCAGATCCGGGGTCAGGGATCTGGTCGCTACGGTCTCAATATCCATCCACAAAACCAACATAATTTAAATTACACCTTGTGACCCAAAACAACAACATAAAACACACCCGTTATAGTCCCAGAGATGAAATCAGAGTAACCATCAATATTACTAATCACAAGTTTGAGTTCTTACAACCCAAAGAATTATAATTTTACCATTACATACTCTTTGCCATCCATTAGTATATGCCATAATATAAATACATTTGAGGCTCAAATGCTAACAATTAGCCTACCAGTAGCTGCATCCTCAACAGTGGTAGCTATGACCTTAGCGGTAATCCTCTGACGGCTAACACCTGCTTACGCTGAGTGCTCCTTGCGCGGCCATCTGATCTAGCTGTTGTTGTGATATAGATAAATAAAGCAATGGTGAGCAAAGCCCACCTAAAAGTATATAACTGAACAGTAATAATATATAACAGTTCAAAATATATTTGATACCATATGCCATGCATTAACGAACGTAGTACCAATATAAGGTATGAGATGAAGTTACAAGGTAACTCAAAATATAATTGTTCCGAAGAAAATATCTGCTATGTCAAAGATAACCAAGATATTATCAAATTTTCATAATAGAGGAACTTGCAGGAAGAATATTGCAATTCCAGTTCGAACACTTTTCAAACCTGCCAACAATGATAATGTTGCAGAAAATTTCCCAATTTGGAAGATGTACTAATACGGGAGCTTGCCGCGCCAGGAGCCACAACATTTACGATGATCAGTCGCATGTCATGCTCCCCATCATTTGTTCTCTACATGTAGAAGGAAGCACCGACGGATCGCCCGCCCTCTGGAACCCCCCCGGCCAACGGTTGGGCCATTAATTGCTGGACCGGCGCCACTCGGCCACTTACGCGTCTCCTAGTTCGAATAACATCCATAACTCTGAAACATAAAGTTCGTCCCCCTTTCCCCAAGTATAGTACTTGTTGATAGGACTCCACAAAGTAGTCGTATCTAATTGGAAAGGAAAATTTCACCAATATTTCCCAAGCTGATGCTTGTTAATGGATAGGCACTTGTTCCATCAATCTTACCCCTCGAGCGTTGAGGAGGTAACCAAAAAGATTCATATCGATGTTTGAAAGAATCAAGATGTGAGTGACAAGATAGTTTAGCAAGTATAGGACCGGGCAGTCCAATAAATAACATCTCCAAGTGAGGTCCCCTTATATATTTTTGGAAGTTGAGCGAGTATTTAAATCTTCTTATAAGATAGATTTAAATGGAAATAAAGTTTTGGGAACCTCCCCTTGATAAAAAATAGTCATAAAATACTCCGAACTATTTTACACCATATCTGAAGATGAAAGATAATCTTTGAATAATATGAATTATTATAAAAAGAACTTAAAAGAAGTTAAATAAATATTCCAAGAATATTTATTAAATCAATAATAATTAAGGAATATGATTAAATCATAATATTGCTCGTAAGTAATTCTCGAATAAATACATAGAATTATTTACTAAATAACTCTCTTCTTTAAATGAATATTCAATATAATATTCATTAATTAAATAAACTCAAATAAATATTTAAATTAATATTCACTAAATAAATCAAACCTTAAATGAATATTTGAAAATAATATTCATTTAATAAATAATATACTAAATGAATAGCCAAATAATATTCTTTTCGTAATCAAAACTTTAAAGGAATATTCGAAACAATATTCCTTAAGTAAATAAAACTCCAAATGAATATTTTAAAATAATATTCATCAAGTACATAAAATCTTAAATGAATATTCAAAATAATATTCATTTAATAAATAAATCCCAAATGAATATTCAATTGATATTCATTAAACAAATAATGTTCTAAATGAATATCCAAATAATTTTCATTTAACAAATAATATTCTAAATAAATATCCAAATGATATTCATTTAGTAATCAAAACCTTAATATTCGAAATAATATTCCTTGAGTAATTAGAACTTCCAAAGAATACTTTTAAAATAATATTTATCAAATACATAAAACTTAAATGAATATCCGAAAGTGATATTCATTTAGTGAATAAAATCCCAATGAATATCAAAGTAATTATTCATTAATAATCAACTCTAATGAATATTCAAAAATAATATTCATTTAATATTTCTCGACTGAAATAATACTCAAATAACGTTTCTCGAAAGATTTCCAAGGATACTTTTATGGAAATATAAATAATGTTTAATAATAACATTCTAAAAAAAATGAATACTACTCTGTCGCTGGAATCCCTCCGGGTTTCCACGACTATCTATATAACACAAAATACCGACTCCCGGTCTCATATTTAAAGAATAAATATCATATGCCCTTTACTAAGGGTCCTAGCAACACAATCCTGCTTATAACTGATAATCCATATCTAGTCTATAAGCCAATATTAATTCAGGGAACAGGTATTCAAATATACTTTGAAAACAAGCATGTATGCTATGGCATATGTATAACAACAATCATATATATTATCACAACAACAGTTCCAAGGTATTGGAAACTTGCCTGGTAATCCTGTAGGGGTAGTGTGCCTCGTGTCAATCCAATGATCTATGAATAGTCACAATAACCGAGGTCAATCACTTAACATTTCGAAGGTTAAGTATAACTTAACTTAAGTCATGTAAGTTTAGTCCAAAACACACCTCGAACCCATCCTTAATGTCGGATTTTTCGTATATCTTACTTAATCAATTATAACCTCGTTCTTTGCACCAATATGTGGTCTTGATAATTCTTAACAAGTTTCGTGTTTTAGTCGACTCGAAATTCCCTTTTTAACTTAGCCAAAAAGGGTGGCTAAAGTAGTATCCCTAGAGGTGACTTTTCTGAGAATCACTATTCCGTGACTCGCACTTCAACACTTTTAATAAATCACTGGAAACGTATTTAATTACGAAACCACTTATAAAATCATCTTTCGTATTTGTAATATTTATCATGAAATTTCCAATTCGAAGCCACGGGTCTAGATAGGTGAAATGTATTTTTGAAGTTCGGTCGACTACGGATCTTTACTATTCACACCTCTTTCACTAAAACGTTCATAACTCGGTAACCGTTAACACAAATGATGCACCGTTTTCGCGTACATGATCTAGAGAATGTCTAGAAGGTAGCTAACTCAAAATTGGACTTAGATCAGAAGATTAATTTTTTCGGATTTTTGCAAAACAGGGCAGGAGCTTCTAGTGAATAGTGTTACCTCCAAAAAGTGGTTTCTTCGCACTTAACCTCGATTCGAACATTTTTATAAAATCGGAAAACGATCCATTTTACTTGTGGTTTTCTCTCACGCCTTCCTTATGACCTCTAATATTTAATTACCATGATTCGTCATTGACTTAGTCATGTTAAGGGATTCCAATTCCAGTTACGAACTTTCGATTACGGATTCGGACCACTTTTACGAAATTAATCATAACTCCTAAACCGTAAATCTGTTTCGCATGCTATTTATATCAAATCGAATCTTATAACATAATCTAGCTTGTCATGGCAAAAGGCGAAACTGGACAGTGAGTTAATCTACTGTGATTCTCGGTTCTTTAGTAGTTATCAAAAATTCGGCATTACGACGGCTCTAAATCGAACGTTCTAAAATCATAACACTATATCCAAGCCACACCGGGCATATAACCAACTCATACACATGATTTCTCATCCCAAGGAGTTCAAGAACATATCACTTTATCATATTGATCATCATGCATAATATCAATCATAAGATCATGCTAAATAAGCCTATAATCACACTAACATCCTAATAACACTTAAATCTATCAAGAACATGCATAAACTCAAAGTAGACCTAGGGTTTCAAGATCATTATACCTTCTTGAGAGTGTTAAAGCCCTTGCTAAGCCTTGTATGGTCCTTAAGAGTGCTTAAGCTTGCTAGATCAATCAAAAGAAACATGAAAATCAAAGATTAGTTCTTGAAATCACTATTCACCCTCAACCTTCTTGATTTTATATCTCAAGAATGGAATGGAGTTTGAAGCTAAGATTCATAGGATATCTTAGTTATGAATTATAGGACTCACCTAAATTTTCTTGGAATTCTTTGATGGTGGGAAGTGGGATTTCTCCCTTGCATTTCTTGAAAAAGCCGAATGGAGGCTTCAAGGAAAAGAATGGAGTTTTGGTTTCTTGGTTTGATCTCATCTTGCATAAAGTGAGCAATAATGCAAGATATTTGTTTGGCTAACCATAGTTTAGTTGATGGGTTAAGGCTTGGTTAAGGATTTGTTATCATGTGAGCAAGAGTTGATGTCTTATGGTGCTCCTCTTTGGTAACTAGATTGGTTTGTTTCCAATGGTACTAGTGTGCATGCAACTTGCTTGGTTCCTTGCATTAATGTGATGAAGAAGGGATAAGAATGAGTGAATTATTTAGGAAGATATTTGTTTGGCACAAATGCAAGTTGCCCCCTCTAGTTTGGTAGAAAACAAGCCTCTTAAGGAAGCTAACTTAGTTTAGATAATATCTTCATAAAGCTACCTTAATAAAGTGATGATGCCATGGTGGTGATCTCATCCACTTGCACATGGTTGTCTCTTGGTTCTCTGCTTGTTTCTTTATCCGGTTATTGCTCAATTCATTGATTGTTCGGAGAAATAACTCAACCGTTTCTAGTTAGGGTTTTACCGGAAACCTTCTTGATATTTATAATACTAATCTCCATATTTCTTAATACTTCTCGAATTTAAATTCCTTAAATGCTTTTAATAAATCCTTAAGTCTTGAAGTGTCCAGGGAAATCTCGGAGAAAATAAAAGTGCTATTATTCTGAATCCGATGTCGTTTACATACACTTATTTCGCCCCTGGATCATGAATATGGACTCAGAAATCCGTTCTGAATACTTCTATATAGCGTCGTCTCATAATATTCTAATTTCTGCCAAAAACACTATTCATTGCTTATTCTCTTTTTATTCCTTATATTTATAAAAATGTCTTTGTTCTCTTTCGGGCGTTCCTTAACCCTTTCACGGAACCACTGGACTAATAACAGATATCGATTTGTATGACATGAGAATATTTCCTCTACTTGGAATTTCCATATCTTATCTTTCTATGAGATAGATTATTCTAATCTAGGTTGTTAACCCGTTGCATTCTTCCTAACATATAAACCTCGGAATCTATATCCATTCAACACTCATTCCTTAGAAATGTTACTACCTTGGAGTCGGAATCATTGTTCCTTCTTTTCTCAACACTTAATAAAAAGTTTTAATTCTACCGAAAATTTGGGTTCTTACAAAATCAGAGTAATTACCAAATATTATTAATCGCAAGATTTAGTTCTTACAACCCAAAAGGTTTACAATTAACCATCACATACTCTTTGCCATCCATTTGAATATGCCATATAATAAATACATTTGATACTCAAATGCTAACAACTAGCCTACCAGTAGCTGCATCTTCAGCAATGGTAGCTATGCCCTTAGCGGTTATTCCTCTGAGGGCTGTCACCTGCTTACGCTGAGCGCGCCTTGCGCGGCCATCTGATCTAGCTGTTGTTGTGATATAGATAAATAAAGCAAGGGTGAGCAATAGCCCACCAAAAGAATATAACTAAACAGTAATAATATATAACAGTTCAAAATATCTTTAATACCATATGCTATACATTAACGAACGTAGTACCAATATGAGGTATAAGATGAAGTAACAAGGTAACTCAAATGTAATTGTTCCGTATAACTATCTGCTATGTCAAAGATAAGCAAGATATTATCAAATTTTAATAATAGGGGAACTTGCAGGAAGAATATTGCAATCCCAGTTCAAACACTTTTTGACCCTGCCAACAATGATAATGTTGCAGAAAATTTCCCAATTTGGAAGATGAACTAATACGGGAGCTTGCCGCGCCAGGAGCCACAACATTTACGATGATCAGTCGCATGTCATGCTCCCCATCATTTGTTCTCTACATGTTGAAGGAAGCACCGACGGATCGCCCGCCCTCTGGAACCCCCTGGCCAACGGTTGGGCCATTGCTGGACTGACGCCACTTGGCCACTTACGCGTCTCCTAGTCCGAATAACATCCATAACTCTGAAACATAAAGTTCGTCCCCCTTTCCCTAAGTGTAGTACTTGTTGATAGGACTCCACAAAGTAGTCGTATCTAATTGGAAAGGAAAATTTCACCAATATTTCCCATGCTGATGCTTATTAATGGATATAAACTTGTTCCATCAATCTTACCCCTCGAGCGTTGAGGAGGTAACCTAACAGATTCATATCGATGTTTGAAAAAATCAAGATGTGAGTGACAAGATAGTTTAGCAAGTATATGACCGGGCAGTCCAATAAATAACATCTCTCAAATGAGGTCCCCTTATATATATTTTTTGAAGTTGAGCGAGTATTTAAATCTTCTTATAAGATAGATTTAAATGAAAATAAAGTTTTGGGAACCTCCCCTTGATAAAAATAGTCATAAAATTCTCCGAAATATTTTACACCATATCTGAAGGTGACAGATAATCTTTGAATAATATGAATCATTATAAAAAGAACTTAAAAGAATTTAAATAAATATTCCAAGAATATTTATTAAATCAATAATAATTAAGGAATATGAATCAATCATAATATTGCTCGTAAGTAATCCTCGACTGAATATATAGAATTATTTACTAAATAACTCTCTTCTTTAAATGAATATTCAAAATAATATTCATTAATTAAATAAACTCAAATAAATGTTTAAAATAATATTCACTAAATAAATCGAACCTTAAATGAATATTTGAAAATAATATTCATTTAATAAATAATATTCTAAATAAATATCCAAATAATATTCTTTTAGTAATCAAAACTTTAAAGGAATATTCGAAGCAATATTCCTTAAGTAAATAGAACTTCGAATGAATATTTTAAAATAATATTTATCAAGTACATAAAATCTTAAATGAATATCCACAATAATATTCATTTAATAAATAAATTTCCAAGAATATTAAAGTAATTTACTCATTGAATAATCAAGCTCTAAATGAATATTCGAAACTAATATTCATTTAAGTAATTAAAGCTCGAATGAATATTAAAATAATATTCTGTAAATAAATATATGAGAATGAATATTCAAAATAATATTCATATAGTACCTCTCGATTGAGATAATATTCAAAAAGCATTCCTCGAATAATTTCCAAGTAATCAATACTTTATGAAAATATAAATAATGTTCATAAATAACATTTCTCAAATAAACTGTCACTGGAATCCCTCCGGGTTTCTACGACTATCTCTATATCCCAAAATACCGACTCCCGGTCTATATTTAAAAAATGAATATCATACGCCCTTCACTAAGGGTTTTACCAAAACAATCCGGCTTATAACTGATACTTCATATCTAGTCTATAGGCCAATATCAGTTCAGGGAACAAGTATTCCAATATACTTTGAAAAACAAGCATGCATGCTATGGCATATGTATAACAACAATCATATATATTATCACAACAACAGTTCCAAGGTATTGGAAACTTGCCTGGCAATCCTGTGGGTGTAGTGTACCTCAGTTCAATCCGGTGATCTATACATAGTCACAATATCCGAGGTTAATCACTTTAACACTTCGAAATGTTAAGTATATATTTAACTTAGGATAAAACATGCTTTCAAATTATCTCGTTAGGCAATCCCTAACATAACTCTTATTAATACCGTTATAATCCGACACTAGTCCGTTATCAAGGCACGTCATTGCACTTATACTTAATGCTTAAGCACTAAAGCAATTAACAAACAAGGCACTACGGGGTTTCCCTAGACTCATACAAAGCCCATGTTAATCAACGAATACTTAAGTCGTAAGTTTAGTCCAAATCAATCCTCGAATCCATCCTTAATGTCGGATCTTTCGTACATCTCACTTAATCATTTATAGCCTCGTTCTTTGCAGCAATATGTTGCCTCGATAATTCTTAACAAGTTTCATGTCCCAAAAGGCTTATACAATAATACTCATGTAGCGAGCGTTAGGTTAGTGGATCCCATACTATAAAAGCCTTAGGTCACTAGGCACAAAGTCCCCGCGAACTTAATTGCTCGAGTATTAAAGAGCTCAACCTGGTTAATTCTGCATTTAACAATATACATAACATTTTTTTTTTCTTTTGACTCCTTTTTTTTTCTCTTTTTTTTATGCAATCTGGAATGAGAATTCTCATTTCCAACCCTAGACTACTCATATAAATATGAGCCGGCTACTAGTCATTTGACACCTAGCTTTTATTAACAATTAGCATGAAATTCCTGGTTTCCCCCAAACTTAGACTTTAGCATCCCTACGCCATCAAGGGAATAACAAAAATTCTAAATATAATCAAGTGATTAAATCTAAAACAACCAAACAAGCATGACCTCAGCCTAGCCCAAAAGCAAACGATGAGACTGTGTAAAAATTGTGTTTCTGAAGCATGCAAGTCAATTCCTAGAAACTATAAATCAACCCTCTACTCATCATTACCACACTCAATTAGACATCGACCTACCAATCAGAATTAGCTCATCCTAAGAGATCATGAAATATGCATGCTATGCAAATGCAACTATATGAACTCACATGGTAAAACAAAACAAAATAACAAAATGTCCTATATGAAACAAACATAAATAATACGAACGATCATGCATGAATTACTACTAATATGCATAATATGCCATCTATATGAACACAATGACACACAATAACTACTACACACTACTTATCCCCAAACCACCCCCAAACTTAGAATATTCAATGTCCTCATTGAATGGAAGTAAATACAATGGATAGTAGGAAACATAGCTAAAACTACCGAAACACGTGAGTTGCCTCCCACGAAGCGCCTTTGTTTAAAGTCTTTAGCTAGACATGGCAATTGATTTCTTTTCTCTTGAAAATCTCTACACCGTAGCTTAATATGGCCATTTAATTATCTTTTCCGGAGCTACATCCTTGATGACAAGTTTCAGCCTTCTTTGCTCCTCAAAAGTGTCAGTAACAATGTTCTCTTCACTACCTGACAAGTTAGCAACCATTACAACAGGCAAAGTAAATGATTGACCCAAGTATACATACCTCAAGTGATCTGGTGGTTTAAGCTCGAGTTTGGAAGCTTCTTCAACATGATGATTTTCATTATTGACTACCAAAGACTGATCAAGAGTGAGAATAGACGGATTAGGAACAGAAGTGGGTGGTTCACCAACCAAAGTCTTAACAACAGACTTAGGATCAAAAGAACTTTCCTCAAGCTGAATTTCATGCTTAGAACAAATAGCATTCAATTCCTCTAACATCTCATCAGAAGTAAAATTCCTATACAACTCATGAAGATCCTTATTGCTCCCATACTTTAACAAAACATCTTTCTCAAGAAAAGAATCAATTGCACTATCCTCAAGATCCATCAGCTGGACATGTTCATCTTCAGTGCCAGACTTTCCTTGTAAAACATCTTCTAAGAGGTCCAACTTCAACAGCTTACTTTGTCCTTGATCAACCACTTCCAAACTAAAACATTCTTCAGCCTCTGCCTGAACTTGCATAGCCTTGAACACATTAAAAGTGACATTTTCATCTAGCGGATCAGCCACCAAGTCAAGTTTTTCAATTTCGGGCCCTGCAGATTTTTTAACCAGCTGATTCTGAACTTCTTCATCTTCCTTAGCTGCTGATTTTTGATCCGTTGTAACCTTTCTGCTTCTCAAAGTAACTGCCTTCACCTGTTCATGGACAACTTTCCTCCCTGGATTAGCCTCTGTGTCACAAGGAAGCACTCCCTGTGGCCTATTTAGCAAAGCAGTAGCAATCTGACCAATCTAATTTTCCAAGGTCTTAAGCGAGACAGCTTGACTTTTGCACATCAATCTCAACTCCTCTAGCTCTGATTTTTCAGAAGTGGAATGACCAGAACCAGCATATGAATGTTGTTGATAAAAACCTGGAGGTTGAAATTGCCTAGGGGCATACTGTTGCTGAAAATTCTGCCCTTGCCGTTGTTGAAAAATCTGGTTCTGCTGCTACTGAAAATTCTGAGGATTGTAAGGCTTTGCTCCATATTGTTGACCTTGAAACTGCTGATTTTGTTACTGGAATGGTAGCATGTCACCCTGATAATCGCTCCAACTGTAATTCGGAGGATTTCTGCTACTCGGATGATAGGTATTCGGGGCTGGCTGTTGCTGATTCTAAAAGTTGCTCAAAAACTGCACGGATTCAGTAGAGATGTCACATTGATTCGTCTCATGTGTGCTTGCACATAGCTCACAAACACTAGCTACTTGTCAAATCCCATGATTTGACCAAGAGTCTATTTTCATATTCAATGCCTCTAGCTGAGCTGCTAAAGCTGTGACTACATTAACATCAAGAATTCCTGCCACCTTTTGCCGTGGCATTCTCTGAATTGGATTCTGATATTCATTAGCAGCCATCGTCTCGATTATATCGTAAGCCTCCTCGTAGATCTTAGTCGATAGAGCTCCACCCGATGCTGCGTCTAACAAAGGTCTAGACTGTGCTCCCAGACCATTGTAAAAACTATTAATCACCATCCAGTCAGGCATACCATGATGAGGACACTTCTATAGCATCTCCTTATATCGTTCCCAAGCTTCACACAAAGATTCTCCAGACTGCTGTGAAAACTGAGTTAGAGCGTTCCTTATTGCTACAGTTTTCGCCATAGGGAAGAATATAGTAAGAAACTTCTGAGCAAGATCCTCCTATGTAGTAATGGAACCGGCTGGTAGAGAGTGTAACCAGCCCTTAGCTTTATCCCTCAAAGAGAATGGGAAAAGTCCAATTTGATAGCATCTTCCGACACCCCCATTGAACTTGAAAGTGTCACAGATCTTAATGAAGTCCCGGATGTGCATGTTAGGATCTTCCGTTGAAGAACCCCCAAACTGAACTGAATTATGTACCATCTGAATCGTACTAGGCTTGATTTCAAAGTTATTAGTTGCAATGGCTGGTTTGACAATACTAGAATGGATGTCATTGATTTTCGGCTGAGAATAGTCCTTCAAAGCCTTAGTTGTTGCTGCTGCTCGATCACCCATATCTACTGTAGTTTCAAGTTCCTCTTCGCTTTTATCTGTGTCTAGATCTACGTCTTCCAGTTTACGAGTTTGAGAACATGTTTGCATACACGCTGTTAACATAAAATCACGCAAGCGCACGTGGTCACAAGCAATACAGATAGAAGTCAAGTTCGTTCCCACAGAGATCTGGTTATAGTTTTAATTCAGTAGATGTACCTATGCAACAATGTATGATTATTATTCATTGATAAGACAATTAACAAGATTGGGTTTTGATTAACTAAATTTAACTAAAAAACAAATTAACAAACTAAGAATTAATTAACTAACGAGAATTTAAAAAAAATTACTTCTGCAAGAGAAAGCATGGAATCCTAACTTCATTAAATACTTTGCTTAGATCTGACGCCTTTAATCACTATATGCAATGGTTATGATATCTGATCAGACAACACGAAACAAGTATACGCTACTTCTCAGTATACGAATACCAAAATAAACATACATCTACAAAAGAGATAGAAGATGAATAGACATCAATTATGCTTAGACCCTATATGTCTATAGAATTTGAAAACATAACGGTTGAAGAGCAAGTTATCCATAATGATCACATAGGGCAATATAAGTATTCTCATCTCATACCACGAATCATGTTGATAAACAATAATGAACCTATGCTAGCATGACAAGTTCTAAATCTCAAGATCCACTTTCACTTCACAAGAGATTAACAAATCAGATGTTAGCTATGCATCTAAATTCATAAAGCACAACCATACGAGGGTATCACATATAATCTTTAAAGCATCAAGATACTTAATCTTCATAAATAAATCCGTTAGAATCCCATGACAACGATTAGTTCATAATCGAACCGCTCGTCATCATGGGATCTGATGAAACCATGATCAAAACAAAGTATGAAAAGATACAAATAAACCTAAGTAATTGATATATAATGGTTATCCAAATTACAATGGTAGGATGTGTTTATATAGGCTCTAGAAGTCTTGCCCAACAAGAAAATACCAAAACAGAATTATAAAAGAATTTTTGCAAAATACGTTTCCTAAACTGATTATGTTTTTAAGGAAAATTCGTAGCTGACTTTTCTTCAGTAATTCTGGGCCGTTCCATTTGTAATTGGACCTCTGGGTCAGTTTAGAATGAAAGAGAATTCCGTTATCTTCGCATGGACTGTAAGATCGCCCAAAACGGACTTGTAGAACTCAAGATATGACCTAAACAATAAATCAGAATTTTTCCAGCGGTCGCGCACGTGCAACCTGCGCCCATCAGTCTGTTTATCGCGCTGCCTGCGCCCACCATGCGCAGCCTGCACGTGGCATACCTGTCCAAGATTGTAGAAAATCTCCAAAGCTTCGCGTGGGCAGTAAGATCGCTGAAAACGAACTTATAGAACTCCAGATAAAACATTCCCATTTTGGGGGTTAGGGCTTCCATTGCCATTTTGAGTTTTGCGGAGAAGAGGGGAGGATATAATAATTTTGAGGGGGAGTGTCGAGGGTTATATAAGAATTGCAAAAAGCTAAAAATTGCAATCCCAATTCCGAACGCAACACGTTATTATTTCAAAGTTTGGAAAAGGGCGTAGCTTTCAAATTATATCCTATTATATCCTTATAGTAAGAGGAATAATAATAAAGGTGTACTACCATATATCAAGGGTTCGATTCTTACCACCTACATAATAAATAATAAAACTACTAAAATTATGACAAAACATTCCATATAAATATTTTTAACAAAACATTCCATATAAATATTTTTTTATATCCTTTATTACAATACCTGAGTTTACCACACATTAGTTAACCAATATTATTTTAGGACCAATCAGAACTGATTCCTAAAATTTAGACCTTTCTTTATTTAAAATCTCACCCTACCTCTTTAATCATAGTTAGTTAACACTTCTAATTTAAACACAATAATGATTTTATTAAACATATCCATAAATATCTATTTTTCAAATCAAAAAATATTTACTAGAAAATCACAATTTTAATTTGAAATCAATCACGATAAAAAACTATATATTTTAAATTAAATTTCATAATTAATCATTCATTAATCAACCACTCTTTTAATATAAAGTCAGTCACAATCATATTATCATACAATATAAATTGATTTTTATAATATATATTGTACAATTATAATCGATATTAAATAATTATAATCTAACTTAACTAAAAATCTAAAAAAATCGGATTTGAAATCAGATTTTAAATAACTTGGATAAAATCCATACCTTCAAAATTTTGATTTTTTTTATAAGGTCAAAAATATATTTATTCATAATTTGTTAATAAAATTAATTAATAAATGCATATAAGCCACCACTACAAAATCGAATTTGAACAAATTTTAAATAACTTGGATAAAATCCATATCTTCAAAAACTCGATTTTTTGAAAGGTTCAAAAATATATTTATTTACAATTTGTTAATAAAATAATTGATAAATTCATATAAACGAATTTAAATACAATAATGATTTTATTAAACATAATTAAAAATACATATTTTTTAAATCAAAAAATTTTTATTAGAAAATCACAATTTTAATTTGAAATCAATCACGATATACTATTATATATTTTAAATTAAATTTCATAATTAATCATTCATTAATCAACCACTCTTTTAATATAAAATCAATCACAATCATACTATCATATGATTTTTATAATTTATATTGTACAGTTATAATCGATATTATATGTTTCTCAATTGGATCTGGATTCTACGTTTCAGCCAGTGTTGCAGATTTCGGAAATCGAAACTATTCGGTTGAGGTACCGATTTACGATTTATCGAGGGATTCGGTTGAAAAATCGGCGATTTTTGCAAAATCGACCGAATCGGTTCCAAAATTTTGACCGATTTATCGGTAATTTTTCAGAAATCGGCCGATTTCAATAACAGAGGTTTCAACCAAGACTAAACTCAAATCAAGTTACACTCAATAACAATTAATTTTTATTTTTACATATCAATTAACTAAACATAATAACTACTAATTTTTATTTTAACGGTTAACTAATAAACAATTTATATAAAATAAAATTCTTACAATCTAAAAAATATAATTATTATATCAATTTAAACATTACAGGAAATCTAAGCCGTTTATTCCCTATTCACCATCAGACTTAGCCAACTTGATAAACTAAGTGTAATAACTACTAATTTTTATTTTAACGGTTAATTAATAAACAATTTATATAAAATAAAATTCTTACAATCTAAAAAATATAATTATTATATGAATTTAAACAATACAGGAAATCTAAGCCGCTTATTCCCTATTCACCATCAGACTTAGCTAACTTTGATAAACTAAGTGTAATAACTACTAATTTTTATTTAACGGTTAACTAATAAACAATTTATATAAAATAAAATTCTTACAATCTAAAAAATATAATTATTATATCAATTTAAACATTACAGGAATCTAGGCCTCTTATTCTCTATTCACCATCAGACTTAGCCAACTTTGATAAACTAAGTGTATGCATCAATTCTTCTCATGGCTAAATCATATCAATTTCCGTTAAGGTACTTCTTTATATCATATGACATTCTATACTTGGACAGATTATCTTTTTATTTCGATTGTATATATGTATCATGTTTTAATTGTCCAATATATTCAACAGAAAAACATTTCTGACAAAAAAACAGAAAACGATTTAGGTTATCATCATCCCCAGTCCGGATTCACTCAAAGCTACTGATAAGTGGATTTTATATCCACTTGGAACGTTCCATATCGGCTTAAATTGATTGTTTGGACTCAAGTTTCTTGTAGTTTTGATATGTTTTGTTTAGTTGTGCAGATTTACAAGAATATTGATTAAGGTGGATGCTTCTATCGTTTTTGGAGGTTAAATTGATTAAAATTCGGATTTTCCAGAAAGGCTGCGCAGCTTACACTGTTTTGGCCATATCTGGAGTTCTATAAGTCCGTTTTCTGCGATCTTACTGCCCACGCGAAGCTTGAGAGATTTTCTACAACATGGGACAGGTCTTACACGAGCAGACTGCATGTGTTGGGCGCAGACAGCTCGACAATCAGACTGATGGGAGCAGGAAATTACTGTTTTGCCCTTTTTAAGTTCTAATTATATTTTGGGAAGTTTTTAGTACCTTAATTGAATTCTAATTGTAATAGAAGGCAATTTCTTGCTGGGAAAGAATTATAGAGCCTATATAAACACATACAACCCTTGTAATTTGGATCATTAGGAGTATAACCATTTCATATCAATTACTTAGGTTTATTTGTATCTTTTCATTCTTTGTTTTTATCATGGTTTTATCAGATCCCATGATGACGAGCGGTTCGATTATGAACTAATCGTTGTCATGGGATTTTAACGGATTTATTTATGGAGCTTTAGTGTCTTGATGCTTTACAGATCTGTGTGTGATGTATATCTGATATCCTCGTATGGTTGTGCTTTATGAATTTAGATGCGTAGCTAATATCTAATTTGTTAATCTCTTCCGAAACGAGAGTGGATCTTGAGATTTAGAACTTGCCATGCTAGCATAGGATAGGTTGATGGTTTAACATCATGATTTGTGGCGTAAATAGAGATATTATGCTGCCATATGTGATCAATGTGGATAACTTGTTCTTCAACCGTTATGTTTTCAAATTCTATAGAGATATAGGGTCTAAGCATAATTGGTGTCTATTCATCTTCTATCTCTTTTGTGGATGTATGTTTAGTTTGGTATTCGTATACTGAGAAGTAGCGTGTACTTGTTTCGTGTTGTCTGATCATATATCATAACCATTGCATATATTGGTTAAAGGCGTCAGATCTAAGCAAAGTATTTAATGAAGTTAGGATTCCATGGTTTATCTTGCAGAAGTAATTTGATTTAAATTCTCGTTAGTTAGTTAATTCTTAGTCTGTTAATTTGCTTTTTTTAGTTAATCTTAGTTAATCAAAACCCAATTTGTTAATTGTCTTAGCAGTGAATAATAATCATACATTGTTGCATAGGTACATCTACTGAATTAAAACCATAACCAGATCTCTGTGGGAACGAACTTGACTTCTATCTGTATTACTTGTGACCATTACATATCAATTACTTAGGTTTATGTACCATTGCCAAAGATGATCAGAATGGAGGGTGACTGCTTCGATATTTCGGTATGTTTTCTACTATCCCTCGTATTTACTTCCATTCAATGCGGACATTGAATATTTTAAGTTTAGGGGTGGTTTGAGGGATTAGTAGTTATTGTTGTATTATGTGTTCATGTAGGATTTCATGCTTTGCATATTAGTAGTAGTAAATTATGCATTTATGTTCGTGTTATCTACGTTTGTTTCATATAGGACATTCTGTTTTTATTTTTAGTATACCATGTGAGTTCATTATAGTTGCATTCTCATAGCATGCATAATTCATGATCCCTTAGGACGAGCTGATTCTGATTGATAGGTAGATGTTTAATTGAGTGTGGTGATGATGAGTAGAGGGCTGATTTATAGTTCTTACGAAATTGACTTGCATGTTATGGGAACAAAACTTTTACACAGTCTCACTGTTTGCTTTTGGGCTAGGTTGAGGTTATGCTTGTTTGGATGTTTTGAGATTTAATCACTTGATTATATTTAGAATTTTCGTTATTCCCTTGATGGCGTAGGAGCACTAAAGTCTAAGTTTGGGGGAAACCAGGGATTTCATGCTAGTTGTTTTTTATTTGTTAAATAATGGCTAGGTGTCAATTGGCTAGTAGCCAGCTCATATTTATATGAGTAGTCTAGGGTTGGAATTGAGAATTCTCATTCCAGATTGCATGAAAAGAAAAAAAAAATCAGAAAAAAAGAAAAAAAAAGAGTCAAAAGTCCAATTGTTAAATGCAGAATTAACCACGAGTGAGCTCTTTAATACTCGAGTAATTAAGTCTGAGGGGACTTAGTCCTAGTAACCTAAAGCCCTTGTGGTTTGGGATTGCTGACCTAACACTCGCTACATGGGTATTATTGTATAAGCCTTTTGGGGTCTCCTTCATTGCACGGTTAAATAAGCATGCATATTATTTATGGTATTATCTGTCGTAGTGTAGTAATAAAGCATGAATTCCTTGCTAACTTGAATGAGGATGGAGGTGTTTCTAAGTTATGAAGTGTCTACAGTCTATTCTATTCATAAACCTGTGATTGTCTTGGCGAAGAATAGGTATGATTTTTGACCTAATTTTGGGAGTATTTCTGATGAGCATTGTACACACGCACGTTTCTGTTCATGTACTGTTAGTATACGGGGACTTAGTCGAGCTCTGCTTGGATTTATTTGCATTCTTTGAGATGTTTACTTGTTAGTTGGTTTTGGTGAGTTTGAAGGGGATCTTTGCATTTTCATATTAGTTGCATTCATGCATTGCATTCATGCATTGCATTGCATTAGGTTAAATGGATTTTGTGGGTACATTCACTATAGGCCCTCACGAGACCTTACTCGTCCACTAGGGTTGCCTAGGGGTTTAAAAGGCTTGTTGCATATGCCAAATGCAACCGTGATCACCTATGGAAGTGGTACTAGTTAGTTAGATGGTGTAATTGTTTATGCTTGAGGACAAGCATCGGTTTAAGTTTGGGGGTGTGATAAGTGGATTTTATATCCACTTGGAACGTTCCATATCGGCTTAAATTGATTGTTTGGACTCAAGTTTCTTGTAGTTTTGATGTGTTTTGTTTAGTTGTGCAGATTTACAAGAATATTGATCAAGGTGGATGCTTCTATCGTTTTTGGAGGTTAAATTGATTAAAATTCGGATTTTCCGGGAAGGCTGCGCAGCTTACACTTTTTTTGCCATATCTGGAGTTCTATAAGTCCGTTTTCAGCGATCTTACTGCCCACGCGAAGCTTGAGAGATTTTCTACAACATGGGATAGGTCTTACAAGAGCAGATTGCATGTGTTGGGCGCAGATAGCTCGACAATCAGACTGATGGGAGCAGGAAATTACTGTTTTGCCCTTTATAAGTTCTAATTATATTTTGGGTAGTTTTTAGTACCTTAATTGAATTCTAATTGTAATAGAAGGCAATTTCTTGCTGAGCAAGAATTATAGAGCCTATATAAACATATCCAACCCTTGTAATTTGGATCATTAGGAGTATAACCATTACATATCAATTACTTAGGTTTATTTGTATCTTTTCATACTTTGTTTTGATCATGGTTTTATCAGATCCCATGATGACGAGCGGTTCGATTATGAACTAATCGTTGTCATGGGATTCTAACGGATTTATTTATGGAGCTTTAGTGTCTTGATGCTTTACAGATCTGTGTGTGATGTATATCTGATATCCTCGTATGGTTGTGCTTTATGAATTTAGATGCGTAGCTAACATCTAATTTGTTAATCTCTTGCGAAACGAGAGTGGATCTTGAGATTTAGAACTTGCCATGCTAGCATAGGATGGGTTGATGTTTTAACATCATGATTTGTGGCGTAAATAGAGATATTATGCTGCCCTATGTGATCAATGTGGATAACTTGTTCTTCAACCGTTATGTTTTCAAATTCTATAGAGATATAGGGTCTAAGCATAATTGGTGTCTATTCATTTTCTATCTCTTTTGTGGATGTATGTTTAGTTTGGTATTCGTATACTGAGAAGTAGCGTGTACTTGTTTCGTGTTGTCTGATCAGATATCATAACCATTGCATATAGTGATTAAAAGCGTCAGATCTAAGCAAAGTATTTAATGAAGTTAGGATTCCATGGTTTATCTTGCAGAAGTAATTTGATTTAAATTCTCGTTAGTTAGTTAATTCTTAGTTTGTTAATTTGTTTTTTTTTAGTTAATCTTAGTTAATCAAAACTCAATTTGTTAATTGTCTTAGCAATGAATAATAATCATACATTGTTGCATAGGTACATCTACTGAATTAAAACCATAACCAGATCTATGTGGGAACGAACTTGACTTCTATCAGTATTATTTGTGACCACGTACGCTTGCGTGATTTTGTGTAAACAGCTACTTCCATTAGAATATTGAGTAGCAAACTTCAATAATTCAGCGACTTCCTAAATTGTAGGCATCAATCCTTATCACATTACACAGATTTGTTTATATTGTTAGGTGTGCCTATAGATAAATGTTTTTTATAGTGTTGGGTTGTCAATGTTATTCAGTGATTACTTAACAGTTTTATACTAAATACAATAATTATTTAATTTAAAAATTTATACATTAATACGTGAATCTATTTTATATATATAGTAGATATTTTGATATCTCAAACTTTCAATTCAAAATCATAAGGTACAATTAAAATTATGAATTAAAAATTATTAACAATATAAAACTATTTACCACACTATTCCAAATACATATTCAAAATTTAAGTTATGTAAAGTATTAAATAATTCAGTCATAAAAATAGCTAATCAACCAATTAAAATGTTAGAATGAATTTTAAACCAATCATCTTTTAACATTTTAATTACGAAAATTTTTAACTATGCAATAATTAATGGGAAAAAAATTTGACCTGACAATATATTTGAATTATTCAAAATATTAAATATACTCTTAAATAGTACTTTACATTATTTGGTGTATAAATTATCAATCAAAAAATAAAATATATTACAGAGTCAATGAAAATATTGTTAGTGAGTATTTCCATAATAAATTTGTCAATTTAACACAAATTTTCTTATAAATCACTATTTATTTATTGATAATTAAATCATTAATAAAAGGACATATGTCATACACAAAAATAATCAAATCTGCAAAAATCATCAATAAAAAGTCATACACATCTACAAAAACAATTAAAATTGAACAAACACATAGTAAGTTAAATCACTAATTTCCCTTATCCAATCATTGAGCAGATCTTCAATTATGGTACATTGATCTCTAACTTATATCACTAAGCTATACAGTCTTTTTGGCGAGATAATCTAACAATTTGTTATAAACGTGAGGAATATGTATATCTGATTTGTCATAACGTATTCAAACAACCAATCAGGACTGTGATTCTATACTATCTAAATCAATGAACTAATATAACAAAATTTAATATATGGGTAGACAAAATCCACGAACAGGATATTAGGCTCTCAATAAAGAGAGATATTTAGTGAAAGCCAAAGTAAAATCAAGGAAAAGAAAATAAGGCTTATCATTTACAAGGAGTTAGTACAAAATCTAATATTTTGGTAGATAAAATCCACCAACGGACAACGGGGTACTAGGCTCTCAATGATATTTTTATTGAAAGATAAAGAAAAATCAATATAATTTTTTTTAAAAAAACTTAAAAATTGATATCCGCTCCTAAGCTTTAGTTTAGCATCTTTTGGGAAAGGTGGAGATAGAGGGATAACAGCAACTACGGTTTTTGTTATAAAAATTATTAATAATGATAAGTAAAAAGGTTGATACACTTAAAATTATATATTGTTTTTAATAAAAGGGTGCCTTTTTGAATGTTGTATTCTTTTTTTTTTTTTTTCAAAATGAAAAAAATTTCATTTAATGAAAAAATTACACAATTCGAAAGGGACAACAAATGAGACATTCTTTCATCCATAAAAGCTAATCATCTAACCGAAAGGTATGCTTAACCAATCCATGGGTCGTAACCTGAATTACGACAACCATGAGAAAGAGATTCCTCCAGAAGTTTAGACAATATCACCTCTATCTCAGAAAAGAAGACTCCTTACAAAGGTGGCCTCGTTAAAAACCCCGCAAGAGCAAAACCCTATGGGAAAAAAACTCGAGAAGGGAAAAAAGAGTGCCCACCCCCCACTAATAAATCGATATACAATAACTGTAAAAATATTCTAAGGATTTCTCGTTGCTTCCATCCATCTTCTATTTTATTGCTTCCCATCCCAAGAACCATCATCCTTCGGCAATCAAACTAATGAGTCTCCAATCGATATGTAAAAAATTATATATGCTATGAAAAAAAACATCCAATAATAACTTATTACTGAAAACATATGTGTTAAAATTTCATAAAAAAGGAAATAAAAATAAAATCTAACCAAAAAAATCTTTGGTTAGACACTAAAGTAAAATATATATAAAAATATGATTTAAAGGAAATAAACAAACAAAGCCAACAAAATGACACTTGATTGGTTATACAAGACCAAAATATACGCCATCCTTTCTGGCCACCCATTAATGGTACAAAAACAGCCATCAAGGCATAATTAGCATTGATCCATAAATGGAGAGGAGTTACAAAAATTTAACCAAAAGAAATGTCCTTAACAATAGCGAACTTATTTACTGAATCCAGTTCACACTTAACAACCATCACATTACACTTTTAAGGCTAAAATTATGAAACATAATCAAATCACTTTATTACTTAAAACTTAACAAGATAACAATCCAAACAAAATCGAAATCATAATCAATTAGCCCCCCAATATTCCAAACTCAATCATCAATTAGAAAACGTTAAAGTCCCCTAATTAAGCTCTATCAATCCACAATTAAAAATTAAAAATTAAAAATTAGCTGGAAATTAAACAGCAACCAATTATCATAAATATGTAATTAATCATCAATTAAAAATTAATATCCAAAACCCATTAAAATATTTGATTTAACAAGAAATACATTCCATCTATACACCAGTAGAAAGTAACAAAAAATCAAAAAAGTAAAAAGTAAACAACTTTGTAAAGTTATCTTGTAAAACATTAAACTAATAACTCAATTAATGAAAAAGTAAATACATATTTATTATTATGAAACAAAGTCAAAAGCAACTAATTACTATAAAAAACACTAATTAACCAACTTATTTAAGATTCTTTATTAATTCGAATCAAATCCATAAACAAATTAACCTAGCCCAGAAAGATTCCTAAAAAAAGTAACACAATTAAGGGACATTAAATAATAATCAAAATTAATACACACTTCCAAAGTCAAATCATAATCAATTCTAAGAAACACAACTGAAGAAATATTAAATATTAAATACATTAAATTCGTGATTTAAATAGCATAAGACATATTGACTTATTATAATTCGAAGATTAAAGAAAGAAATAAAAGACTAGGATAAAATTAAGGAATGACAATTATATACGCATTAAATTCGTATCTCATAAAATTCGTATCTACATACATCCAAAATAGTTCACTAACCACACATTACATATATTAAAAAACATATATTTAAATTTAACAAACAATAACCAATTAGAATCACATAAATACGAGCACATAAAGTCTTCACAAAAAAATTGACATTTACCTAATTTATATTATTCTGTATATGGACAGAAACCAATCACACATTAAAGTATTTGAAATCAGCAAAATTAAAGGCCAGATATGGGTTAAAAAAAATAACAATTATATTAGCATTAGGAAAATGCTAGGTACCCAACCAATTCCCATATATAACCAAAGAGCATATATTGAATTTGCTTGGTTGGTTAACTATATTTTTTTATATCAACAAAGCATAAAAAATGTCTAAGAAAATTAAATAACTTGGTAGAAAGATTTTACGTAAAGAGAGATATTTGTTAACGAGAAATAAGAAAAAATAAAAAGGAGGATTTCATTTTGTTTGAGAGACTTTATACCATGCATGTTACTCTTAGGGCTCATTTGTTAAGAATGACACCATATGAACTGAACCATTCCTATCTCCATCATTCAGATTTTTTGTTTTGTATTTTAAAATTCTGGACGAATCAAAAAGTCGCTGGACGACACCACCATAATATTGGAGCTGAATGGTTCGCAATACATCTTCTTTCTCAATCCATATTCTGTACAACTATTTAAAAAAAAACACTTTTACCCATGTTGTATTTGCAAACATGTGCCAAAGTACAAAATATTTTTTAAATAATCATTATAAAATAAAATAAAACTATTTCCAAAATAAATATGTAACGTTAAACAATTGTTTTATGTTTGTGTACAGTACAATAATTTGTGTCTACTTGGATAGTTGGACTAGACTAACACAGTACAAAAATTTCTTTACACTTTTTAAAATTATAAAATAATTTTATTATCATGTTAATATGTTAAAATTTTGGTAAGACTTTTTATATAATGTTTTCTAGGCATATCGATGTAAAATATTTATAAAAAACATTATAAATAATTTAATCGTGAAAATAGGTAAATGTAACTGTTCAGAAATTTCAATTATTTTTATCAAACGATACTGTTCATTAACATTCAGATTTTAATTCGTTCAGAAATCTTAATTGTTCAGAAAATATCATTCAGATTTAACAAATGACCCCTTAGTTTTGTTTTGTAAAATCTCAATGTTGTTCTAAGACATATAACCCCTAGTCGTGAGTCTTTCCGGACGGCTAGCTATTGACCTTCAATTACGAGCCTTTTTGGGTGGTTGGATGATTCCATGTTTATTGGCATTATTCCAGCACGAGGCCTACTATTTTGTTGTGACAAATTCCTCCCACATCAATTATAATTACTATTAACTAATTACCTTTTCAGCCAAAACATGTTACATTTTCTCTATTCTGTAACTAAAATATCTCTTTTTTCAATTATATCATGGGTGGTTCTCTTTAATAAAATAAAATAAAAATATTATTACTAATAATTACCAATTACCTTTTTCAGCTAAAACGTATCATGTTTTCCATATTTCTTAATTAAAATTCCTTTTTTCTAGAAATATCATCGACAACATTAATTTCTCACTATCTAAAGACAGTACGAGCAATTTAATTTAATAAAATAACATAAATTAAATTATAATTACTATAAACTAATCAATTATCTTTTTTACCTAAAACATGTCACCTTTTTAATTTTCACATTACTTTTTGTATTTTTTCTAACTACAATCTGTCTTTTTTTCAATTATATCACGTGCGGTTCTATTTAATAAAATACAATAATAATATTATAATATATACTAATATATTAAAGCCGAAAGATTAAAAGTTTGGTCGGTTTGGTTTTCGGTTTGATTATCTTAATTATTAAAATAAAAAAATTACTAACATTATTATATTCCAATTTCAATCAAATTCCTCACAAAACAAGTAAAAGTAAAAGAGCAAAACTTGCAATTTAGAGTCAATGCAGGACATATACGATGATCTTTATTTTGTATAATTTGCAATAGCAAACCTCCATTTTATATTCTGGCATAATCAAATATTTCACGAATATTTCATCATAAACACTATTTAAGGCATTGGTTACGGCAAGTCTGCAACTCCATTGCTGTGTACCAATGCGTATGTATGGAATGACGAGCAGGGTCCTCCCGTATGAGCAACATCTATAATAAAACTTTTATTAATGTGCAAAATCATATTTAAATGATCAAAAATACAAAATTTGATTATCGAACCACAGAATTATATAAGATTTATTTGTTTATTTTAAATTTTTTAATTTCATCCCATGTTCGATTTCTATAATTACATAATTTTATAGTACTCAATTTTTATATACTTTTATCATTCAATTATCTATACATTTAAATAATGCTTGATATGGGCTGAAAATAAGCATTAAATACACATTTAATGTGACATTAAATAAACCTAGATTGGTCCAAGGTAAAGCCCATTAATGAGGTCTGAAACCCTAATTAAATATTAAAACGTAATTAACGAATCGGCCAAATACAAGACTCTGGTATTGAGTCCAAAAGGAAACCAAATTATTTATGGAGTAGTCTCCAAGGCATACAACTCCTATAGTTTTCCACCTCCCTCATGGAAGGATCTAAAATTGGGCCCAAAGTGGGTAACTTGCCCACCAAGTTACTAAACCCTAATTCCAATTAAGGCTTCTCAATCCTATATAAATGGTCTCACCCCTCATTCTCAAGGGGGACATAAAATACAATAATAATATTATAATATATACTAATATATTAAAGCCGAAAGATTAAAAATTTGGTCGGTTTGGTTTTCGGTTTGATTATCTTAATTATTAAAATAAAAAAATTACTAACATAATTATATTCCAATTTCAATCAAATTCCTCACAAAACAAGTAAAAGTAAAAGAGCAAAACTTGCAATTTAGAGTCAATGCAGGACATATACGATGATCTTTATTTTGTATAATTTGCAATAGCAAACCTCCATTTTATATTCTGGCATAATCAAATATTTCACGAATATTTCATCATAAACACTATTTAAGGCATTGGTTACGGCAAGTCTGCAACTCCATTGATGTGTACCAATGCGTATGTATGGAATGACGAGCAGGGTCCTCCCGTATGAGCAACATCTATAATAAAACTTTTATTAATGTGCAAAATCATATTTAAATGATCAAAAATACAAAATTTGATTATCGAACCACAGAATTATATAAGATTTATTTGTTTATTTTAAATTTTTTAATTTCATCCCATGTTCGATTTCTATAATTACATAATTTTATAGTACTCAATTTTTATATACTTTTATCATTCAATTATCTATACATTTAAATAATGCTTGATATGGGCTGAAAATAAGCATTAAATACACATTTAATGTGACATTAAATAAACCTAGATTGGTCCAAGGTAAAGCCCATTAATGAGGTCTGAAACCCTAATTAAATATTAAAAACGTAATTAACGAATCGGCCAAATACAATACTCTGGTATTGAGTCCAAAAGGAAACCAAATTAATTATGGAGTAGTCTCCAAGGCATACAACTCCTATAGTTTTCCACCTCCCTCATGGAAGGATCTAAAATTGGGCTCAAAGTGGGTAACTTGCCCACCAAGTTACTAAACCCTAATTCCAAGGCTTCTCAATCCTATATAAATGGTCTCACCCCTCATTCTCAAGGGGGACATTTTTGGGCTCAGCTCCAGACACATCCACCACGTTTTAGGCTTAATCCTCGAATAAGGACATGCAAGCCACTACGTTACTACGCCGCGAGGGCGCATCAAGCCACGTAGGCAATTCTAGAACTACGTTTTGGCTTGATTCTTGATATTCATCAAGGTACGTAGGCATCTTGTTAGGATCGATTTAGTCCCCGGCAACAAGAGTAGCCACCATTAAAGCTCGAAGCTCTCAATCCCTAACAATCAATACACGAATTAATTACACCTACTTTTCTTTGCAGCAATATGTTGCCTCGATAATTCTTAACAGGTTTCATGTCCCAAAAGGCTTATACAATAATACTCATGTAACGAGCGTTAGGTTAGTGGATCCCAGACTATAAAAGCCTTAGGTCACTAGGCACAAAATCCCCGCGAACTTAATTGCTCGAGTATTAAAGAGCTCACCCTGGTTAATTCTGCATTTAACAATATATATAACATTTTTTTTTTTGACTCCTTTTTTTTTCTCTTTTTTTTATGCAATCTGGAATGAGAATTCTCATTTCCAACCCTAGACTACTCATATAAATATGAGCCGGCTACTAGTCATTTGACACCTAGCTTTTATTAACAATTAGCATGAAATTCCTGGTTTCCCCCAAACTTAGACTTTAGCATCCCTACGCCATCAAGGGAATAACGGAAATTCTAAATATAATCAAGTGATTAAATCTAAAACAACCAAACAAGCATGACCTCAGCCTAGCCCAAAAGCAAACGATGAGACTGTGTAAAAATTGTGTTTCTGAAGCATGCAAGTCAATTCCTAGAAACTATAAATCAACCCTTTACTCATCATTACCACACTCAATTAGACATCGACCTACCAATCAGAATTAGCTCATCCTAAGGGATCATGAAATATGCATGCTATGCAAATGCAACTATATATATGAACTCACATGGTAAAACAAAACAAAATAACAGAATGTCCTATATGAAACAAACATAAATAATACGAACGATCATGCATGAATTACTACTAATATGCATAATATGCCATCTATATGAACACAATGACACACAATAACTACTACACACTACTTATCCCCAAACCACCCCCAAACTTAGAATATTCAATGTCCTCATTGAATGGAAGTAAATACAAGGGATAGTAGGAAACATACCTAAAACTACCGAAACACGTGACTTGCCTCCCACGAAGCGCCTTTGTTTAAAGTCTTTAGCTAGACATGGGAATGGATTTCTTTTCTCTTGAAAATCTCTACACCGTAGCTTAATATGGCCATTTAATTATCTTTTCCAGAGCTACATCCTTGATGACAAGTTTCAGCCTTCTTTGCTCCTCAAAAGTGTCAGTAACAATGTTCTCTTCACTACCTGACAAGTTAGCAACCATTACAATAGGCAAAGTAAATGATTGACCCAAGTATACATACCTCAAGTGATCTGGTGGTTTAAGCTCGAGTTTGGAAGCTTCTTCAACATGATGATTTTCATTATTAACTACCAAAGATTGATCAAGAGTGGGAATAGACGGAGTAGGAACAGAAGTGGGTGGTTCACCAACCAAAGTCTTAACAACAGACTTAAGATCAAAAGAACTTTCCTCAAGCTGAATTTCATGCTTAGAACAAATAGCATTCAATTCCTCTAACATCTCATCAGAAGTAAAATTCCTATACAACTCATGAAGATCCTTATTGCTCCCATACTTTAACAAAACATCTTTCTCAAGAAAAGAATCAATTGCACTATCCTCAAGATCCATCAGCTGGACATGTTCATCTTCAGTACCAGACTTTCCTTGTAAAACATCTTCTAAGAGGTCCAACTTCAACAACTTACTTTGTCCTTGATCAACCACTTCCAAACTAAAACATTACAGGAAATCTAAGCCGTTTATTCCCTATTCACCATCAGACTTAGCCAACTTGATAAACTAAGTGTAATAACTACTAATTTTTATTTTAACGGTTAATTAATAAACAATTTATATAAAATAAAATTCTTAAAATCTAAAAAATATAATTATTATATGAATTTAAACATTACAGGAAATCTAAGCCGCTTATTCCCTATTCACCATCAGACTTAGCTAACTTTGATAAACTAAGTGTAATAACTACTAATTTTTATTTAACGGTTAACTAATAAACAATTTATATAAAATAAAATTCTTACAATCTAAAAAATATAATTATTATATCAATTTAAACATTACAGGAATCTAGGCCTCTTATTCTCTATTCACCATCAGACTTAGCCAACTTTGATAAACTAAGTGTATGCATCAATTCTTCTCATGGCTAAATCATATCAATTTCCGTTAAGGTACTACTTTATATCATATGACATTCTATACTTGGACAGATTATCTTTTTATTTCGATTGTATATATGTATCATGTTTTAATTGTCCAATATATTCAACAGAAAAACATTTCTGACAAAAAACAGAAAACGATTTAGGTTATCATCATCCCCAGTCCGGATTCACTCAAAGCTACTGATAAGTGGATTTTATATCCACTTGGAACGTTTCATATCGGCTTAAATTGATTGTTTGGACTCAAGTTTCTTGTAGTTTTGATGTGTTTTGTTTCGTTGTGCAGATTTACTAGAATATTGATTAAGGTGGATGCTTCTATCGTTTTTGGAGGTTAAATTGATTAAAATTCGGATTTTCCAGGAAGGCTGCGCAGCTTACACTGTTTTGGCCATATCTGGAGTTCTATAAGTCCGTTTTCAGCGATCTTACTTCCCACACGAAGCTTGAGAGATTTTCTACAACATGGGACAGGTCTTACACGAGCAGACTGCATGTGTTGGGCGCAGACAGCTCGACAATCAGACTGATAGGAGCAGGAAATTACTGTTTTGCCCTTTTTAAGTTCTAATTATATTTTGGGAAGTTTTTAGTACCTTAATTGAATTCTAATTGTAATAGAAGTCAATTTCTTGCTGGGCAAGAATTATAGAGCCTATATAAACACATCCAACCCTTGTAATTTGGATCATTAGGAGTATAACCATTACATATCAATTACTTAGGTTTATTTGTATCTTTTCATACTTTGTTTTTATCATGGTTTTATCAGATCCCATGATGACGAGCAGTTCGATTATGAACTAATCGTTGTCATGGGATTTTAACGGATTTATTTATGGAGCTTTAGTGTCTTGATGCTTTACAGATCTGTGTGTGATGTATATCTGATATCCTCGTATGGTTGTGCTTTATGAATTTAGATGCGTAGCTAACATCTAATTTGTTAATCTCTTGCGAAACGAGAGTGGATCTTGAGATTTAGAACTTGCCATGCTAGCATAGGATAGGTTGATGGTTTAACATCATGATTTGTGGCGTAAATAGAGATATTACGCTGCCCTATGTGATCAATGTGGATAACTTGTTCTTCAACCGTTATGTTTTCAAATTCTATAGAGATATAGGGTCTAAGAATAATTGGTGTCTATTCAACTTCTATCTCTTTTGTGGATGTATGTTTAGTTTGGTATTCGTATACTGAGAAGTAGCGTGTACTTGTTTTGTGTTGTCTGATCAGATATCATAACCATTGCATACAGTGATTAAAGACATCAGATCTAAGCAAAGTATTTAATGAAGTTAGGATTCCATGGTTTATCTTGCAGAAGTAATTTGATTTAAATTCTCGTTAGTTAGTTAATTCTTAGTTTGTTAATTTGTTTTTTTTAGTTAATCTTTATTAATCAAAACCCAATTTGTTAATTGTCTTAGAAGTGAATAATAATCATACATTGTTGCATAGGTACATCTACTGAATTAAAACCATAACCAGATCTCTGTGGGAACGAACTTGACTTCTATCTGTATTACTTGTGACCACGTACGCTTGCGTGATTTTGTGTAAACAGCTACTTCCATTAAAATATTTAGTAGCAAACTTCAATAATTCAGCGACTTCCTAAATTGTAGTCATCAATCCTTATCACATTACACTGATTTGTTTACATAGTTAGGTGTGCCTATAGATAAATGTTTTTTGTAGTGTTGGGTTGTCAATGACTCAATGTTATTCAGTGATTACTTAACAGGTTTTTTCTAAATACAATAATTATTTAATTTAAAATTTATACATTAAAATTATGAATTAAAAATTATTAACAATATAAAACTATTTACCACACTATTCCAAATACACATTCAAAATTTAAGTTATGTAAAGTATTAAATAATTCAGCCATAAAATTAGCTAATCAACCAATTAAAATGTTAGAATGAATTTTAAACCAATCATCTTTTAACATTTTAATTACGAAAATTTTTAACTATGCAATAATTAATGGGAAAAAAAATTGACCTGACAATATATTTGAATTATTCAAAATATTAAATATACTTTTAAATAGTACTTTACATTATTTGGTGTATAAATTACCAATCAAAAAATAAAATATATTACAGAGTCAATGAAAATATTGTTAGTGAGTATTTCCATAATAAATTTGTCAATTTAGCACAAATTTTCTTATAAATCACTATTTATTTATTGATAATTAATTCATTAATAAAAGGACATATGTCATACACAAAAATAATCAAACCTGCAAAAATCATCAATAAAAAGTCATACACATCTACAAAAATAATTAAAATTGAACAAACACATAGTAAGTTATATCACTAATTTCCCTTATCCAATCATTGAGCAGATCTTCAATTATGGTACATCGATCTCTAACTTATATCACTAAATTATACAGTCTTTTTGGCGAGATAATCTAACAATTTGTTATAAACGTGAGGAATATGTATATCTGATTTGTCATAACGTATTCAAACAACCAATCAGGACTGTGATTCTATACTATCTAAATCAATGAACTAATATAACAAAATTTAATATATGGGTAGACAAAATCCACGAACAGGATATTAGGCTCTCAATAAAGAGAGATATTTAGTGAAAGCCAAAGTAAAATCAAGGAAAAGAAAATAAGGCTTATCATTTACAAGGAGTTAGTACAAAATCTAAAATTTTGGTAGATAAAATCCACCAACGGACAACGGGGTACTAAGACTCTCAATGATAATTTTATTGAAAGATAAAGAAAAATCAATATAATTTTTTTAAAAAAAACTTAAAAAATTGATATCCGCTCCTAAGCTTTAGTTTAGCATCTTTTGGGAAAGGTGGAGATAGAGGGATAGCAGCAGCTACGGTTTTTGTTATAAAAATTATTAATAATGATAAGTAAAAAGGTTGATACACTTAAAATTATATATTATTTTTAATAAAAGGGTGCCTTTTTGAATGTTGTATTCTTGAATTAAAGTAATAAGACCAATTCCCATATCTTAACCTAAGAGCATATATTGAATTTGCTTGGTTGGTTAACTATATTTTTTTTTATATCAACAAAGCATAAAAAATGTCTAAGAAAATTAAATAACTTGGTAGAAAGATTTTACGTAAAGAGAGATATTTATTAACGAGAAATAAGAAAAAATAAAAAGGAGGGTTTCATTTTGTTTGAGAGACTTTATACCATGCATGTTACTCTTGGGGCTCATTTGTTAACAGGTGAATGACACCATATGAACTGAACCATTCCTATCTCCATCATTCAGATTGTTTGTTTTGTATTTTAAAATTCTGGACGAATCAAAAAGTCGCTGGACGACACCACCATAATATTGGAGCTGAATGATTCGCAATACATCTTCTTTCTCAATCCATATTCTGTACAACTATTTAAAAAAAACACTTTTACCCATGTTGTATTTGCAAACATGTGCCAAAGTACAAAATATTTTTTAAATAATCATTATAAAATAAAATAAAACTATTTCCAAAATAAATATGTAACGTTAAACAATTGTTTTATGTTTGTGTACAGTACAATAATTTGTGTCTACTTGGACAGTTGGACTAGACTAACACAGTACAAAAATTTCTTTACACTTTTTAAAATTATAAATTAATTTTATTATCATGTTAATATGTTAAAATTTTGGTAAGACTTTTTATATAATGTTTTCTAGGCATATAGATGTAAAATATTTATAAAAAACATTATAAATAATTTAATCGTGAAAATAGGTAAATGTAACTGTTCAGAAATTTCAATTATTTTTATCAAACGATAATGTTCATTCAACATTCAGATTTTAATTCGTTCAGAAATCTTAATTGTTCAGAAAATATCATTCAGATTTAACAAATGACCCCTTAGTTTTGTTTTGTAAAATCTCAATGTTGTTCTAAGACATATAACCCCTAGTCGTGAGTCTTTCCGGGCGGCTAGCTATTGACCTCCAATTACGAGCCTTTCTGGGTGGTTGGATGATTCCGTGTTTATTGGCGCTATTCCAGCACGAGGCCTACTATTTTGTTGTGACAAATTCCTCCCACATCAATTATAATTACTATTAACTAATTACCTTTTCAGCCAAAACATGTTACCTTTTCTCTATTCTGTAACTAAAATATCTCTTTTTTCAATTATATCATGGGTGGTTCTCTTTAATAAAATAAAATAAAAATATTATTACTAATAATTACCAATTACCTTTTTCAGCTAAAACGTATCATGTTTTCCATATTTCTTAATTAAAATTCCTTTTTTCTAGAAATATAATCGACAACATTAATTTCTCACTATCTAAAGACAGTACGAGCAATTTAATTTATTAAAATAACATAAATTAAATTATAATTACTATAAACTATGATTACCTTTTTTTACCTAAAACATGTCACCTTTTTAATTTTCACATTACTTTTTGTATTTTTTCTAACTAGAATCTGTCTTTTTTCAATTATATCACGTGCGGTTCTATTTAATAAAATACAATAATAATATTATAATCTATACTAATATATTAAAGCCGAAAGATTAAAAGTTTGGTCGGTTTGGTTTTCGGTTTGATTATCTTAATTATTAAAATATAAAAAATTACTAACATAATTATATTCCAATTTCAATCAAATTCCTCCCAAAACAAGTAAAAGTAAAAGAGCAAAACTTGCAATTTAGAGTCAATGCAGGACATATACGATGATCTTTATTTTGTATAATTTGCAATAGCAAACCTCCATTTTATATTCTGGCATAATCAAATATTTCACGAATATTTTATCAAAAACACTATTTAAGGCATTGGTTACGGCAAGTCTGCAACTCCATTGTTGTGTACCAATGCGTATGTATGGAATGACGAGCAGGGTCCTCCCGTATGAGCAACATCTATAATAAAACTTTTATTAATGTGCAAAATCATATTTAAATGATCAAAATACAAAATTTGATTATCGAACCACAGAATTATATAAGATTTATTTGTTTATTTTAATTTTTTTAATTTCATCCCATGTTCGATTTCTATAACTACATAATTTTATAGTACTCAATTTTTATATACTTTTATCATTCAATTATCTATACATTTAAATAATGCTTGATATGGGCTGAAAATAAGCATTAAATACACATTTAATGTGACATTAAATAAACCTAGATTGGTCCAAGGTTAAAGCCCATTAATGAGGTCTGAAACCCTAATTAAATATTAAAAACGTAATTAACGAATCGGCCAAATACAAGACTCTGGTATTGAGTCCAAAAGGAAACCAAATTATTTATGGAGTAGTCTCCAAGGCATACAACTCCTATAGTTTTCCACCTCCCTCATGGAAGGATCTAGAATTGGGCCCAAAGTGGGTAACTTGCCCACCAAGTTACTAAACCCTAATTACAAGGCTTCTCAATCCTATATAAAAGGTCTCACCCTTCATTCTCAAGGGGGACGTTTTTTTGGCTCAGCTCCAGACACATCCACCACGTTTTAGGCTTAATCCTCGAATAAGGACATACAAGCCACTACGTTACTGTGCCGCGAGGGCGCATCAAGCCACGTAGGCAATTCTAGAACTACGTTTTGGCTTGATTCTTGATATTCATCAAGGTACGTAGGCATCTTGTTAGGATCGATTTAGTCCCCGACAACAAGAGCAGCCACCATTAAAGCTCGAAGCTCTTAATCCCTTGCAATCAATACACGAATTAATTACACCCTACTTTTTATTCCACAACACTTGGCACCGTTTGTGGGAAAAGGACGTCAACCATGGAAAATACACGGATGATGTGATGATCCACCAGCCTCAATTCACGTTCTGATCATCGTTGTTGGTATGCAGTCAACATGTACCACCATTCAAGGGTTGAACCTTCTAGGAACAAGAATTTAAACAAGTCTCCAAGAAGATGGAGTCCAAAGAACGAGTCTAAACTCTCAAGGGGCGAATCCCCCAATCCTAGGCATGACTATGCCCATAATAGGTGTTGATGAGTGGATTTCGTAACAACTTATGAGAGGTCTACGGGTAGTTGTATAGGCTAGCGATCAACTGTTCTGTGAAAGGTTTGGGTTGTGTTTGTGGGGGTTGAGCTGTGCTCGAGGGTGTCTCCAATAATCTCAAGTGCCTTTAGAGAAAATCAGAGAACTGAATGCGTCTTACCCTCGAGGTGCCTACGTACCCTTGTATATATAGGGATCAAGCTCACGTAGTTCTAATGGGACTCTGTCTCTTGCCGGAATAGCTGTATTTGATCTCCTGGTTCGTGTAGGACTCAGGTTCCTTTAGAGCCTTCCACGAACTAGTTGGCTAAGTAGAGTAGAACTCGAGTTCGTACCCTACTATGATTCTCTCATTGGTTAGAGTTATTCTAGGATCATCTGCGCCCTAGAATTATACTCAGATGCCAATTCGTTTATCTGTTCTAGATGGCTTCTAGAACTTTCTGTTGACAACTTATAGGAACCTGGTACTCAGGAACCTCCTTATTTCGGGACATATCGCTTAGGGACCTCCCTTTTAGGCATCAGTACCTGCGCAAATAACAAATTGGTTAGTCTGGATAACTCTTCTCATGCTTTTATCATCTCTATGGCTATTGCTATGCTAACTCGAACTCTTCTGTTGGGAGGAACCTGGCCTTCTAATACTCTGCTTAGCTTTCTGACCATTGGGAACCTCCTGATACTCATACTTCCTTAATCATTTCTTCTATTTGATCTTCATAAATCATACTGGATCAACCTTCTAGCTCGTATGGACCGAACCCTATAGCTTAATGGCCTAAATCTAGCCCATGGAGATTTTGGGCACAACAAGTACCCCCCGGTTCCTTGAAATCATGTAATGTGAAAGGAACCTGTTCTAATTCTACAATCAAAGGTTCAATGCTAAACCATTCTGGTAACTATACTTCGCTTCATCATTATATATCCAAGCCTACATGAGCTAACTCGGCGTAGGAAACAGAACATAAAATATTTTCAGCTTAATATAATCTCGAGTAAGCTTCCTTTGTATTAAGGAACCTGTTATCTCGCTATTTTCTTCTTCTTGCCTCAGCTCTCGAAATCTACTCTATGTTTGTATTCAGCTTCCCAGGGAATCTAACTTGTCACTCAACTCCACGCCTCTTTAAATTTAATAATTTAATAGGGGATAATGGTTGGTTGTAGAAGATAATTCAAAATTTGAATTGAACTTATCACTTACCAAAGCTGTAGTTAATGTGTAAGTTCCCAAGGTTCACACGCTTCTCACGCGTGTATCTCTTCATTTTATCGTTCCAGTAATACGTTGCCAAGTGTACAAACTGTTTCCCATTTACCTCGACTATTTAATTATCTCTCAACCCCTCAGGTCCGTTTTTACCTTTACCAATCACTTGCAAAAACTTTTGGAGAGAGAACAAGAGGAGTTCAACAGTCATCCGCTTAATTCATCTTCTCCGTCACCGTTCAACTCAAATCAAGGTATGGTTTCGACTTATTTCTTTCTATTCTCTCTTATCCTTGTCTCGTTTTTCAATCATCTGTTTCCTTGGACTGTGCATGCCATCATTTTCTTTGTATGTATTCACATGTTTTTAATTTGCGTAACTTCTATTGAGATCTCCTATAAAATTTCCTGCTTGTTAATGCATAACTGTTTGAGCATCTCAAAACCTTAGTATCTCTCTTAGGTTCCTGACCCTTCTTCGCCTGTCTTTGCAGATGTGTTCTGATTCGACACATTCAGACCATCATTCTTTGATAAACCCTGTTTTTACCAAATCAGTCAGCAATAGGACCAGGTCTAAAATCTCTATCCCAGATTTAGGTGAGCCTCAAAACATCCTTATTAGACTTCCAACTAAACAAAATAGAACTCTAAACTCCCCTAATTTCATTGACTTAGGAGACGATTGGCCTTCTGATGAGGAAGAAGTGTCAAAGCCTGATCAGAAAGTACTCCCTGAACCTGACTTTGACAATGAGATAACTGTCGAGAGAGAGTCATATAAACAAGAGATTGTGCCTTTCTGTGAGAAAGTTGATTCGTCCATGACTTCAGCTAGGTTGGAGAAGTTGTGGGAAGAATGTGTCCGTCCAACCTGTGCAACCATTGTTCCAGAACCTGGTGAGAGGGCTCATAGGTTCGACAATAAAGTTCCTGAACGTGGTATTCCCAATGCAGTGACCTCTGCCGCTTTTTTTAGAGTGGGTGTTTACTTCCCCCTCCATCCTTTTTTGCAAGAAGTTCTCGATTTTTATGGCTTAGCCCCTCTCCAACTGACTCCCAATTCCTATAGGCTAGCCATGAGCACATACATTCTGTACTCTAGTCTGTTCACCACTCCTTTATCTGCACCTGAGTTAGGTTATTTCTTCAGATTAAAAGATACTGGAAAGGGTTCCGGTTGTTTTTATCTAACCACCTGGCCTTGTCATCAAGGTCAGTGTATAAAAAGCATTAAACAAAATTTTGATCAATGGCAGGAGCAATTTCTTTATTTCTATGACTGTCCCCCTATCCGTTTCCAATTCAATCGTCGTCCTCATGTTCCCAAACAAACATTTCTTTCTGGAGTCTGCCTTCAAAGAGCTGAAGAGGCTTTGAAACATTCTTCATCCCTTAGGGATTGTATGATTCTATTAACACCTGAGAATCTCGTCACCCTAGGTTTTCTCCCTACTTCCCCTGGTAATACTTTATTTTATTTGTCTTTACTGCATTCCTGCAACTAAGTCCGTTTTTCTCATGCTCTTTGTCTATCCTGATTTACTTTCTGACTCTGGATTTACAGGTATGGCTCCCAAGGTTCCTTCTTTCATAAAAAGATCCAAGAACGTTGACGAGATCTTCAAGGTTGAAGATAAGGAGGTTTCGCTTGCTGCAACTCCTATCAACCAAGTTCCCACTCCAGCTTCAGTCCAGCCATCTAGTTCCTCTAAGCGTAAGCTAGCTCAGACTACACTTGATCTCTCCGGAAGCTCCCAAACCAGGTCCATGAAAAAAGGGAAAGCCGTGAAGATTGAATCGGCTGTGGCCCAAAATCAATTCAAAGACTTGATTGACACACACATGCTTCCAGAAGCGGTTGCCAGCTGGGCTAAAATGGATACTGTCGAAGCTATGCATGCTATGAGGTTCTCGGCTGCCCAAAATGCTTTCTTCACTCTCCGCTTTTGTGATGACATTGCTGAGAAAACTCAATATGATCTTCGGTTACAAGGAGAAGTTTCAAGGTTGAAGGAAGAGTTGATTGCTATGGAAGGTAAGTTGAACATAGCCACTGCTGCTGTTCGAAAAGCAAAAACCGTTGAAACCTCACTAAAGAATAGCAGGGATGAGCTTCAGGGACAGGTGAAGAGTTTGCAGGATGAGAAATTGTCCATGCTAGAGAAAATCAATGGACTAAAAACTCAGGTTGATGCTTTAAATGCTGCTGCCTCTACTGTCAAATCATCCATGCTCGTCCAGGAAAAAGCTAGGTATGATGAAGGCTATGACGAAGGCGTTCGTGACTACATGAGGTCCATGTGGGAGAAAATGCCCGAGCTAAACTGGTCTCTCCTAGGCGAGGACGTAGTGGGGATGATCAATGACTTTGAGAATGAAGTTGCTGCTGCTAGCTCTGTACCTCCCGTGAAAACGGTTGAGAGGTCTCCAGGTGCCAACCCTGAGACTGCAGAGGTTCCTGCTCCTGAAGTTGTTCAGCCTGTCCCTCCAACTCCTCTTGTTGTCACCAAGGGTTCCGATGAAGTTCCTCCTTCGTAAGTTCAACAAGATCCTTTAAAAGCTTTTATAATATGATAACTTTTGATAACTTTTGAGGAGGTCGCGGGCTCCTCGTAACGCCTCGCAAGATGTAATTCTAAATTTGGTTTCCATGGCCTTCGTGCCAATAACTCTTTATGCTGGTTTCCTGGGTCTTTGTACCCATAACTCTCTTTATGCTTTATGACAATTATCTGCTTTTGCTGCATATCTATGTCACATATTTGTACCTATGTGCTTCCATCATTGCATTTTACCTTTATTCCCTCTAACAATTACTTAGTGTCCGTACTTGTGCATTCAAGCTTACGTGGGCTAGCCCTTTGTAAGAAATAGAATATACTCGTTCTTTCACTTTATAATTTCCCGAAATAAAAGGCAATCAAATCGCAACAACTTACTTGTAAGCTTAAACACATCTTTTCCTATACTTCACTCAACATTTTCAGAGTCGCATTCTGAACTAAAACCCTTTCTGATACCCTTAGATCCTAAATGGTTTGACCAGGTTCCTCGACCATTAAACCTGCAAAATAGACAGAAAATAAAAAACTAGTTAAGGTTAGTAAAATTTCTCTTGTTCAATTCGGGTCAACTCTTGGAAAGGTCACCTGCTTGGTTCCCAATCCTAAACTCTAGGTCCCAACATGCCTCGAGGCATGTTGGTTCCTTTTTCTTCTTGGAAAGGTAACCTGCTTGGTTCCCAATCCTATTCTCTAGGTCCCAACATGCCTCGAGGCATGTTGGTTCCTTTTTATGCCTCGAGGCGATTCTAGGAACCTGTGCGCCGTTCTGGGAGTCCACACAGATTCCTCTTCTTCATGTGTCAGGCTAGACATCTTATGAAGGTAAATGCTAAGGATTTTATCCCTTCTTCCCATGTGCCAAAGACGGTTCCACATGAGGGAGAGCTTATTAGGCTTCTCTTTAAGAACAAATGTGCCGGTCTAGGCTCCACATAGGTTCCTTTAGATGCCTTTTGTCAGGACTTTAATTCACGTGCTCAAGGAACTTGAGGCTTTTGGCAACAATGTCGTGCTCAGTCAGCTGAGGCTTTTTCTCAATGCGTGCTCGGGAAGCTACCCAAGGCTTAATTCATGCTCAGGAAGCTGCCTGAGACTTAATTCTTGCTCAGGAAGCTGCCTGAGGCTTAATTCAATGCTTGCTCGGGAAGCTGCCCGAGGCTTAACACAATCTGTCTACAAGCTAATTCTGATCAATCAATCGTAGTCTGCACATTCTGTCAATTCATACTCATACTTCGTGAATACTGTCAAAACTACAGGAACCTATTAGTCAAGGTAACCTGCAAATACTGTCAATGCTACATGAACCTGTTAGTCAAGGTAACCTGTTCCACAATACAAGTACTAAAACAAGCACTTAAAATTTTTCAAATTGGCATATGAAAAGCTAATCATATCATGCACAATACTGTCTGAGTAGGAATACTACCCCCCAATTCTTTTGGGTAATTATTGTTACGCGAAAGAACTATTAAGGGGCTAAAGCTGCAAAGAATGCACTCAACATATTCAACGTAGAGCTATCTATCGCTCAATACTTTAAAAAGAAATCGTCTTGCAAGTAGGGAGGTTCACATCAAGTACCCCCCAAGTACATGCATAATCAAATACTGAAATCAAAATGCTGGTCAGCTATAACTAATAAGCTGCCTTTATTCCTGGCTGAAAGAGCCTTACTTTTCCTAAAAAACACATAAAAGAGTTACTGATAATACTTCTTGAGATGTTCTGCATTCCAAGCTCTCGGAATGAGATTCCCATCCATATCCATCAAGTGGTAGGTTCCTTCCCAAATGGCTGACTTTATCTGGTAAGGTCTCTCCCAATTTGCTCCAAAAGCTCCATGTGTCAGAACCCTGGTATTTGGCATGACTTTTTTCAGAACTAGGTCTCCAACTTTAAAAGGTCTTGCCTTCACCTTTTTGTTGTAATACCTTCGAACTCTCTGTTGATATGCTGCTAACTTCACTTGCGAATCTGCTCTCAACTCTTCGACCATGTCCAAATACAGTCTATGATTGACCTCATTGCTCTCGGGGTCAAAATACTTTCTTCTCAAGGAACCTGTTCCAACTTCCACAGGTACCATAGCTTCACAACCATAAGCGAGAGTAAAAGGAGACTCACCAGTTGTAGTTCTAGACATGGTGTTATACGACCACAAGACTCCCGGAAGCTCCTCTGGCCAGCTTCCTTTTTTATCTTCAAGCCTCGTCTTCAAAGTGTGCTTGATAATCTTATTCACTGCTTCAGTCTGTCCATTACTTTGCGGATAATACACTGCTGAAAATGCCTTCTGAATTCCAAACTGCTCACACAACCCTCTAAGCTCTCTACTATCAAACTGCTTCCCGTTGTCAGAAATCAGTTTCTGCGGAATGCCAAACTTGCATACAATGGCTCGAAACACGAACTCAGTCAACTTTGATGTTGTAATCTTAGCAAGTGGTTCTGCTTCTGCCCACTTTGTAAAGTAATCAACTGCAACCACTGCATATTTCACTCCTCCTTTTCCTTTTGGGAGTTCTCCAATGAGGTCTATTCCCCAAACAGCGAATGGCCAAGGACTAACAATCGGTTTGATAGGTGCTAAAGGACGATTATCAAAATTTGCAAACCTCTGACAATTACTGCATGCCCGTACGAATTTGGTAGCATCTGCTTTGATGGTTGGCCAGTAATATCCTTGTCGAAGGACCTTCATGGCTAAAGAATTACCCCCCGAGTGATTTCCACATACTCCTTCATGAATCTCCTTGAGGATATACTTGCATTGTTCTCCAGCTACACACTTGAGCAAAGATTGATTGAATCCTCGTCTATACAGAACTCCATCATAGATTACATACTTGGATGCATGTTACCTCAGCTTCCTGGTATCATCTTGACTGGGAGGTAGCTCTCCTTTATCTAGGTAACGAAGTATTGGGGTCATCCAAGAATCATCAACTGGGAACTCGATGTCCATTACCTCTTCTTTGAAAACACTAGGTTGCTCCTGAATCTGAAGTGGAATTACCCCCAATAACGTGGATTCTCTCTGAGATTCTAGCTTGGCCAATGCATCTGCCTTGGTATTCTTTCCTCGAGGTATTTGATCTAGCTTCACCTCTTTGAACCTCGCGATCAACTTCTGGGAGTACCTCAAATATAAGTCTGTTCTTGGCCCTCTCGCCTGAAAACCACCACGAATCTGCCAAACTACTAACATCGAATCACTGAACACTCTGATATTCTCCACTTTCATCTCCAAAGCTAACTTGAGGCCTGCAATCAATGCCTCATACTCTGCATCATTGTTCGTGGCTTTAAAAGCAAAATGAATTGAGCTATAGAGTTGGTGCCCTTCTGGACTAACTAGTTCTATGCCTGCACCTGCTCCACCACTGTTAGCAGCTCCATCCACATACGTGTCCACCAAGGTGCACAGTTGTCATTGTCTGCCTGTTTTTCTACCACCTCTTTTGGCCCCTCCTGGCCGGTAACCTCTACATGAGGTGGAAACTCGATTAAAAAATCTGCTAGAGCTTGAGCCTTAATTGCTGTCTTTGGCTTGTATTCTATGTCGAACTGTCCTAACTCCACAGCCCACTTTAGAATTCTTCCAGAAGTTTCTGGCCTATGCATCACTTGCTTAAGTGGATACGAGGTTCTTACCTGAATCTTATGAGCTTGTAAGTAAGGTCGCAGCTTCCTGGAAGCTAGAATCAATGCGAAAACCAGTTTCTCCATTCCTGTATACCTCGTTTCTGCATCAAGTAACCTTTTACTAACATAGTAGACTGGGCTCTGCTGTCCATTCTCTTCTCGAACCAGAACTGCACTAATGGAATACTCTGACATAGCCAAGTAAAGTATCAATGTTTCTCCATCTACAGGTTTGGCTAACAGTGGGGGGCTTCCCAAATGCTCCTTTAACCTTCCAAACGCTATCTCACATTCTTCTGTCCACTCGAACTTACTTCCTTTATTTATAGCTTTAAAGAACTCCTTACACTTATCAGTGGACTTCGAGATGAATCTGTTCAAGGCTGCAACTCTTCCTGTAAGGGACTGAACCTCTCTCACAGTTCTCGGCGACCTCATATCAATCAATGCTTTAATCTTGGCTGGGTTGGCTTCGATACCTCTGTGGTTCACCATGAAACCCAGAAACTTTCCTGATTCTACCCCGAACACACATTTTTGAGGGTTCAGCTTCATTCTGTACTTTCGCAAGATTCCAAACATTTCTTCTAAGTGCTTTACATGGTCAACAACTTCCTTAGACTTGACTAGCATATCATCCACATACACTTCCATAGTATGGCCAATTTGGTCTTTAAACATCATATTTACTAACCGTTGGTATGTGGCTCCAGCATTAATCAATCCAAATGGCATGCATACATAACAATAAAGACCTCTATCCGTAATAAAAGAAGTGTGCTCTTGATCAGGTTCATACATAGGAATTTGATTGTAACCTGAATATGCATCCATGAAGCTGAGTAGGGCATGTCCAGCTGTTGCATCCACTAACTGATCAATTCGTGGCAGCGGGAAACTTTCTTTTGGGCATGCTTTGTTGAGATCTGTGAAGTCCACACAGGTTCTCCATTTCCCATTAGGTTTCTTCACCAGAACAGGGTTTGCCAACCATACTGGGTAGAAAGATTCTTTAACCAATCCTGCATCCAATAACCTATCGACCTCTTCTTTCAATGCTTGAGCTCTTTCTCCACTAACTGGTCTTCGCTTCTGTCTCACTCCTTTCCTTTCTAGATCGATATTCAGCTTATGACACATGACCCTTGGATCTATCCCTTCCATATCTGCGTGACACCATGCAAACACATCTAGGTTCTTACCCAAAAAGGTAATAAGAGATTCCTTTAAGGTTAGGTCGAGTTGAGCTCCAATCTTCAACACTTTCGTACCATCCTTATCATTGATCTTCACATCCAAAGTTTCACCAGCTGGTCCGGCCTTGACCATGGTTTCTGGCATTCGTGGATCTAAGTCTACCTCCATCTCTGTGGTTGAATCCTCTTGAGGTTCCTGGACTGTAGACGATTCCTGAACTTCATGCATGACATTCCTTCTCTTTAATGCCGGCTGACTGTCTTCATTGCTCCCATTATGTTTCAGTTTTCGGGATTTTTCTCCATCCACTCCTTCTGCCATACACACATTACCATCCTTGTCCGTAGGAGGTGCACTTTTTATCAGCAAGTAAGGATTATCTTGTCCCTGAAAAACTGGAATCTCAGCATGAGGTTCTTCTTCTGTAACCTCTTCAATTCTTACAGCTCTACAGGATGTTGGCACAAAACCTTCTGAAGGCGGACTACGCAGGTCGAGCGTTATTTTATCTGGGTTCTTTCCTGGAAAATCATCAGGAACCTCGTCCATGGGTTCAGGCAATTTAGCAGCCTTAGCAGCATGTTGCAAAGCTTTGGTGTAGCACTCTCTAGACTCATACTGGCATCCTCGAACTACACCAATTCCCTTTGGTGTTGGGAACTTCTTAGTTAGATGGTAAATGGAGGTTACCACCCTCATCTCCTTCAAAATGGGTCTTCCCAGAATAGCATTGTAATTCATATTCTCTTCTATAACAATGAATTCTGCCAGCTGTGTAATGCAACATGGTTTATCACCTAGAGTTACTGGCAAACGAATCTTACCTTTGATAGGAACTTGATTATTAGTGAATCCATACAAGGTATCGTTTGTTGGAGTTAAGTCTTTATCCAGAAAATGCATCTTCTTGAAAGCTGAGTAAGATAACAAGTTTACAGAGCTTCCATTATCAACTAGCACTCGATGAACCTCATAAGACCCGATTCCTGCCTCAACCACTAAAGCATCGGTATGGGGATGGTGTACCCAAGAAGCATCTTCTTTAGTGAAAGTAATGTCTGCATCTTCTCCTTCAAACAGCCTTGGAGACCTCTGTGACAGATTGTAAATACTGGTCAAAGGACGTTCTTTAGCTTCACGGGTATATCTCTCCATGGCACTCCTGCTGCTTCCTCCAATGTGGGGACCTCCTATAATTGTGCGTATGCACCCAGCCTTAGGTGGTCCTTCCATCACGACAGGTTCCTGTGTCTGTGTCTTCTGAGTCTTCTCATCTCTATACTTTTTTCCTTCTTGAGCCACCCATTCACTCAACTGCCCTTGTCTAATTAGAGTTTCAATTAGGTCTCTGAGGTGATGACAGTCTGCAGTATTATGCCCATTGTTATCATGGAAGTCACAGTATGGGCGCTCATTCTTATTCCCTGGAGGACAAGTTCTGAAAGGCTTCTAAAACCACGAGGACTTCTCATTCACCGCGTAAATGTGATCGATCGGGGCTACCAAAGGGGTGAAAGTTTCATAGATAGGTCTCTCATGTTTGTTGTTGTTATAAGAAGCTGGTGGCGGGACCTGACTCATGACAGGTTTAGTAGGATTCATAGCTTCAGGCTTCACCTGGGATGTACGACTAACCACCTTTTTATTGTCACGACCATTGGGGCTTCTTTGTCTCGACCTCTTGCTTCCACTTTGCCTTACGAAATCTGGATCCTTCTTTAACTCGGCCAGAGATTCCTCCACCAGACGGAAAGGTTCTGCCTGGGCATAAAAATCTGCCAACGTCTCTGGTTCTTTTCCTTGAGGTGCTTTCCAAAAGTCTGAGCCTCCTTTGACTCCAGCAATTAAGAAATTCTTTATGGTTTCCTCAGATGCTTTCCTAACCTTTGGAACCTCTGCATTAAACCTCTTGAAATATTCTGTCAATGTCTCACTAGGTCTTTGCTTGATATTGGCTAAGGTGTTGGTTGGTGGTGCGAACGCAACAGATGCTCTAAATTGAGTGATGAAGAGCTTCCCCATACTCGCCCAAGAACCAATCGAATCAGCAGGTAACCTTTTGAACCATTGATGGGCTCCACCCTGTAGAGTTGTAGCCAGTAACCTGCATCTAGTGGCTTCCTTCACTTGATAGACATCCATCTCTGTGTCGAAACGACTAAGGTATTCAATGGGGTCAGTAGTTCCATCGAATTTCAACTCATTCGAAGGCCTATAAGACCTAGGCAGAGCCGACTTTTGAACCTTCTTGGTGAAAGGAGAAGCAGTTATAGGATTCACAGCAAGATTCTTTTCGTCCTTGAGTTGAGCCAAAATTTTCTTGATATCTTCTGCTGTCACCTCCCCAGTAGCTTCCGACTTTGTCTTTTTACTCGTTCCTTCCTCCTCTTGTGACTCTGCAGTGCTTGATTCTTCAGTATCCTCGTCTGAATCCGTGCTTTCTTCTTCAATTATCTCAACAGATGGGTCTTTATCTTTCTTCTTTTTCTGTGAGGAACCTCCAGTCTTGGTTTTCTTCTTTCCCTTGGACCCTGTACGGCCCTTGCTAATAGTTTTACTCTTCTCAGGATTCTCTAGTTCTTCGTCACCATTATTCTGCTTTGGTTCTCCACCATCTTCTGGAACCTCCTCTCCATTCTCAGATTCTTCTTCCTCAAAGTTCAACTGTTTCGGAGTAACCTTCGACTTCTTGCCTTCTTTTTCTTCTTTTTACTTAAAGCCTGCTCCAAAGTCGACAAACGTTCTCCCACAGTCTTTAAGATTTCCATCATAGCTGCTTTAGTAACCTTCGGTGCTCTGGGAGGAGATTTGTTCCCCTCGTGAATCTGTCGCTCAGAACGGGTTGCTTCGCTATCAGAGTTGCCTGACATCTTTTCCACTCTTAAGATATTAACTATCCCCTCCTTCTAGCGCCAATGTTGATGAGTGGATTTCGTAACAACTTATGAGAGGTGTACGGGTAGTTGTATAGGCTAGCGATCAACTGTTCTGTGAAAGGTTTGGGTTGTGTTTGTGGGGGTTGAGCTGTGCTCGAGGGTGTCTCCAATAATCTCAAGTGCCTTTAGAGAAAATCAGAGAACTGAATGCGTCTTACCCTCGAGGTGCCTACGTACCCTTGTATATATAGGGATCAAGCTCACGTAGTTCTAATGGGACTCTGTCTCTTGCCGGAATAGCTGTATTTGATCTCCTGGTTCGTGTAGGACTCAGGTTCCTTTAGAGCCTTCCACGAACTAGTTGGCTAAGTAGAGTAGAACTCGAGTTCGTACCCTACTATGATTCTCTCATTGGTTAGAGTTATTCTAGGATCATCTGCGCCTAGAATTATACTCAGATACCAATTCGTTTATCTGTTCTAGATGGCTTCTAGAACTTTCTGTTGACAACTTATGGGAACCTAGTACTCAGGAACCTCCTTATTTCGGGACATATCGCTTAGGGACCTCCCTTTTAGGCGTCAATACCTGTGCAAATAACAAATTGGTTAGTCTGGATAACTCTTCTCATGCTTTTATCATCTCTATGGCTATTGCTATGCTAACTCGAACTCTTCTGTTGGGAGGAACCTAGCCTTCTAATACTCTGCTTAGCTTCTTGACCATTGGGAACCTCCTGATACTCATACTTCCTTAATCATTTCTTCTATTTGATCTTCATAAATCATACTGGATCAACCTTCTAGCTCGTATGGACCGAACCCTATAGCTTAATGGGCCTAAATCTAGCCCATGGAGATTTTGGGCACAACAATAGGCAAGCATGATTACAAATCTCTACCATGGTACTTCCACCACTAACAGATCACAACCCAAGTTATGGGCTTCCACCCCAACGAGAGGATGATTCACCCCATATTTGAGGCTTGAAACCTCCGCGTGTAGCAGGAGGGAGAAGTCTCGATCGTACACTAACGATGATGATAAAACAATCAAACTGATGATCCACTCCCCTCGACTTTCAATCAGGGAAAGACTCCCCCAGAGACGCGTCTCCAAGTGGTGATCCCCGAAGGAGTGATCCCCGAAGGAGTGATCCCCAAGGGGTGACCCAAGATCCACTAACTTAAGGAGCGAATCCCCAGTTACAGATGGTGGTCTCACCTCTGGCCAATGGAGCACAAGGAGCACAGATCGCCACCACCGTCTTGCTAATAACTCAAAACCCCGTTTATGGATTGTCACTATTCCCAATTGCTGATGGAACCATCGATTTACTCATGAGAAGTATATGCCTCAATACATTGAAGGCCCTTGTTGGAGGAAATCAAAGTTTATCCAGATCATACACCAAAGACGACTTCTCGTCTGAAGAAGATAAAGAAGAGGACGTCCGTTTTAGCAAGAGACGTCAAGGCAAGGAGCCCATCATAGGATCAGGACGTTCTTAACCCCGAGGGACTCAAGGAACGGCTTTTTAGGCCATAAATGAAAGGATTTGAGGGCTAAAATTACTCATCTGCAGTAGCCGATTATGGGTTAAATAAATTCAGGGACGAATCCCCTCCGGACAGTGGTTTTGCCCCTCCAGTGCACCGTTGGGACTATAGATGTCTATCTCTATAGTTAAACGATGAACCTTAGGTTCCCACCAATTGGATGTCGTTCATCGATAGTAGGAGTAGTCAGCAACACGAGGCATACGTACCTCAATGCATTCAAGGCCTAGAACACCAATAAAGGAGTCATGATTTTCCCAGACCCTATATTTTTGACGATTTGTCATCCACAGAAGAATATAGCTATCTCATAAGGAGAACCATGCAAGGAGCTCGAAAGAGAGTTAGGGCCTTCTCAGCCCCGAGAATCCAAAAAACTGGCTCCCAAGACTTCAGGAATGAGGATATATAATCGCTCATGAAGCGCATATCTGAATATTGGTACTAGGAGGATATATAATCGCTCATGAAGCGCATATCTTGGAAATACAATAGGCTAGGCAGCCCCCAAAGGCTAGGATCCCCAAGGTTTTTAATTCAAGTGATACCCCTAGGAGGAGAAGGATCGATACACAAAGGTCTGATCCCGATGACTCGATGCCCATAGGAGGTCATGATGATCCAATCCCGTCCTTCACCAATGAGATAATGAATGCTCATATATCAAGGAAATTTAAGATGCCCACCATTGAGGCATGTGATGGGGCAGGAGATCCCATTAATCATGTGAGGACACACTCAATGCACTATTAATTTTAACCCGTGATTGACGCCATCAAGTATAGGACGTTCCCCAAAAACCTTGGGGGGCATGACACAACGATGGTATAGTCGGTTGCCCCAAACTCAATCGGCTCCTTTAAAGGACTAAGAAGGGCATTCGTCGCCCCGTTTATTGATGAAAAGTTCAAGAGAAACGTTTTACATCCCCCTGAAGGTGGAACAAGGAAAGAAAGAATCCTTGAGGGATTACATGGACCGAATCACCAAGGAAGCCTTGAAGGTCCCGAACTTGGATGATAAAGCAGCTATCAAGGTAGATGAAAGTGTAAGGGAAGCCTCAACCCCTGCTGGAGGCAATGGAGGTAATAACGAGAAGTGAAGGTGGTCACGAGTGGGATGTTAAGGATAGGTATCCTCGAATAAGTAAAGGCTGTAACTCTACCTGGAAGAAGAGAAACAAAGGACCGAGGTTCACCAGCTATGCACGTTTGAATACTCCCAACACCCAAGTCCTGATGGACATTAAGAAACAAGAATCTCTGATGGCCGAAGCCATTAAGGGCTGATCCCGGGAAGAGAAACAAGAATCAATATAGTCAGTTCCATAAGCCATGGGGGAATAATATTCACGGTTATAGACAGCTGAAACACGAGATCAAGTTTCTGATCCTATGAGAAAAGTTGATTAAGTTCACCAAGGATGGCCAATAGGGTAACCTAAAGCAGGATTATGAAGTAGAGATTATAAAAGGAAGGATGACAATCAAGATCGGAATCCATAGCCTCGAGGGGCTGATGATAAACATGATTTCTGAAGACCCAACAACGATCGGAAATACAAGGAGCTCTCATAAATCTTATGCTCGAGAAGCTATCCACATTGTAGGAGAAGTTCTATAATGAGCAAAAACCAAAATGACATTTACCTTTGATGATTCTGACTTGGAAGGGGTGATGCGCCTCCATGATGGCCCGTTGGTCATAACACCTGTGATAGGCAACTCGAAATTGAAAGGAGTCTTGATAGACAATGGAACGTCAGTGGATATCTCGTTTCATGATGAATTCTCGAAGATGGGATACAATGATTCTCAATTAACCCCCTCCAACATGCCCGTTTATGGGTTCATTAGAGTCGAGTCAAGAGTTGAAGAAAATATTTGGTTGTCCATGATAATAGGATGGGAGCCTAAGTAGGACACTGAGATACTGAACCATTTGATGGTTAAAGCAAAAACCACTTACAATATTATCCTTAGAAGGACAGGCTTAAGGTGGTTGCCTCAAGCTAATACTTGAAGATCAAATTTCCTACGAGGAATATAGTTGATGAATGAAATAGAGAGCATTGTTATCCGGCCACCTTGAGGCCTGATGAAGTCGGGGGGGTAGGTCCTCCCGATTGAAGACATGGATGTCCAAAAAGATCAGAAACAAAGAGGAAACCCCACCAAGGACTCAGTCCCCATTCCCTTAGTTCCTGAAAAACTTGAGAAGTTACCTACATAGGGCAGTGCTAAATGAATCCTTGAAGGACGAATTGTATGCGTTCCTATGAAAGAACGGTTTATGTTTACTTGGATAGTAGTTGATATGCCATGGGTTGATACCATTTAATTATGTAAACTAGACGTCCACCCGAATAGGGAGACGATGAAAAGGAAGAAAAGAAATTTTGATTCCAAGAGGAAGGAAGGTCAATGGAGAATGAAGGATGTGTATCGACTTCATTTATATGAAAGATGCATGTCTTAGTGACTACTTTCCCCTACCAAGGAATGATTCATTGACCAATGCAACAAAGGTGACGACCCAAAGAAGCGACATATTGAAGATTGAAGAATAAGATCTTTGAGCATCTTAGTGGGAAGACTATATAAGTCCATGGAAATGATGTGTTAATCAATATCCTCGATAAGGCACATCAGATCGAACATTCTTATGAGGCGCTTGAGGTGTTATGGCACCACACGATGATATTGAATCTGGCTAATGCACCTTCAGTATACGATCAGGAATTTTGTTATGGTTTTATAGTCTCTAAACATGGAAATTGAGGCCAACCCCGATAAGATTAGAGCAATCCTTGACACGGAACCTCCACCTGTTTCCATAACCAAATTACGGAAGGTTACTGTATCTATACTTGGTTGTATTTGACATGGCTTTGAGTGTCATCCTCGTGAAAGAGGAAGACAAGGTTAAGAAACCCATCTGTTACGTGAGAAAGGTCTTGTATGAGATAGAGTAACCATAATAAATCCCCAAGCACTCGCTGACTTCGTGGTTGAATAAACCATTGACAACCAAGAAGTCGGTGGGTAGGAGGTAGTACCCCAGGAGGGCAAAGGATTAGAGAAGGAGAATCCAGAAGTGGTACTCAATGAGTATTGGATCAATTTTGATGGAGAATCAAAAATAAAATTAAGTCAGAACATACCATTGGATCAATTTTGATGGAGAATCAAAAATAAAATTTAGCCATAACATTCCCCGATTGGCTCATGCATGAGTATGCCCCGAAGTTGGATCTCCCAACGACAAACAACGAGGCTGAACGCAAATCCCTGATAGCCAAACTTGGTTTGGCCGGAGCCCCGAGGATCAAAACCTTAAAGTCTATAGAGATCCAAGATCGGTAGTACCAAAAGTGAATAATGAGTATGAGGTCAGGGCTGGATCCGTGACAAATACTTGAAACTTCACTCAATTCAATGAGTGTTACGAGGGAGGAAAACGTAAAGGCTGATGTCCTATCTATGTTTGCCTCCTCAGAGATAGAGAATTATGTTGAAAGTTCTTACTTCCAAGTCTTGGAGACCCGAAGCATTGATAGAAAAGATGATAACACCTATAGGTATGAAAAGCTGTTGGAAGACCCTATAAAGGCTCGCCAGGAAACCGGTTGGTTACCCGACAATGCCTTGGAGGCACGAAAGTTGTCAATAAGAACACTGAGGCCTCAAAACGTGAATTTAGCCATGAAAGAAACTCATCTGGAAATATGGGGGCAGTACTCGGGGGCAGAACCCTTGCCCAAAAGATGACCCGATTTGGATTCTACTAGCCAGGCATGATGGCTGATGCCAGAAGTTATGTGCGATCGACATACAAAAACACGCAACTATTGATCAATCCCCTGAAATGTTGAAAACCATCAGTTCCACCATTCCCAATGGCAAATGCCCAGAGGAAGTTCCTGATAGTAGATACCTTCATGAAGTAGACTGAGACCAAAATCCAAGCCTGGATAACCACCAAGTAAATGATACAATTCCTGTGGGAAAGTGTGATACGTAGATATGGACTTCCACCAATCCTTGTAGCCATAAATGGATGACAATTAAAAAATGAGGCTCTTACAAGCTGGAATTGTTGGAAAGAAATATGGAGCTTAGACTTGGCACACCCCAAAACTCAAGGTTTATCGTATCTGAGCATCCGGTTAGGACACTCCACCTGATCAGACTAAGTAGATATAAGGTTTGATGAAACCACAAGTTCTAGCTCTAAGGAATTGAAGGCTCGAATAGGTCACGTTCCATGCAATTGAAGGCTCGAATAGGCTACCTTCAATGTAATTGAAGGCTCGAATAGGCCATGTTCCATGCAATTGAAGGGTCGAATAGGCCGCGACCAATGTAAATTGAAGGCCTTACACGACCTCAATCCAGGTCATGGGTTGAGCTCGTAAGCCTCACGATCAGCCTAAATTGAAGGCCTTACACGACCTCAGTCCAGGTCATGGGTTGAGCTCGTTAGCCTCACGATTAGCTTAAATTGAAGGCCTTACACGACCTCAATCCAAGTCGTGGGTTGAGCTCATAAGCCTCACGATCAGCCTAAATTGAAGGCCTTACACGACCTCAATCCAGGTCGTGGATTGAGCTCATAAGCCTCATGACCAAGCCTTAGAGCTGAGGTCCTGAAGACCCCAGACCTGGATAATTTGAGGGTTTAGTTAGACCTCAATTCAGGTCTATCAAGGTTAGGACCCCCACACAAATTACAAGAAAATATTATTATTTAATAATTTATAAAAAATTATTATTATTTAATAATAAAATCCGATCGAACCTTATTCAAGCAAAATTTTATCCGGGTAGGACAACCCTGATTCGGGTATAAAAGTTATTCAAAATTTGAATAACATAAATAATATTATTAAAAAAAAGCTTCACAACCTCAAATGAGGTCGAAGATCAACCTCGGAAAAGTCACGACCAGCCTCCAAATGGAGCCTTACACGACCTGATATGAGGTCCAAATTTCACCTCGTGAAGTCTACGACCACCACCCAATCAAGGCCTTGGACGATCTGAGATGAGGTCGTATGTGACCTCGAAAAAAGTCACGATCAGGGACAAATTGAGGGCTTGGACGACCTTAATTGAGGTCTTGTGAAAAAGTGCAATTTAGTACCCATACTTTTGCTATGTTCACAAAAAGAGTCTGTGAAAAATTATGAAATAATCCCCCTAAAATGCATGTGTGTACAAATTCAATATTTACGATTAAAGTTTTCGAATTTTATTCAAGCGAAATTTTATCCGAGTAGGATACCCCAATATTTGAATAAAATAAATAATATTATTCAATAATATTATTTAAAAAAAATTATATAAAAAAAGAGGAATATTGTTCACGACGTCAAATGAGGTCCTAAAATCCACCTTATGCAACTTGCGACCTGCCCCCAAATTGAAGCTTACACGACCTGATATGAGGTAACAGAAATGAGTTCACACTGAAAAGTGCAGTTTAGCACCCCAAGTTTTACATGATTTACATATTGATCCCTCAAGTTTATAAATCGACATTTTGATCCTTCAAATTTCAAAATGGACAGATTTGTCCCTGGACTTTTTTAATTGACAAAACAATCCTTGCAAAATTGCGAAAATGCACCTACAAAATGCACGTGTGCACAAATTGAATATTTTCAATTGAAATTTTCGAATTATTTTCAAGAAATTGTCCGAGAACACCAAAAAATTACAAATTTCGTAGGATTGAGATCCCAAAAATTATTTTAAGTCTCGTGAAAGACCAGATAATTCGTGAATGACACATTTAAATTGTCAAGAATAAACCAAAATATACCCGTGGGTACATAAAAATTCCTAAATTATTAGGAATAATTAAGAAATATACCTGTGGGTACACACAAAATCCCTAAATTATTAGGAATAATTAAGGAAAATACTCGTGGGTACAAGAAAATTCCTAAAATATTAGGAATAATTACGAAAAATACCCGTGGGTACATAAAAATTCCTAAATTATTAGGAATAATTAAGAAAAATACATGTGAGTATATAAAAATTCCTCAATCATTAGGAAAGGTACAGAAAAATACGAAGAAAATTATAGAAATATTTTCTTGAAAATTGAGCAATGATTTATGCTAATAATGCATAAAAACCTTATAAAAATGCCGAAATTGCTAAAAGCAAGCATCATTAAAGCCTCGAATAAGGTCAATCGTCGTAAATGTGTAGGTCGCTCCACACTTTACAATAAGGCGATATATGTGAAACACTAGTGTAAACCAAAATCCCCATATAAGGGTAGGAAAATTAAGAAGTTCCAGGTAAGGGATAAAAACGATCCCGAGTCTCGATTAAGGCAAATATAACTTCTAAGAAAACCTGATCAGTTTTCCTAGAAGTTGGGGGGCAAATGATATGGGCTGAAAATAAGCATTAAATACACATTTAATGTGACATTAAATAAACCTAGATTGGTCCATGGTTAAAGCCCATTAATGAGGTCTGAAACCCTAATTAAATATTAAAAACGTAATTAACGAATCGGCCAAATACAAGACTCTGGTATTGAGTCCAAAAGGAAACCAAATTATTTATGGAGTAGTCTCCAAGGCATACAACTCCTATAGTTTTCCACCTCCCTCATGGAAGGATCTAGAATTGGGCCCAAAGTGGGTAACTTGCCCACCAAGTTACTAAACCCTAATTCCAAGGCTTCTCAATCCTATATAAAGGGTCTCACCCCTCATTCTCAAGGGGGACGTTTTTTGGGCTCAGCTCCAGACACATCCACCATGTTTTAGGCTTAATCCACTACAACAAATTTGGCTAAAATCGACCGGAACAAAACGGTCGAAATTAGCTAATTTCGACCATATCCGGTCAAAATTAGCTAATTTTGACCGTTTTGAAGTTGGTCGTTTTTAGCTTGGTCGAAAATAACATAAATGGTCGAAAATAGCTAATTTCGACCGACTAAATTCGACCGAATAAATTCGACCAACTAAATTCGACCAACTAAATTCGACCGAATTTGGTCGAAATTATAAATTTGGCAAAAAATTTGAATTTTGGAAATTTCGAGTTTTGGAGCCTAAACTATACTAAATTCGACCAAATATGGTTGAATTTAATATACTAAATTCGACCAAATATGGTTGAATTTAATATATTAATTCGACCAAATATGGTCGAATTTAAGGAACCCCGATTTTAAAAAAAAATGGCAGCAGAATCTGCTGCTCTTTGAATCTAACGTTGATTTTGTGTAGCTTAGCATGTAGGATTCAGTTTGGTTACTCAAACTCATGATTTGGAGGTCAATAACATCTCCAAAACAACTTCGATCCTCAAGAACACAAAGAACACTCAAGAATACGAAGAACATGAAGAACACGACAATCAAACTTCGATTTCTATACGATATTGAACTCGAAATTCAACATATAATATATGAAATTGACTAGAAAAACATACTCTACATGATGGAAACATCAAAATCAACAACCAATTACGTTTACAAAAATTCATAATTTTGATAAGTAAATTCGAATTTAATAAAAAAATAGGAAAAATTCATAAATTATACCCACTAGTACAGAACTATCTTTTAGCGTCGCACTTTTAGCGTCGGTTATATAGAGAGCCGTGGCTTATACATACTTTAGGCGTCGGTTGCAAGCTTAACCGACGCTTAATGTCATTTGTTTTGGACCTTTTGCGTCGGTTATGAAATAACCGACGCCTAAAACTGACCTTTTTGCGTCGGTCTTTACCCCACCGACGCTTAAAACCAACCTTTAGCGTCGGTCATAAACAAATGACGCTTAAAATTAATCCTTTAGCGTCGGTTTTTACTCAACCGACGCCTAAAACTAATCCTTTAGCGTCGGTCATTATTTATCCGACGCTTATACTCATTTTAGGCGTCGGTTATTAGCTTTGCCGACGCTAGATCATTTTCACTGGACTTATAGCGTCGGGCCTAGAAATGCCGACGCTTAAACCTGCTTTTATGCGTCGGGTCTATAAATGCCGACACCTAAAGCTTTAATTAAAAAAATATATATACATACTTTATTTAAAAATTAAAAAAAGTAAAATATACATAATAAAATACTCTGATCATATTATCAAACATTTAACATCTACATTGGGTTATATATGCGTATAACTTCCACTCCAGCCCACTCCACTCCGTCGATTTCACTTGCAATCTGATAATCATACACGGGCTCGATTAGTTTTCAATTTGATAGTGTTGGGTTCGATTTCTCCCAAACTCCCAATCTAATTTATTGCTGGGTTTCTAGGGCTTGATTTTTGTCATACTCAATCGGGCTTTGCTGCTTGGTTTCTATGGATTTGTAGGACAATTGCAGAGATTTGAAGAGTTAAAATCCCGTCTGTCATCTCGATTAATTCAGTCCCTCGTGTTAGTACTCTCTCTCTCAAACACACAGTGCAAGTGCTGCCACAAGAAAGGGGCTTGTTTATGTTTGATTGTTGTCTCGTCCTTAAACTTGGGTTTTGTGTCTTATGTCTTATATCAGTGTACAAAATTTTATCAAGTCTATGCTATAAATAATTCAGTTCTGTGTGGTATTCAAAGATTAGATCTTTATTTGATTCTTTAATACTTTTGGGTGTATTACGCTTTTATTTGTTAGCTCGTTGTTTTGGGGATTTTTATTATCTGTTTGCTAATTTTATAAACTTCTTGAATGATATATGTATTAAATTTCTGGTTTTATTCCGTTTTAGGAGTTTCTGTTATCATTTGTTTGTCTATGAAAAGAGAACATTAGTATTTGTTATCGGTAAGTAATGATTAATAGATGATATTATCAAAATAATGATCTCTTTAGATTTGTTTTTTGTATTCCTTTTTGTTCAACTGATATTCCCTCGGTTTTTTCTTTCTCTCTTAATATATTCCTAAGCTACTCCTTAAATAATGATAAATTATATTACATCAGATTTCTATCACCCCTCACCCCCTCTTACACACAGAAATTTATCTCGGAGATTAGTTTTCATTGATTAAAAATTTGATCAATCCCCTATCTCCTTTGTGATATATCTAATGTTTATCCCTAAACTCTTTTGGATTGTTAGTGTAGACGATGGAAGATGAATCGGAGGACATGTATGGTTAGGTTCCATTTGTCGTTGGGGCTGTGGCGTGCAACAAATGGTCTTAACTGAAAATTAGAGTCTGTAGTCTGGCACTGCACAAACAGGATATATTAATCACTAATATTGGAATTATGGTCAATTGAGTTAAAATTGCTGCCATTTAATTTTCTAAGTGATGGTGCTTGACGTTAAATTTTTCTTGACATTTGATTCGTTGTCTTTGTTAAACGTCAAAACCAGTTCTGTTATTGCATTGGAAGTCGAACTTCATTGCTATAGACCTTAGAATCTCACCTTTCTGCCATCTTACATAACTTGAGAATGATGCAGATTAAAAATGCTGGCTCAAATGCATACAGCTACAAACCACTGGACAAAGCTTCAGACGAAGATCTTCTGTATGTATCTAGTGTGATTTATTGTATTAGCACTTATTAATGTTTACGATTTTCTTGACTCGAGTTTTGAAATTTCGTGCAGAGAAGTTGTCACTACAAATACGCTTGGTTTGGTGATATGTTGTCGAGAGGTGAATTTTTCTTCTACATTTTATTTAGTAGTTATCATATACCTTCTGCTAAAATATTTGCTATATAGGCAATAAACATGATGCTAAAACAGCCTCGTGGGAGTCATATATTCAATATTGATGGAGCTCACTGGATTCCCTTTTGAGGAGCTAACGTGTAATTCTTTGTAGAGTGCCTTTCATTCGATTTAAAACATGTAAGACCAGTTTGCTTATCTCTAAATACCTCGAAGTACTTCACCTAAGAACTCCTCTTCAATAGAAGAGAAAGCCTTATCCCGATGTGTTAGAACTGCATAGTTTGCTTTCAAATGTGTTTAGTTTTGAAATATTTTTATTTTCGTTCAAACCTTAATTGTTTCAGAAGTCACAAACACAAAACATGTGACTGAATTAAATAGCTACCTTTTTTTTTGAAATGGATTAATTAGCTACATATTGGTCACAAACTTCAGTCACAATTCTGACAACCCGAATGGTGGTACAAGCTCTTGTTTAATTTCCATTAATCTTGTGTGAAGTTAATTATCCATTTAATCGTTGGCAGATAGTAGATGTAATTATCCTTGGTCTAAGTCAATATTTGTTGTTGAACTATTAAATACAGAAATGTGCTCAATTTCAGTGTTTGTTGTGGAGAACAAGGTACTTTTTACTTAGTACAAACCCTTGTTAGTTTATCTATATGTTGAATTTTATGTTCATTATCTTGTTTAATTTTCAGAAACAAAGGGCTGTAGTTGGGGATGGGGTTGTGGTAGAAAAATCGGTAGCATTCCTTATGTATTCCTTGTTCGCTTCATCAAGGCCTCTGTTCCAAATGAACCTCCTGTGAGTATTTTATACAAAACTTCTACAACTTTATCTAATAGAAACTGCTTGTATGATTGATAAAGAATACTCACACTAACTTTATCTAACAGCAACATTTATAAATAAAATATTAGCCTGTTTTCACGATGCCCTAGTGTAGTAGCATGTCTATACCCAACAATAATGCTCTAGTGTTTTAAGGCTATATATATAGTGTACCAAAACTAGGTCAACTGTGATAAACAGTGTACACTGGCTTTCAAGCGTTCAGTGGTGCATTACCAAGGGGATAAAAATACTTTCAAGTTACTGAATTTCTTTATAAATGCTGCTTTCGATTCTTCATGATGATTACTGAATTTCTTTATAAATGCTGCTTTTGATTCTTCATGCAAATCATCAATGGCATAGACTCACATAGCTCATAGAGGTAACAATAAAGTAGCTGCTATGACTATGGTAAGGTGTTGACATCCAAGTTACAACAGATATCCTATTAATCTAAAAATGTACAACATATCTCATCTTCATTTTGTGTTTTATGCCCTTTGACTTTCTCATACCACACTGTATGTACGTGCTCATAGTTTAGGATAATGTCTATAAAATTCAATGCAATGATTTAGTCTAATTAGTTTAAAAAGTGACCTTCCGAATCAACCTTAACTTCTAATTTGAGACATAAATTTCAAATTAATCCTTTTTACCTTTTGCATATCATCCTGATTGAACGGTGTAATCTATCAGATCTCTAACTACTTGTGTTTCTTATCTACACCAGCCATCAAAATTTCGTACTTGCCATGAAATAATGTATACTTCTATACTTTTTACTAGTTTTTATATTGTCAAATAAGACAGCCTCTGAATCCAATGTGGTTCGATACCTTCAAATTAAAATAATGTTAAGTACTGTTATTTATTTTTACTATTGTCCAGTTCACCGCAACAGCCTTATGATTCTTGTAGGAGAAACCCTTGAAGCATAGGCTTGGCCCAGACAATCATGTCAAAGATGACGGCCGGGGCCGAAGAGAATGTGACAATCGTAATAATGGTGGTGAAAGATATGATAGAGCTGATAATCCAATCAATGGATTTCCAATCCAACAATGATGCTCAGGCTGGGAGCAATCGTGGTGAAGAATGTATGACAGCTTCAATGGACGGGGGATGCATTTCTCTTCAGATATGGCCCCACCTCCAGTCTTGATGCCTGTTCCTGTTGCTGGGTAAGATAGTATATTAGTATTAGAGGATATTCCTTTTTATTTTGTTTTAATATCAGCTGGATTTCTATCAAGTATTATTTGTGTTATCCTTAAGCAACATACATAAATCTCTATCCCACGCAAATTTGATTATCAACTACTCGAATAAGATATTTTTACAAGGAAACCTTGCATTGATGTTATATTCTTTAATGAAATCTTAATACTAGTATAGAGCGACATGATTAGATGAACTCACACATGATTACATGGTTTTTAGTTTTTTTTTATTTCGTTCCTTGAGTTGTCTATACAAAGTTAAAAGTCTTGTTTTTGAATGTCTACAATTATTATTACTATATATAAGATATGATTAGTACAATAGGTGTATATATGCGTAAGTGTCAGGGTTACTATATGAGATAACTTTGAACATGTAAGTTAACTATTAAGATTTGGTGGAGGTTCTGGTCATATCCCTGGCCCAACACTTGGTTTTAATGTGACTGAGCTATCCGTTTGACAAATAGTTGTACATATATCTTACTTAACATGAAACATGTACTGTGTACACTCTGTATTACTAAACCTGAAATCAAGTACTTCTAATTATTCCTTATATCTGTTGTAGGTGAGCTTGTACGATTTCAAGCCTCTCGAATAGATGCCTGGTATTCAAACAGTGAAGGTTCTTTGGAATAACCAGCAGCATACATTGCAAGGGGCCATTGTCGTAAGTGTTACATTTCGGAAATAATTCTACGTTGTATGCAGGTATGCTAATTTTCTTGAAAGTAATTTTAAAATCAATCATTCCTCATCTTCCTGCGTTCTCTGATTTTGTTGAGTAGAAGTTCCTGGAAATATACTAGGCTATATGCACTTTTTCAATGTTTTTCTTTTGTCATTTGTAGGTTTCTGTTTCACTTATGGAATCTGGAAATTTACCTGAAGGCCATGATGATTTCATTGGACTCGTGGCATGCCTCAAAACTAGAGTTTTGTGTTTGTTTAGTCAGCAACAGTTGCACGTAAAGATGGTTATTGTAGTTTGTGTTATATATTTACTCATGTAATTAGATGATGAATATGTTGGAATAAGTTTATGTTGATTGTCAAGTTATATACTAGTTTTGAGTTTTTTAATGATAAGTAATAAATAAAATTAAGTCTTTGCGTTCACTGTAAGATGTCATCACTGTGCTATTTAGTTTCATCAACATCCATTTTGGTATTGAAGCATGTGTTGGGTGTATGAATGAAATCAGCTAAGGCTATCAATAAAAAAAATATTTTTAAAAAAAAAAAAAGGTTTTAGGTGTCGGCATTCTTGTTAACCGACGCAATAGGCCTATCCCTATAGCATCGGCGTTTCAGGTAACCGACACTTATGCATATATCTATAGCGTTGGCATTTCAGGTAACCGGCGCTTATGCCTATAATTATAGCGTCGGCGTTTCAGTTAACCGATGCTTATGACTATACCTATAGCGTCGGCATTTCAGTTAACCGACGCTTATGTCTATTTTAAGCATCGCCTAAATAACCGACGCTAAAGGCCCATACCTATAGTGTCGCCTGCATATACTACGCCACTTGACCGATGCTAAAAGTATGTTTTGACCGACGCTATAGGCCCTTTTTCTACTAGTGACCCCTACAAAATCTGCCGATGTTTTTGGATAGAGGATGATGAGAGCTTCGATTCGACTATAAGAGCGTTCAAATCGGACATAGATAGCGCCTCCAAATGTTGGTTTGATTCTTGAAAACTCAAGAACATAAAAAGAAAGAATATAAAAATAAATTGATGTGTATGTTTGTAAGAGAAAAAGAATGGAGTAGAAGTATAAAAGAATGTTTATGAGAGAATATGAATGGATGAATAATATAAAAGAGAAAGAAATGAATGTAATTGAATTAATGGCTAGGATGAAATATTTTAAAAAGAAATAGGTGGTATAGATTAATTTTATAGAGCAATACATGTGGCAATCCATGTGCTTCCCCCTTAGCCAATAGAAACATGACACGTGGCAACAAATAATTTTTTGCATCTGAAAATTACCTTTTTCCAACCTTATTTGGTCGAAAATAACAGCACGGCTAAATTCAACCGACTTTGGTCGAAATTAGCTAAATTCGACCATATTCGGTCAAAATTAACTAAATAATTTGATTTTTCACTCTTTTTTAATTAGTTTGCATAATTACTTGATACATTTAATAAAATTAGGAAAAAAAGGTAAAAATTTTATTTAAAATTCATACACAACCAAGTAGTCATAATAACTAATTTTGTGTTGAATTTTACCTTAATTCCACTAATTTGCCTAATAATTTGATTTTCCATCCATTTTTAAGTAGTTTATAATTAAAATAAATTTAAAAAATTAAATAAAAATAGGACAAAAATATCCAAATTTTGGATAAATATTATACACACCCAAGTAGTCATACTAACTATGAACACTACAAAACAATTAAAAATAGTAGTAGTAGCAATGGAAGAATTGATTTGGGCAAGAGAAGAAGAAACCCCTAAACAACGTTTCCTCGGGGTTTAGTGTTTAGATTTTTTAAAAAATATTTTCCGATGATCCAACCGTACGGATGTTAAGATATATCTAATTAAATGACATTCCCAAATTTTTAAAAAAATAAAAAATTAATTTGATTGGAGATCTTAGTAGAACACTATTATATTTTCTAGTACCCGTAACTAGTGATTTGTCCCATTTATTGTTTCTATTTTTTAAAAACTATTTCTCGATGATCCAACCGTACGGATGTCAAGATATATCTAATTAAATGACATTTCCAAATTTTTAAAAAATAAAAAATTAATTTGATTGGAGATCTTAGTAGAACACTATTATATTTTCTAGTACCCATAACTAGTGATTTGTCCCATATTATTGTTTTCTAATTTTAAAAACTATTTCTCAATGATTCAACCATACGGATGTCAAGATATATCTAATTAAATGACATTTCCAAATTTTTAAAAAATAAAAAATTAATTTGGTTGGAGATCTTAGTAGAACACTATTATATTTTCTAGTACCCATAACTAGTGATTTGTCCCATTTATTGTTTCTATTTTTTAAAAACTATTTCTCGATGATCCAACCGTACGACTAGTACAGAATAGGCTTTTAGCGTCGGTCAAAATAGGCTTTAGGCGTCGGTTATTTGGCGTAGTATATGAAAGCAACGCTATAGGTATAGGCCTATGGCGTCGGTTAATTGGGCGACGCATATAATGTACTAATAGCGTCGGTTATTTAAATAACCGACGCTTAAAGTCTATTTTTGGCGTCGGTCATTTAAACAACCGACGCTTAAAGTCTGTTATAAGCGTCGGTCATTTAAACAACCGACGCTTAAAGTATTATTATAGGCATCGGTCATTTAAACAACCGACGCTTAAAATCTTATTATAGGCATCGGTCATTTAAACAACCGACGCTTAAAGTCTGTTATAGGCGTCGGTCATTTAAATAACCGACGCTTAAAGTCTGATTATAGGCATCGGTCATTTAAACAACCGACACTTAAAGTCAATTTTTTTAAAAAAAAAAATAAAAATTGCAATTCTATTATGAAACAATACATTTTCAGAAACAGTTTAGCCAATGCCAGAACAGCAAATTATATACAAAATCAATCTATACATGATACATAATCAAGAATGAGATCTAATTAATAGACAATATATAAGACTATTCTACATTCTACAAGTCAATACCGATAACAAAGTAAACAAACTGATCTAATTTCTCTAATTTTATGGAGAACAATTTCGTAACACAGATGACGAGTAAATGTATTGAAGGAAAGAACCAAATTGATAATGTGCATCAATGATATTGCGACCATAAGCCTTGTTTAGTTACAAGTGATTCACAATTAAACCTCTTTCATATATGCGCTGCTGCCACTAGTAATCTGAGAAATTGATCGTGTGGTTTCCATAGCCCTGGAGTGTGCCTGCATAAATGTTGTCAACATTAGTATAAGGAGAGGAACACTTGTTGGACAAACAATCAATGTTCCAGCAGCTGGCCAAACCTTCTGCTGCACAGATAGGTCTTCGATTACAGGACAAGAAACATTTCCCTCGTTTAATCAATGTTCCAGCAGCTGGCCAAACCTTGTTTTCATCCTTAAGAGAGAAATGGAACTCTCGTGCATCAGTGGTGGTGAATGACTGAATGGTAATAATTAACCAACTCGTTTAATGTCGATATTTTGCAAATTTTACTTGCTAGATTGACGAACAACATGTGGATGCTTTATCAGCTTCATTGTTGCAACTTCCCTTTTTATCTGCAAAATAGGCAGACCATATGTAAGAACTTCTGCATGCGAGGAACTTTGTAAATTGGATAACTGAATTCTTTAATAAAACAATGAAGCTGGTAAACTTTTTTGTACCAGAATTGGTAAAGTATATGTAAACAGATTATGCATATCAGAACAAACAAGTCAGTAAGCAATCTATGGTTTAAACTTAAGACTTCAAAGAAAGAATGACAAACCTGTTCAGCCATTTTATGTTTCAGAACCTTTTCCTTGTCTAGAATTTTCAGAGCCACTGGCTCATTATTCTCCGTATTCCTAGCAAACTTCACTTTTGCAAACGTTTAGGCTGACTGTTTAAAGTTCAGTGTAGTGATGAAATATGTGATGCTGCAGTTCAGAAAGTGGTACAACAGTAGATGACCAGTTCTATTATTTGCACCTTCGCATGCATACAAGCTCTCAAAGTTTTTCTGAAGCACTATCCTTGCAAATTCCTCCAAATATTCTTTTGTCGGATTTTCATGAATAAGCCCAGCCTGGTAAAAACATCTAGTTTATTATACATAAGATGCATATACATGCTTATATATAGAGAAGCTTAGCTCTTGTCAAAGAAAAGATATGCAAATAAGATTCAAGAAGAAAGCTTAAAAACCTGGAATATCTGATGAAGTAAGGTACCAATTAATGCTGCAATTGAATGCTCACTACATTTTAACCTCTCATCCAGAACAGCTCTTCGTGTACAATTGTAACTACCAGCAACCTATGAATACATTTAATGTAATGAAAAATAATTATAAAATTAAGAGGCACAATGCCAAAAAAGATACAGATGACTGCTTGAAGTTTAAAGGATTGATGTAGCACTACCATTTAAATTTTTTAAAGTAAACAAAACAAGATACTTAACATTAGCAAAATTGATCAACTTACCCGAGTTCCAGACATTAGAATATCCGCATGAACGATTATAAATTTTTTATCACGATTAACATCACACTTCCCCTGCTCATCAAATTCCCCAATAACTTGGACTGTATCTCCAAGTTCAATGACACTGCAGAACCTGGAAGAACAGTTAAGTAGATATTAGACTCTCATGCACGCTAATTTGCATTTTCAGTGACTGCGCTCTTTCTTACTCATATAATGATAAAGCAGGTATAACTAATAATATTCAGTTAAATATTTCTACTAAACTAAAGGAAATAACTAAAGTACCATTAAAAACAGAAGCGAGATACAAAATTTAACTCTCTACATAAAAATGGGGTTGTATTTATTTTTTATAGATTTAAGTAAATATTAGAGCCTCCTGCTGGCTAAGTAATGTCTTTCATGACTGTGACACTTCATATGACTTGATACAAGGTTAAAAAAGATATACCAAGTTATTTTCGTTTTTTCAATGATATATACTAAAGGATAAATCTTAAATACCCTTGAAAAACAGAGCTGAGATACCAAATTTAACTCTCTGTTACACAAATATGGGTTTATACATACTCAAACAGTAAAATAGTGATATTAGAACTAGATCATCTATAAAATATATATATTCGAAATGAAACATGACTTGTCAGAGTTGCTAATCTGATACGTGGTATATATCTTGTAAAAAAATGGAACCCTGACTGTAAGAATTAGGGTAGAAGTTTACTAGATGGCCAGGTGGAAAAGTTGTAATAGGTTGGGATTGAGGTGGTACATTGGGTTGTACTTTGAGGGATCGTAGATAATGCACACACAGCGTTTGATATTCTCCTGCAATCACAAAAAAACAATAACTACGAAAAGGATAGATACCTTACATACCTGTGGACTGTAGTAAAATGATATAATGAATGTCCACAAACTAAAAAATATAAAACATAAGTCTATGACGATTCTGATTTTGTGGGTATCACACACACACAAACACATATATCTTCCTGAATGATGATAATAAATTATAACTAGTACAGAAAAGCCTGCATAATGTGGGCCCTAAAAATATTAGATTTGGCAAATCACCTGGTAATTCATGAAAGTCTCTATAAGCTCTACTGTCTGAAAAGAGCCCAGTAATGTTGACTGGTACCTAGAAGATGATGGACAAAGGATTTTCATTACTTATATGTATGATTAGAAGCATGTGTCGTGCATAAAGTCTTTAAAATGAAGATATACAGCAAGATACAACACTGCAGACTGTCTAGCACCAAAAATATTCATTTCTACTAACAGGTTCATGTACAAGCTACTGGAGAAAACTCTTCAAACTGAACTAACATTTAATTACCAATCCTTCAATCTGAACGACACGAAGCGGAGAAGCAAGTTCCTCCGTAACAGCCACTTGCAAAAACGATCGAACAGCAGCTGCCGCAACCAATTCACAAAAACAAACTCAATTAAAACAGCTATTACAAACAATTAACAACAACCAATTCAATTAACTAAATTAAAAAAGACAATTATATATGTGCGTATGCATATACATACTTACAGAGATTTGGAGGTGAGCTTGGTGGCGAAGCGATACATTGTCGAAGAATATGTGTGTGCGTGCGTGTGTGTGTGAGAGAGAGAGACAGAGAGTGTATTACCTGAAAATCAAAGAACGAATCTCTAAATCACCCAAATTGTTGAACTCAAATCAAAGCTTGAACTCGATTGAAACCCAAACTGAAACTCAAACCCTAATTGGAGCCCATTGCAGGATAAGAGAGAGAGTGTGTTTTTGATAGGAGCGGGTTAAGAGAGACAAAGAGGGAGAGATAAAGAGACGGATTGGGATTTTGTGCGGGTTAAAAAACTTGAGCGGTCCTTTTGATTTTTTATCTCCCGTTCAGTCATCACTCTGTGCACTTCACACACAGATATATAAATAAATATTATATTTTTTTATAATTTTCATATCAAAATTATTAAAAAAATATATTATTTGTATTTTATATATTCAATTTTTAAAACATATAGATTTAAATTATCTGTCTCCCCGTATTTTTAAAATGATTTTAGGATAAAAACGAATTAAATATGAATTTTACAAGTTTTGATCTTTTAAATGGAATACAACTTATAAAATCATTTTAAAATCTTTAAATAAAAAGATAATTCTCCCAATAAGGTAATATTCATCACACAAATAGTGAGTATGACTACTTTGGTGTGTATGAATTTATTTTCAAAAATTGTCATTTTTCCTATTTTTATTTAATTTTTTGATTTATTTTATAGACTGTAGTTAAAAATGGGGAAAAAATAATAATAAAAAAAATTAGTGAAAATAAGGTAACATTCATCAAACAAATAGTGGGTATGACTACTTTGGTGTGTATGAATTTCTTTTCAAAAATTGTCATTTCTCCTATTTTTATTTAATTTTTTGATTTATTTGAAAAACTAGTTAAAAATGTGGAAAAATAAAAAAATGGAAAATTAGTGAAAGTATGTTAAAATTCATCCCACAAATAGTGAGTATGACTACTTTGGTGTGTATGAATTTATTTTCAAAAATTGTCATTTTTCCTATTTTTATTTATTTTTTTGATTTATTTTACAAACCAGTTAAAAATTGGGAAAAAATAAAAAAAAATGAAAAATTAGTGAAAATAAGGTAACATTCATAACACAAATAGTGAGTATGACTACTTTGGTGTGCATGAATTTATTTTCAAAAATTGTCATTTTTCCTATTTTTATTTAATTTTTTTACCTTTATTCTTATATTTATTTATTTTTTTTTAAGTTATACCTATAGCGTCGGCATTTTAAGGGGCGACGCTATAAGCTACACCTATAGCGGCGGTTAATTCAAACAACCGACGCTATAGGTGCGACGCTATATTGTTATTTTTGAGTTACACCTATAGCGTCGGCATTTCAAAGGGCGACGCTATAGGCTATACATATAGCGTCGGCATTTTAGGGGGCGACACTATAGGTATAGCCTATAGCGTCGGCATTTTAAGGGCGACGCTATAGGTATACCTATAGCATCGCCCTTTTAAGGGGCGACGCTATAGGCTGTACCTATAGCGTCGGTTGATGCAAACAACCGACGCCAAAGCTTCTGGCAGATGACCTATAGCGTCGGTTAATGCAAACAACCGACGCAATAGGTATAGTGGCGACGCTATAGGTCAATAACCGACGCTATAGGTGGCGACGCTATAGGTCATTTCCGGATGTCAAGATATATATAATTAAATTATATTCTCAAATTTTTAAAAAATAAAAAATTAATTTGGCTGGAGATCTTAGTAGAACACTATTATATTTTCTAGTACCCTTAACTAGTGATTTGTCCCATTTATTGTTTCTATTTTTTAAAAACTATTTCTCGATGATCCAACCGTACGGATGCCAAGATATATCTAATTAAATGACATTTCCAAATTTTTAAAAAATAAAAAATTAATTTGGTTGGAGATCTTAGTAGAACACTATTATATTTTCTAGTACCCAAAACTAGTGATTTGTCCCATATTATTGTTTTCTAATTTTAAAAACTATTTCTCAATGATTCAACCGTACGGATGTCAAGATATATCTAATTAAATGACATTCCCAAATTTTTAAAAAATAAAAAATTAATTTGGTTGGAGATCTTAGTAGAACACTATTATATTTTCTAGTACCCGTAACTAGTGATTTGTCCCATTTATTGTTTCTATTTTTTAAAAACTATTTCTCGATGATCCAACGTAATGATGTCAAGATATATCTAATTAAATGACATTCCCAAATTTTTAAAAAATAAAAAATTAATTGGATTCGAGATCTTAGTAGAACACTATTATATTTTCTAGTACCCGTAACTAGTGATTTGTCCCATTTATTGTTTCTATTTTTTAAAAACTATTTCTCGATGATCCAACCGTATGGATGTCAAGATATATATAATTAAATGACATTCCCAAATTTTCAAAAAATAAAAATTGAATTTGGTTTGGTAATTTAACGGTCAACTAGTATTTTGACTAGTTTGGGAAATAAATTAAAAAATTAAATAAAATAGAGAAAATCAAAAATTTAATTTAAAATTCATATACACCAAAGTAATCATACTCACTATTTATGTGATGAATCTTACCCTATTTTCACTAATTTTCCATTTTTTTTATTTTTTCCCATTTTTAACTAGTTTGTAACATAAATTAAAAATTAAATTAAAAAGGAAAAATGACAATTTGTGAACATAAAATTTGGTGGTATGACTACGTGGAACGTACCCCATTTATAAATATTTTTTCATGATGTGTACAAACATTTAAGTTTTTAATAACATATTTTCAATTTCTGAAAGTAATAAATTCAACCTAATTTGGTCACATTTAGCTAAATTCGACCAAATATGGTCGAAATTAAATTAGAACATTTTGATTTTTTTTGGGCGGCAAGTCTCCCGCTTTTCAAAAATTTTTGAATTAAATTTTCCCTCTCACCCCAATTGCTAAATTCGACCAAAAATGGTCGAATTTAATTTTTTCATTGGCGGGAACTTTCCTCCTACTTTTGGCGGAATCTAAATTGCTAAATTCGACCATATTTAGTCGAACAATTGCTAAAATCGACCTATTATTTTCGACCGCTCCTAAATTCGACCAGATATGGTCGAAATTAGCCGGCCGGTTAAATTCGACCATATTCGGTCGAAATTAGCCGCAATCGAAAATATTCGGTCGAAATTAGCCTTGTTTTCTTGTAGTGATCCTCGAATAAGGACATGCAAGCCACTACGTTACTACGCCGCGAGGGCGCATCAAGCCACGTATGCAATTCTAGAAGTACGTTTTGACTTGATTCTTGATATTCATCAAGGTACGTAGGCATCTTGTTAGGATCGATTTAGTCCCCGACAACAAGAGCAGCCACCATTAAAGCTCGAAGCTCTCAATCCCTAGCAGTCAATACACGAATTAATTACACCCTACTTTTTATTCCACAACAGCTGAAGTGATTGAATAAGTCTGCTTTTAATTAAGAATTTTTAACATTATAAACATGATTTTAGAATTATATATTATAGGATTTAAAAACTTATAATAACTCTTCTGCTAGGTGTTATAGAAAAAAAAGGGAACCGAGCCCGTGATATGAAACGATAAGATATAAGACCTTAGCTTGGGCTATCGTTCAAATCAAGTTTTTATTACGATGGATTGATGCCAAGAGACTGTTCTATGTTTATGGTTTGATCAGGAGTAAATTAAAGACTTAGAATCTAGAATTAAAGTACCATTTAATGTTACATATGAATACAAATACACTACATTGTACAATAACCAACGGCTCTCAATCCCTGAAAAACGTATACTAGGGACTTCTTATTCTATATACAGTTTTTTAGTCGTTGGATGGTTGATCCAACGGCTGTGATTTTAAAAAAAATTGTACCTAGTTTCTGCGGTACAGCAAACAGTAGATTTTTTATATGAAAACAAGGGGAATTTTGGTAATTTCTCCGTACAGTACAATTTTTTTTAAAACCAGGACCGTTGGATCAACCATCCAACGATCCAGAAGCTGTATGTTGAATAAGATGTCCCTGACATACGTTTGCCAGGGACCGGAGCCCATAACCAAATACTTAAACCTCAAAGAAGTACTTACGATTAATAATACAATGGTTTAAGACTCATTGATAAGATCTCACAGTTCCTGGAAGCCTAAACAAACTTCCCCTAGAAACATTCGAAGGGGGACCTCACATATATAATAGTATAATACTATTTGGTTTGGACATAAATACCAAAGCTCACATTATACTTCCAAGCACCATTTTGGTGTTATAGCCCATTTTGAGTGTTGGAAGATTCAATCTTTTTACTGTAGTACAAGTTCCTGTTATTAACATAAAGCCTTTTTGGTTGATTTTTTTAAAGTTTTTATGGACTTATTTTCGGGTTAAAAATTCATATTTTGATAAAAAAAAATTTATATAAGTATTTAATGTATGTTTGAGATTCTATAAGTTGTAAAAAAAAAGTTAACTTTTTCTTTTAGGAATCTCTAACTTTATATTAAAATAAGTTGACTTATTCTGGAAAAAAGTTCGGGAAGTAAATTCATGTATCGGATAAGTTGGGATAAAACTTAGAATTTGACTGTGTGATGGTGGGATTTATGCATGGAACCCGCCATTTTAACAAAGTCTGTCTAACATTTTGATGTTGTCTGTCTTGATTTTACTTATTTTATAAAATATTTTGATAAACTTTTGTCAAACAAAGATGGATATTTTTCATAACAAAAATTAATGTAATTATAAATATAAAAAAAAGAGTCGTGCATTGCACGGGTTATAAGCCAGTTATATAATAAGAGTAAGAGAGATAAAAAAAATCTATTTTTAATCCAATAGATCATATAATTTTAGTAGTACACTGACCATTTGGATAAGATTGTTTAGTATAGATAAAGATATAAGAAGGTATAATGTATAGATTATGGATATTATTAATTTTATATAATCATGTACGATGCACATATTTAAAATTTATTTTTAAATAATTAATTTATTAACACAATAAATGATAAATTATTTCTTTATCATTGACCTTAATTTTTACGACTAGTTTTGTAAATGTAAAAGTAAAATAACTAAAATTTGAAATAACACAAAAAATTGCAATCATGTAAAATAGAATCCACTTAAATATTAAATTTAATATTAATATTATCATATAGTATTTGATATACAATTTTTGTGAATCTACCTATATATTTTGATATTATTTACATGTCTATTGTCTAAGTAGCGCATGTCAACTTTATAGTTTATTGGGTTTACGTGTCTCATAGTTAGCACATTGGTCGGCTTGTTAAGCCCGTTAATGGGAACATTGGATAATAAATTCGATTTAAGTTGTGAATTTTTGTTATAATAATAGCATAATGTATTATTTTTCTATTAAATAATCGATTCCATTCACAATTAGAAAAACAGAATTCTTAAAATTCAAAATACGCATGTGTTATGTTTTATTTTTAATTATGTAGTTAGTGAGAATCGAACCTATGATCTATGTTAGTACTTCTTTATTCTCTCTTATTCTTATTATATAATAGGATATAATTGGCTTCGTCACACCAATATTTAACTAAATTTATGTTAAATTATAGTAAAATAAAATTAAAATAATTTCTAGCTAAGCATGTGTTATGTTTAATTTTTAATTATGTAGTTAGTGAGAATCGAACCTATGACCTATGGTAGTACTTCATTATTATCTCTCTTATTCTTATTATATAACTAGCTTATAGCCCGTGCAAAGCACGGGTTACTTTTTTTTTTTTAATTTACTTATATAGTTTAGTATATATAATATTATAAATACTAGCTTATAGCTCGTGCAAAGCACGAGTTACTTTTAATTTTGGATATTTACCAAGAATACTAGATTTAAAGTTTTTTTTTGCAAAAATACCACCTTCCTTAATAAATTGAAATTTTACCAAACAAAGTTTCAAATTGCAAAAATATTAGGCCCCTCCTCCCTCAATTTCTCTCTCCTCCCACCGCCGACTTCTGTACTTTTTTTTTTTAAGATGGGGGCTATTTTGGTGGATTTTTGTTTGCAACCACATTCAACTAAATGCAACCAAATGCAACTTTTTTTAAAAAGGTGGGGTGATTTTGGTGGATTTGGGTTGCAAGGCCCCGCCAAGGGCAATATTCAACTAAATGCAAACACATTCAACTTCTTTTTTTTAAAAAAAGGTATGGTGATTTTGTTGGATTTGGGTTGCAAGGCCCCGCCAGGAGCAATATTCAACCAAATCAACTATTTTCAATTATTTTCAATTAGTTGCAACTATTTTCAACTACTTTCAACTAGTTTTTTTTTTTTCTAATTTACTTTCAACTAGTTACAACTAGTTGCAACTACATATTATTGGTTTGAGTGATTTTGGGTTCCAAGGCCCCGCCAGGGGCAATATTCAACCAAATCAACTGTTTTCAACTATTTTCAACTATTTTCAACTACTTTCAACTAGTTACAACTAGTTGCAACTACATATTATTGGTTTGGGTGATTTTGGTGGATTTGGGTTGCAAGGCCCCGCAGGGGCATATTCCACTGAATGCAACTGAAATCAGAAATTAAGTTGCTGATTTCAAGTTTCATTTGTCATTTTCGACCTCATTTTTGGACTATATATATATATATAGAACCCAAAAATGAGGTCGAAAATGATATATAGTCCGAAAATGAGGTCGAAAATGACAACTGACAAATGGAACCTGAAATCAGAAATTTAGTTGCATGTGGTTGCATTCAGTTGCAAATTTAGTTGAATATGCCCCCGCGGGGCCATGGAACCTAAATCCACCAAAATATCACCCACCTTAAATATATATATATATAGAGTTCAAAAATGAGGTCGAAAATGACAACTGACAAATGGAACCTGAAATCAGAAATTTAGTTGCATGTGGTTGCATTCAGTTGCAAATTTAGTTGAATATGCCCCTGCGTGGCCATGGAACCTAAATCCAACAAAATATCACCCACTTGAAATATATATATATATATATATATATATATATATATAGTTCAAAAATAAGGTCGAAAATGACAACTGACAAATGGAACCTGAAATCAGAAATTTAGTTGCATGTGGTTGCATTCAATTGCAAATTTAGTTTAATGTGGTTGCATTAAGTTAAATATGCCCCTGCAGGGCCAGGAAACCCAAATCCACCAAAATAGCCCCCACCTTAAAAAAAAAGTATCACAATCGACTGGAAAGCTCAACAGAAAGGGGGGAGGGGGATAATTAGGGTTAGGGTTAGTATTTTTGCAATTTGAAACTTAGTTTAGTAAAATTGCAAATAGACTTTCTTAACAAAAGTAAATGTGCAAAAATTTACTTTTTTCTATTTATTTTTCAAAAGAGCCCTTTAATTTTCTCTAATTTGTTTATAGATTAATATAATATTAATAATATTATTTTTAATATGTTATTGGAAGAATTAAAACCTTAAATATTTGTATATAATAATTTTAGTATTAAATATCAATTAATATGTTGTTGGCAGGAATCAAACCTTAACCCTCTTGTATATAACAACTTTTAGTATTGTTGTATGTAATGATCATGATCTATTTGAGTCGAAGATCTAACGGTTATGAATGAACGATAACAAAAAATGAGGGAATAACCAAAAATATGGGTTAACCAAAATACAAATTATACTGCTTTCGCTTATTATAGAACGATAACAAAAAATGAGGGAATAACCAAAAATAGGGGTTAACTAAACTACAAATTATACCGTTTTCGTTTATTATAATATAGTATAGATAGTATAGATGTATGTTTGGCGTGTTTTACAATTAGAGGCAGCGCAGTAGCACACTGGCACTGGCTTATATGAGGGATAATGGCTTGATATCTAGGTTCGATTCCTGACTGCGGTTGACTATTTTTATCTGCATCTAATTCTTTATGAAAATTGATATATATAAGATTTTACATGTTCGATATAAAATTTGTATTTTATCTTGAATTCTTAAAATTTGTTTCGAATAATTTTACACCTCGCGTGAAATTAACAAAATAATCTTTAATTTAATGATGGTTTAACAATAATTTTCCAATTAAATCTATGCAGAAACAAAAATAGAAGAAATTGAAGATTTTTTAGTTGAAAATTTTATTCAATCTATGAATTCTAATTATAATTAATTTTCATTATCAAAATACCCTTGTTATTATTTGAAGATAGTTCTACTAACAATTAAATACCATTTTAATAATAAGTGTAAGAGGGAAAATGTCCAAAACTTTGATAATCGATAGTTTGGTCTTCAGTACGACAAAATAAATAAGAACGGTTAGATCTTAAAATAAATAGATGAAAAGCATTGGATCTAGAATAAAAAAAATTATATTTTAATATTTTATAAACTAAAAGTGTATTTATAGTGAAATACAAAAATGTGTTTGTCAATGATTTAAATCATATTTAATTAGGTTTTTTTACATTGAATAGCATTATCAATGTAGGACTTCTACATTGAATATAATTAATGTAAAAATCTTTAATTAAATTTTCTCTTGAGATTTTAATTGTTTCCATTTGAATAATAATAATTATTATTAAATCATCACTAAATTAAAGATAATTTTATGAGTTTCGTATGAACTGTAAAATCATCCAAATCTGATTTTTAGATCTCGAGATAGAGACCAAATAGTAAATATGATTTTTTTAATGTTAATAAAAAATAAATAAAATTCAATTCTAGTGCAACCTTTTTAATTATATCTTTTTCAAATTATAATTTTTTAAAACTTAAATTTTAATACAACCATTTCTAATGATATCTTTTTTAGATTATAATTTTCTTTTTAATGTTATAAATTTGCTCGTCTATTTTTAAAAAAATTAGATTCGACGGTTGAGATAATTTTGAGGATTTATAACCCGTATGATGCACGACTATTTTTAGTATACAACATACTTTTTAATACATCATATTTTGTTTATCTTTTTCATTATATTATTTTTATAATATGCACTTATTATTTGTTCGTTAAACAAATAGATTCTAGTAATTTGTGCTAATGTTCAAACTCAGTCTTAGTAGCAAAACTTAAATAATACAACTTGAATGAAAAAAGAGACAGAATCAAATTCCTACATATTGGAGTTTTGTGTTTCTGTTGATCGCATCACACATGCTGATTAAACGAACTTTAATAGTATTATCATACTTTTCGGTTGTGAGTTCCCTGATCAACTTCAACTGGTTACTTTTATAGTGTCATAAAAATCGTACTAAAAAAATTAGTGCATGATTCTTTCAAAAAATAGAAAATCAATTATATTGATTTATGGATAATTTTCCACACATATTTAACATTAGTTTACCATACTTAAAATTTAGGGCTTTTTTCATAAATAAATAGGGAAAAATAAATTTTTGCACATTTACTTTTGTTAAGAATAGCTATTTGCAATTTTACTATACTAAATTTCAAAATTGCAAAAATACTACAAATTAGGTCAATCCTTCCTCCTGCCCGGTCTGCCCAGCATTTTCAACCACATTCAACCACTTTCAACACTTTTTTTAAAGGTGGGATGCTATTTTGGTGGATTTGGGTTGCATGACCCCGTAGGGGCAACCACTTTCAACTGAACATGCAACTAAATTTCTGATTTCAAGCTCCATTTTTCATTTGTCATTTTCGACCTCATTTTTGAACTCTAATATATATATATATATATATATATATATATATATTAGAGTTCAAAAATGAGGTCGAAAATGACAAATGAAAAATGGAGCTTGAAATCAGCAACTGATGCAACCACATTCAATCGAATGCAACCACATGCAACTTTTTTTTTTTAAGTGGGATGCTATTTTGGTGCATTTTGGTTGCATGGCCCAGCAGGGGCAACCACTTTCAATATATATATATATATATATTTGTGGGATGCTATTTTGGAATATATATATATTTTAGAGTTCAAAAATGAGGTCGAAAATGACAACTGAAAAATGGAACTTGAAATCAGCAACTGAATGCAACAAGTTGAATGTAGTTGCATTTGGTTGAATATTGCCCCTGGCGGGGCCTTACAACCCAAATCCACCAAAATCACCCACCTTAAAAAAAAGTTGAATGTGGTTGCATTTGGTTGAATATTGCCCCTGGCGGGGCCTTGCAACCCAAATCCACCAAAATTACTCCACCTTAAAAAGAAAGAAGTTGAATGTGGTTGTATTTGGTTGAATGTGGTTGCATTAAGTTGCAACCCAAAATCCACCAAAATAGCACCCCATTCTTTAAAAAAAAAAAAAAAATACAGGAAGTCGGCGTCAAGTCGGCGGCATCAGGGAGGAGAGAGGAAGGGAGGGGGGGAGGGGGTCCTAGTATTTTTGCAATTTTGAAATTTAGGTTAGTAAAATTGCAATTAATTAAAGGAGATAATATTTTTGCAAATAAGAACTTTAAACCTAGTATTTTTGGTAAATATCCTAAAATTTATTACATATACGTTGTTGTTAAGAGTTGAACTATGGTAGTACTTTTTTATTATCTCTCTTACTCTTATTATATAATAGGATATAATAGGATATAATTGGCTTCGTCACACCAATATTTAACTAAATTTATGTTAAATTATAGTAAAATAATATTAAAATAATTTCTACAAAATAATAATGATATAAAAACATAATTATAGCATAAAATAAAATTTATAACATATTAAAAGAAACTCGTGCATCGCACGAGTTATAAGCTAGGATTAATAATTAGTCAATTAAGTTTTTCAGCTAAATTGTATAATCTTTTCAATATTTTCTAACTAAAATTACCCTTTTTCTAAAAATATCACGGGCAACATTAATTTTTCCTTTTCCTAAAACAATACAAGCAATTTTATTTAGTAAAATAACATAATTGAATTATAATTACTATAAACCAATCAATTATCTTTTACACCTAAAACATGTTTCCTTTTTAATTTTAAGAACTTTGATAGTTGGTAGTCTGGTTTTCAATTCGATAAAATAAATAAGAAGCGTGGGATCTAGTATAAAAAATATTTTTTTAACATGTAAACTAAAGTGTATTTATATTGAAATACGAAAAAAGATGTTAATGATTTAAATTATATATAACATGATTTTCTACATTGAATAAGATTATTAATGTAGATCTTTTACACTGAATAGGATTATCAAGTGATTGTTTTGATTTTGATAATAATTGTTAAATCATTAATAAATTAAAGATAATTTTATGAGTTTTGCGTGGGCCGTAATATCATCAAAATTTGATTTCTAGATCTCGAGATAGAGTCCAGATAGTGAATATGAACTTTTTTTTTAATATTAATAAAAAATTAAATAAAATTCAATTGTATCCTTTTTTTAATTATATCATTTTCATATTATAAGTTCCTCTTAAAACTCAATTTTAATACAACATTTTTAAATTATATCCCTTTTAGATTATAATTTTCTTTTTAATATGATATAATATTGATTGTCTATTTTTAAAAATATTAAATTCGGCGGCTGAGATTATTTTGGTAGTACAATGACCAAAATTATGAATAAGATCCCTTTACGCTTTTTATATATAAGGATATAATATTCTTTCAAGATTATAATTTTCTTTTTAAACTTCAATTCTAATACAACCTTTTTAATTATATCTTTTTTAGATTATAATTTTATTTTAAAGTTCACTTTTAATGCAACCTTTTCTAATTATATCCCGTTTAGATTATAATTTCATTTTCTAATATAATATAATCTTAGTAGTCTATTTCTAAAGATATTAGATTCGACGGTTGAGATTATTTTGGTAGTACCGTGACGAAATTTAAATATATTGTGATTGGTCTATAATAAGGAAAACTTTAAATATTTTGTGATTAGTCTATAATATAATTTAGGGCTTTTTCCATAAATAAATAGGGAAAAATAAATTTTTGCACATTTACTTTTGTTAAGAATAACTATTTGCAATTTTACTATACAAAGTTTCAAAATTGCAAAAATACTACAAATTAGGTCAATCCTTCCTCCTGCCCGGTCTGCCCAGCATTTTCAACCACATTCAACCACTTTCAACACTTTTTTTTTAAGGTGGGATGCTATTTTGGTGGATTTGGGTTGCATGACCCCGCAGGGGCAACCACTTTCAACTGAACATGCAACTAAATTTCTGATTTCAAGCTCCATTTTTCATTTGTCATTTTCGACCTCATTTTTGAACTCTAAATCAAAAATGAGGTCGAAAATGACAAATGAAAAATGGAGCTTGAAATCAGCAACTGATGCAAACACATTCAATCGAATGCAACCACATGCAACTTTTTTTTTAAGGTGGGATGCTATTTTGGTGGATTTGGGTTGCATGTCCCAGCAGGGGCAACCACTTTCAACTGAATATATATATATATATATTTGTGGGATGATATTTTGGAATATATATATATATATATATTAGAGTTCAAAAATGAGGTCGAAAATGACAACTGAAAAATGGAACTTGAAATCAGCAATTGAATGCAACAAGTTGAATGTAGTTGCATTTGGTTGAATATTGCCCCTGGCGGGGCCTTGCAACCCAAATCCACCAAAATCACCCACCTTAAAAAAAAGTTGAATGTGGTTGCATTTGGGTTAGTAAAATTGCAATTAATTAAAGGAGATAATATTTTTGCAAATAAGAACTTTAAACCTAGTATTTTTTGTAAATATCCTAAAATTTATTACATATACGTTGTTGTTAAGAGTTGAACTATGGTAGTACTTTTTTATTATCTCTCTTACTCTTATTATATAATAGGATATAATTGGCTTCGTCACACCAATATTTAACTAAATTATTGTTAAATTATAGTAAAATAATATTAAAATAATTTCTACAAAATAATAATGATATAAAAACATAATTATAGCATAAAATAAAATTTATAACATATTAAAAGAAACTCGTGCATCACACGGGTTATAAGCTAGGATTAATAATTAGTCAATTAAGTTTTTCAGCTAAATTGTATCATTTTTTCAATATTTTCTAACTAAAATTACACTTTTTCTAAAAATATCACGGGCAACATTAATTTTTCCTTTTCCTAAAACAATACAAGCAATTTTATTTAGTAAAATAACATAATTGAATTATAATTACTATAAACCAATCAATTATCTTTTACACCTAAAACATGTTTCCTTTTTAATTTTAAGAACTTTGATAGTTGGTAGTCCGGTTTTCAATTCGATAAAATAAATAAGAAGCGTTGGATCTAGTATAAAAAATATTTTTTTTAACATGTAAACTAAAGTGTATTTATATTGAAATACGAAAAAAGATGTTAATGATTTAAATTATATATAACATGATTTTCTTACATTGAATAAGATTATTAATGTAGGTCTTTTACACTGAATAGGATTATCAAGTGATTGTTTTGATTTTGATAATAATTGTTAAATCATTAATAAATTAAAGATAATTTTATGAGTTTTGCGTGGGCTGTAATATCATCAAAATTTGATTTCTATATCTCGAGTTAGAGTCCAGATAGTAAATATGAACTTTTTTTTTAATATTAATAAAAAATTAAGTAAAATTCAATTGTATCCTTTTTTTAATTATATCATTTTCATATTATAATTTCCTCTTAAAACTCAATTTTAATACAACATTTTTAAATTATATCCCCTTTAGATTATAATTTTCTTTTTAATATGATATAATATTGATTGTCTATTTTTAAAAATATTAAATTCGGCGACTGAGATTATTTTGGTAGTACAATGACCAAAATTATGAATAAGATCCCTTTACGCTTATTATATATAAGGATATAATATTCTTTCAAGAATATAATTTTATTTTTAAACTTCAATTCTAATACAACCTTTTTAATTATATCTTTTTTAGATTATAATTTTATTTTAAAGTTCACTTTTAATGCAACCTTTTCTAATTATATCCCGTTTAGATTATAATTTCATTTTCTAATATAATATAATCTTAATAGTCTATTTCTAAAGATATTAGATTCGACGGTTGAGATTATTTTGGTTGAGATTATTTGGTAGTACCGTGACGAAATTTAAATATATTGTGATTGGTCTATAATAAGGAAAACTTTAAATATATTGTGATTAGTCTATAATATAATTTAGGAATGACATCTAATTAATTTTAAAATAATTCATAATTTCTAATTGACTAAATCTTTTACAAATACAACGAGCACAAAAAATATGAAAAATCAACAAATGCATCTTTTTTCAAATGACTAAATCTTCTACAAATACAACGAGTACAAAAAATATGAAAAATCAACAAAATGTATCTTCTTTAAAACACAAACACAAACACAAACACAAACACATAAATAAAATAAATATATAAAAACAACTATCGAAAAATACTTTAAAAAAAAAAGAAGCAACTATCGAAAAATAAAATTTAAGGGAACCAGCTGACGAATAACAATCGAAAAATGCATGTATAATCGCAACAACTTGGTACATTACTTTCTGTTGTGCCCAAAATCTCCATGGACTAGATTTAGGCCCATTAATCAATAAGGTCCGATCCATACAAGTTAGAAGATTGATCCAATACGAGCCAGGAAGATCAAATAGAAGAAATGACTAAAGAAGTACGAATAACAGGAGGTTCCCCAATGGTCAGGAAGCTGAGCTGAACACTCGAAGACCAGGTTCCTCCCAGCCGAGGAGTTCGAATTAGCATAACAACAGCCATAGAGATGATAAAAGCATATGAAAAGTTATCCAGTCTAACTAGTTTGTTATTTGTGCAGGTACTAACACCAAAAGGGAGGTTCCTAAGTGATATGTCCCGAAATAAGGAGGTCCCTGAGAAACAGGCTCCTGAAATGTAGGTTCCTGAGCACCAGGTTCCTACGAGTTGCCAACAGAAAGTTCTAGAAGTCATCTAGAACAGATAAGCGAATTGGTATCTGAGTATGATTCTAGGGCGCAGATGATCCTAGAATAACTCTAACCAATGAGAGAAACATAAGTAGGGTACGAACTCGAGTTCTACTCCACTTAGCCAAACTAGTTCGTGAAAGGCTCTAAAGGAACCTGAGTCCAACACGAATTAGATGACCGAATGCAGCTATTCCAGTAAGAGACGAAATCATACTAGAACTACGTGAGCTTGATCCCTATAAATACAAGGGTACGTAGGCACCTCAGGGTACGACGCATTAAGTTCTCTAGTTTTCTCTAAAGGCACCTGAGATTATTGGAGATACCCTCGAGCTCAGCTCAACCCCCACAAACACAACCCAAACCTTTCGTAGAACAGTTGATCGCTAGCCTATACAACTACCTATAAACCTCACATAAGTTGATTACGAAATCCACTCATCGACATTGGCGCTAGAAGGAGGGGTAGTTAATATCTTAAGAGTGGAAAAGATGTCAGGCAGCTCGGAGAACGAAGCAACCCGTTCTGAGCGACAGGTTCATGAGGAGAACGCATCTCCTCCCAGAGCACCGAAGGTCACTAAAGCAGCCATGATGGAAATCCTAAAGACTGTGGGAGAACGTTTATCGACTTTGGAGCAGGCTTCAAGCAAAAAGAAGAAAAAGAAGGCAAAGAAGAGCAAGAAGTCGAAGGTTACTCCGAAACAGTTGAATTTTGAAGAATCTGAGAATGGAGAGGAGGTTCCTGACGATGGTGAAGAACCGAAAGAAGGTAATGATGATGAAGATATGGAGAATCCTGAGAAGAATAAAACTGGTAGCAAGGACCGTACAGGGTCCAAGAAGAAGAAGAAAACCAAGACTGGAGGTTCCTCAAAGAAAAAGAAGAACGATAAAGACCCATCTGTCGAGATAATTGAAGAAAAAAGCACGGATTCAGATGAGGATACTGAAGAATCAAGTGCTACAGGGTCGCAAGAGGAAGAAGGGACGAGTAAGAAGACAAAGGCGGAAGCTATTGGGGAGGTGACAGCAGAAGATGTCAAGAAAATTTTGGCTCAACTCAAGGACGAAAAGAATCTTGCTGTGAACCCTATAACAGCTTCTCCTTTCACCAAGAAGGTTCGAAAGTCGGCTTTGCCTAGGTCTTACAGGCCCTCAAATGAGTTGAAATTCGATGGGACTACTGACCCCATTGAGTACCTTAGTCGTTTTGACACAGAGATGGATGTTTATCAAGTGAAGGAAGCCACCAGGTGCAGGTTACTGGCTGCAACTCTACAGGGCGGAGCCCATCAGTGGTTCAAAAGGTTACCTGCAGATTCGATTGGTTCTTGGGCAAGCATGGGGAAGCTCTTTGTCACTCAATTCAGAGCATCTGTTGCATTTGCCCCACCGACCAATACCTTAGCCAATATCAAGCAAAGACCTAGTGAGACATTGACAGAATATTTCAAGAGGTTTAATGCAGAGGTTCCTAAAGTTAGGAAGGCATCTGAGGAAACAATAAAGAATTTCTTAATCGCTGGAGTCAAAGGAGGCTCAGATTTCTGGAAAGCACTGCAGGGAAAAGAACCAGAGACGTTAGCAGATTTTTATGCCCAGGCAGAACCCTTTCGACTGGTGGAGGAGTCTCTAGCTGAATTAAGGAAGGATCCAGATTTTGTAAGGCAAAGTGGAAGCAAGAGGTCGAGACAAAGAAGCCCCAATGGTCGTGACAATAAAAAGGTGGTTAGTCGCACATCTCAGGTGAAGCCTGAAGCTGTGAATCCTACTAAACCTGTCATGAGTCAGGTACCGCCACCAGCTTCCTATAACAGCAGTAGACCAGAGAGACCCGTCTATGAAACTTTCACCCCTTTGGTAGCTCCGATTGATCATATTTACGCAGTGAATGAGAAGTCCTCATGGTTTAAGAAGCCTTTCAGAACCGGTCCCCCAGGAAATAAGAATGAGCGCCCCTACTGTGACTTCCATGATAATAATGGGCATAATACTGCAGATTGTCGTCACCTCAGAGATCTAATTGAAACTCTAATCAGACAAGGGCAATTGAGTGAATGGGTGGCTCAGGAAGGAAAAAAGTATAGAGATGAGAAGACTCAGAAGACACAGACACAGGAACCTGTCGTGATGGAGGGACCACCTAAGGCTGGGTGCATACGCACAATTATAGGAGGTCCCCATATTGGAGGAAGCAGCAGGAATGCCATGGAGAGGTATACTCGTGAGGCTAAAGAACGTCCTTTAACCAGTATTTACAATCTGTCCCAGAGGTCCCCAAAGCTGTTTGAAGGAGAGGATGCAGATATTACTTTCAATGAAGAAGATGCTTCCTGGGTACATCATCCTCATACTGACGCTTTGGTTGTTGAGGCAGGAATTGGATCTTATGAGGTTCATCGAGTGCTAGTGGATAATGGAAGCTCTGTAAACTTGTTATCTTACTCAGCTTTCAAGAAGATGCATTTTCTGGATAAAGACTTAACTCCAACAAACGATACCTTGTACGGATTCACCAATAATCAGGTTCCTATCAAAGGTAAGATTCGTTTGCCAGTAACCTTAGGTGATAAACCATGTTGCATTACACAGTTGGCAGAATTTATTGTTATAGAAGAGAATATGAATTACAATGCTATTTTGGGAAGACCCATTTTGAAGGAGATGAGGGTAATAACCTCCATTTACCACCTCACTATGAAGTTCCCGACGCCAAATGGAGTTGGCATAGTTCGAGGATGTCAGTATGAGTCTAGAGAGTGTTACACCAAAGCTTTGCAACATGCTGCTAGAGCCGCTAAATTGCCTGAGCCTATGGGCGAGGTTCTTGATAGTTTTCCAGGAAAGAACCCAGACAAGATAACGGTCGACCTGCGCAGTTCGCCTTTGGAAGGTTTTGTGTCAGCCTCCTGTAGAGCTATAAGAATTGAAGAGATCATAGAAGAGGAACCTCATGATGAGATTCCCGTTTTTCGGGGACCAGATACCCCCTACTTACTGATAGAGGGTGCACCCCCTACGGATAAGGATGGTGATGTGTGTATGGTAGAAGGGGTAGATGAAGAAAAATCCCGAAAACTGAAACATAATGGATGCAATGAAGACAGTCAGCCAGCATCAAAGAGAAGGAATGTCATGCACGAAGTGCAGGAACCGTCTACCGTCCAGGAACCTCAAGAGGACTCAACCGCAGGGATGGAGGTAGACTTAGATCCTCGAATGCCAGAAACCATGGTAAAGGCTGGACCAGCTGGTGAAACTCTGGATGTGAAGATCAATGACAAAGATGGTATAAAGGTGTTGAAGATTGGAGCTCAGCTTGATCCAACCTTAAAGGAATCTCTCATTACCTTTTTGGGCAAGAACCTGGATGTGTTTGCCTGGTGTCATGCAGATATGGAAGGGATAGATCCAAGGGTCATGTGTCATAAGTTGAATATTGATCCAGAAAAGAAAGGAGTGAGACAGAAGCGAAGACCAGTTAGTGGCGAGAGAGCTCAGGCATTGAAAGAAGAGGTTGACAGGTTGTTGGATGCAGGATTAGTTAAAGAATCTTTTTACCCAATATGGTTGGCAAATCCTGTTTTGGTAAAGAAACCTAATGGAAAATGGAGAACCTGTGTGGACTTCACAGATCTCAACAAAGCATGTCCGAAGGACAGCTTCCCACTGCCACGGATTGATCAGTTAGTGGATGCAACAGCTGGACATGCCCTCCTTAGCTTCATGGATGCCTATTCAGGTTATAATCAAATCCCTATGTATGAACCTGACCAAGAGCATACTTCTTTTATTACGGACAGAGGTCTTTATTGCTATGTATGCATGCCATTTGGGTTGATTAATGCTGGAGCTACATATCAACGGTTAGTGAATATGATGTTTAAAGACCAAATTGGCCATACTATGGAGGTATATGTGGATGATATGTTAGTTAAGTCTAAGGAAGCTGTTGACCATGTAAAGCACTTAGAAGAAATGTTTGGAATCTTGCGGAAGTACAGAATGAAGCTGAACCCTAAAAAATGTGTGTTTGGGGTAGAATCAGGAAAGTTTCTGGGTTTCATGGTAAACCACAGAGGTATCGAAGCCAACCCAGCCAAGATTAAAGCATTGATTGATATGAGGTCTCCGAGAATTGTGAGAGAGGTTCAATCTCTTACAGGAAGAGTTGCAGCTTTGAATAGATTCATTTCGAGGTCCACTGATAAGTGTCAGGAGTTCTTTAAAGCTATAAAGAAAGGAAACAAATTTGAGTGGACCGCAGAATGTGAGATAGCGTTTGGAAAGCTAAAGGAGCATTTGGGGAGCCCCCCACTGTTAGCCAAACCTGTGGATGGAGAAACATTGATACTTTATTTGGCTGTTTCAGAGTATTCCATTAGTGCAGTTCTGGTTCGAGAAGAGAATGGACAGCAGAGCCCAGTTTACTATGTTAGTAAAAGGTTACTTGACGCAGAAACGAGGTACACAGGAATGGAGAAGTTGGTTTTCGCATTGATTCTGGCTTCCAGGAAGCTGCGACCTTATTTCCAAGCTCACAAGATTGAAGTAAGAACCTCATATCCACTTAAGCAAGTGATGCATAGGCCAGAAACCTCTGGAAGAATGTTAAAATGGGCTGTGGAGCTAGGACAGTTCGACATAGAATATAAGCCAAAGACAGCAATCAAAGCTCAAGCTTTAGCAGATTTCTTAATCGAGTTTCCACCTCATGTAGAGGTTACTGGCCAAGAGGGGCCAAAAGAAGTGGAGGAAAAACAGGCAGACAATGACAACTGTGCACCTTGGTGGACACTGTATGTGGATGGAGCTGCTAACAGTGGTGGAGCAGGTGCAGGCATAGAATTAGTTAGTCCAGAAGGGCACCAACTCTATAGCTCGATTCATTTTGCTTTTAAAGCCACGAACAATGATGCAGAATATGAGGCATTGATTGCAGGACTCAAGTTGGCTTTGGAGATGAAAGTAGAGAATATCAGGGTGTTTAGTGATTCAATGTTAGTAGTTTGGCAGATTCGTGGTGGTTTTCAGGCGAGAGGGCCGAGAACAGACTTATATTTGAGATACTCCCAGGAGTTGATCGCAAGGTTCAGAGAGGTGAAGCTGGATCAGGTACCTCGAGGAAAGAATACCAAAGCGGATGCATTGGCCAAGTTAGGGTCACAAAGAGAATCCACGTTATTGGGGGTAATTCCACTTCAAATCCAGGAGCAACCAAGTGTTTTCAAGGAAGAGGTAATGGACATTGAATTTCCAGTTGAAGATTCCTGGATGACCCCAATATATCGTTACCTGGACAAAGGGGAGCTACCACCCAATCAAAGTGATATCAGGAAGCTGAGGTATCGAGCAGCCAGGTATGTAATTTATGATGGAGTTCTGTATAAGCGAGGATTCAATCAGCCTTTGCTCAAGTGTGTAGCTGGAGAACAATGCAAGTATATCCTCGAGGAAATTCATGAAGGAGTATGTGGAAATCACTCGGGGGGTAATTCTCTAGCCATGAAAGTCCTTCGACAAGGATATTATTGGCCAACCATCAAAGCAGATGCTACGAAGTTTGTGCAGGCATGCAGTAATTGTCAGAGGTTTGCAAATTTTGATAGTCGTCCTGTAGCCCCTATTAAACCGATTGTTAGCCCTTGGCCATTCGCTGTTTGGGGGATAGACCTCATTGGAGAGCTCCCGAAAGGAAAAGGAGGAGTGAAATACGCAGTGGTCGCAGTCGATTACTTTACAAAGTGGGCGGAAGCAGAACCACTTACTAAGATTACAGCGTCAAAATTGACTGAATTTGTGTTTCGAGCTATTGTATGCAGGTTTGGCATTCCACAGAAGCTGATTTCTGACAATGGGAAGCAGTTCGATAGTAGAGAGCTTAGAGGATTGTGTGAGCAGTTTGGAATCCAAAAAGCATTTTCAGCAGTGTATTATCCGCAGAGTAATGGACAGACTGAAGCAGTGAATAAGATTATCAAGCACACTTTGAAGACAAGGCTTGAAGATAAGAAGGGAAGCTGGCCAGAGGAGCTTCCTGGAGTCTTGTGGTCGTATAACACCACCCCTAGAACTACAACTGGTGAGTCTCCTTTTATCCTCACTTATGGTTGTGAAGCTATGGTACCTGTGGAAGTTGGAACAGGTTCCTTGAGAAGAAAGTATTTTGATCCCGAGAGCAATGAGGTCAATCATAGACTGTATTTGGACATGGTTGAAGAGTTGAGAGCAGATTCACAAGTGAAGTTAGCAGCATATCAACAGAGAGTTCGAAGGTATTACGACAAAAAGGTGAAGGCAAGACCTTTTAAAGTTGGAGACCTAGTTCTGAGAAAAGTCATGCCAAATACCAGGGTTCTGGCACATGGAGCTTTTGGAGCAAATTGGGAAGGGCCTTACCAGATAAAGTCAGCCATTTGGGAAGGAACCTACCACTTGATGGATATGGATGGGAACCTCATTCCGAGAGCTTGGAATGCAGAACATCTCAAGAAGTATTATCAGTAACTCTTTTATGCGTTTTTCTTAGGAAAAGTAAGGCTCTTTCAGCCCAAGAATAAAGGCAGCTTATTAGTTATAGCTGACCAGCATTTTGATTTCAGTATTTAATTATGCATGTACTCGGGGGGTATTTGATGTGAACCTCCCTACTTGCAAGACAATTTTTTTTTTTTAAGTATTGAGCGATGTATAGCTCTACGTTGAATATTTTGAGTGCATTATTTGCAGCTATAGCTCCTTAATAGTTCTTTTACGTAATAATCATTACCCAAAAGAACTGGGGGGTAGTATTCCTACTTAGACAGTATTGCACATGCTATGATTTGATATTTCATATGCCAATTTGAAATTTTTGAAACAGGTTACCTAGATTAACAGGTTCCTGTAGCATTGTGTTGCATTTTGCAGGTTACCTAAGCTGACGGGTTCCTGTAGCATTGACAGTATGTATGAAGTATGAATATGAATTGACAGAATGTGCAGACTACGATTGATTGACCAGAATTAGCTTGTGGACAGATTGTTGAGAAAAGGATAAAAGTCCCAGGTAGCTTCCTGGGCATCGAGCAAAGCCCCAGGTAGCTTCCTGGGCATTGAGCAAAACCCCAGGTAGCTTCCTGGGCATCGAGCAAAGCCCCAGGTAGCTTCCTGGGCATCGAGCAAAGCCCCAGGTAGCTTCCTGGGCATTGAGCAAAACCCCAGGTAGCTTCCTGGGCATCGAGCAAAGCCCCAGGTAGCTTCCTGGGCATCGAGCAAAGCCCCAGGTAGCTTCCTGGGCATCGAGCAAAGCCCCAGGTAGCTTCCTGGGCATTGAGCAAAGCCCCAGGTAGCTTCCTGGGCATCGAGCAAAGCCCCAGGTAGCTTCCTGGGCATTGAGCAAAGCCCCAGGTAGCTTCCTGGGCATTGAGCAAAGCCCCAGGTAGCTTCCTGGGCATTGAGCAAAGCCCCAGGTAGCTTCCTGGGCATCGAGAAAAAGTCCCAGGTAGCTTCCTGGGCACGAGAAAAGCTTCAGGTAGCTTCCTGAGCAAATGAGATTGAAAAGCCTCAGTTGACTGAGCACGACATTGTTGCCAAAAGCCTCAAGTTCCTTGAGCACGTGAATTAAAGTCCTGACAAAGGGCATCTAAAGTCCTGACAAAAGGCACCTTAAAGAGAGGCCTAATAAGCTCTCCCTCATGTGGAACCGCCTTTGGCACATGGGAAGAAGGGATAAAATCCTTAGCATTTACCTTCATAAGATGTCTAGCCTGACACATGGAGAAGAGGAATCTGTGTGGACTCCTAGAACGGCACACAGGTTCCTAGAATCGCCCCGAGGCATAAAAAGGAACCAACATGCCTCGAGGCATGTTGGGACCTAGAGAGTAGGATTGGGAACCAAGCAGGTTACCTCTCCAGGAGAAAAAAGGAACCAACAGGCCTCGAGGCATGTTGGGACCTAGAGATTAGGATTGGAAGCCAAGCAGGCAACCTTTCCAAGAGATGACCCGAATTAAACAAGAGAAAGCTTTTACTAACGTTAACTGTTTTTTGTTTTATGTTTATTTTGCAGGATTAATACTCGAGGAACCTGGTATTGATGAAGAAGAAGTTATTAAAGAAGGCTACGGTTTAGATTATCGGTACAAAGTATAAGCACAAAGGTTCCAGGTTTTACAATTCAGCTGTAATTTGTTGCATTTGTTTTGAGAATAAGCAAGTGGAAATATGCATGTGTTCTGTTTCTTACAATGGGTTAGCCCACGTAAGCTTGACCATATGAATAAGGAAGCTGAATTATTCTCTAAGGCATAACAGCATAGTATTTCATAAGGTTTAGAAGAAAAGTATGCAGCAAAAGCAAATATCATAAAGAGAGTTATGGGTACAGAGACCCAGAAAACCAACATAAGAGTTAATGGCACGAAGGCCATGGAAATCAAATTTAAAATTACATATTGCGAGGCGTTACGAGGAGCCCGCGACCTCATTGAAAGTTATCAAAAGTTTTTAAGAATCTTGTTGAAATTACGAAGGAGGAACTTCATTGGAACCCTTAGCAGCAACAGGAGGAATTGGAAGGATAGGCTGAACAACGTCAGGAGCAGGAACCTCTGCAGTCTCAAGGTTGGCACCTGGAGACCTCTCAACCGTTTTCACGGGAGGTACAGAGGTTGCAGCAGCAGCTTTCTCTTCAAAATCTTTGATCATCCCTACCACGTCTTCACCCAGGAGGGACCAGTCTATATTGGGCATCTTCTCCCATGTGGAACGTATGTAGTCATTAATACCTTCATCATAGCCTTCATCGTATCTGGCCTTCTCCTTGATAAGTATGGATGACTTCACAACTTCAGCAGCAGCATTCAAGGCATCCACTTGGGCTTCCAGTTCATTGGTTCTTTCCAACATCGACAGTTTCTCGTCCCTAAGGATCTTGACCTGTTCTTGAAGTTCATCCTTGCTATTCTTCAACGAGGTTTCAACAGCTTTAGCCCTCCTTACCGCAGCAGTGGCAACATTCACACTCTCCTCTTTAGCAACCAGCTCCTCTTTGAGCTTCGAGATTTCCCCTTGTAACCTGAGGTCATATTGGATCTTCAAGGCAAAGTCATCACAGAATCTAAGAGTAAAAAAGGCGTTCTGGGCCGCAGAGAACCTCATAGCTTCCAAAGCTTCAGTAGAGTCCATTTTCGACCAGCCAGTAATAGTCTCAACAGGAACATGAGTGTCAATCAAGTCCTTAAACTGGTTCTGAGCAGCGGTAGGTTCAGTCTTCACAGCTTTGTTCTTCCTCATGGATCTAGTCTGAGAGCTCCATGATAAGTCAAGTGTGGTCTGAGCCAATTTGCGTTTCGAGGAACCTGATGGTTGAGTCTGGACGGATACAGGGGTTGGAACTTGGTTAATTGGAGTTGCATCAAGCGGAACCTCCTTTACACTGTCTTCAACCTTGAAAATTTCTTCCACGTTTTTAGATCTCTTTATAAATGAAGGAACTTTTGGAGCCATATCTGCATAAGTTAGAAGGTTAAGGTTAGAGATATATATATGAAGTGAGCAAATGAAATTGCACAAATATAAAGAAACTCCTACCAGAAGTTGAAGGAATAAAGCCTAAAGTCATCAAGTTATCAGGGGTCATCAAGACCAGACAATCTCTAGTGGAGGCTGATAGTTTCAAAATCTTAGTTGCTCTTTCCAAGCAGACTCCCGTAAGAACGGTTTGCTTAGGGATATTGGGACGACAATTAAACTCGTATCTAACGTAGGGGCAGTCATAGCAATAAAGAAACTGTTCCGACCATTGTTCAAAGTTTTGCTTAACATTTTTTATGCACTGACCCTGGTGACAAGGCCAGGCTGAAAGGTAAAAACAACCAGAATTTCTTCCAGTGTCTTTCAGTCTGAAGAAATAGCCCAATTCAGGGGCTGTCAAAGGAACTGTAAACTTGCTGGAATATAGTATAAAAGTGCTGATGGCTAACCGATAAGAATTAGGGGTGAGTTGCATTGGTGCTAATTGATAAAAGTCAAGAACCTCTCGTAAGAAAGGATGAAGAGGCATGGAAACACCTACCCTCAGGAAAGCGGCAGATATGACGGCATGAGGGATACCTTGTTTTGGGATTTTCAAATCAAACCTGTGAGCTCTCTCACCAGGTTCTGGGACTGTTATCCTACAGACAGGGCGGTGACATTCCTCGAATAGTCTTTCCAGTTTAACTGAGGTCATGATAGAATCAGATTTTTCACAAAAAGGGACAATCTCTTGTTTGAATGGTTCTCTTTCTACAGATATCTCACTTTGAAAGTCGGGTTCTAGGAAGGACTCAGGTTCAAATTCAGGTTTTGATACCTCTTCATTATCAGACCAGTCATCTCCTAAATCGATTAAGCTTAAAGGCTTTAAGGGATCAATAGCATTTGGAGGTTTCATCAAAATATCTTGAGGATCACCAGTGTTGGGAATCAAGACCCTAGACCTAGTTCTATTACCTACAGATGCGACAAAAACAGGTTTTACGGAAGAGAGGTGGTCAGAATGTGTTGAATCAGAAGACATCTGCAAGAAACAGACGAAAAAAGGTCAGACTTTGGAATTCTTAAAGGGAGACCTGTGGTTTTAAGACGATTGAACTACTTTGATTATGTCAAGTAAGTTTCTTTTTAAAAGTTATATGGAGGGTGTACACTCACAGAGATAGGTATGAAATATGACATGAATACGAAACAAATTAAGATAGAAGACAAACAAACAGTCAAAAGCTTTCAGTAAAATCATAGTGATGGAACCACAAATCGGTGATTGAACTACCAGTAGAGAAGGTATTATGGATGGTTGTGTGTGTGACATATAAAAACCATATACAAACACTTATCAGATGAAAGACAGCATGCAAGATCGAAGTAATCAGATAGTTAAAAATGCAATCGAGATTATGAGAAAACAGAAAGAAAGGATTCAGAATCATACCTTGGATTGAAGAAAACGGCGATAGAAGGTTTGGATTAAGCAGATGACCGTCGGACTTCTCCTATTTTTCTCTCCAAGGGTTTTAGAAAATATTTGGTAAAGGTAAAAATGAAGATGAAGTCATTCATTTGTTTATATAATCAAGACAGCTCTATACACGTGGCAGCACATTACTGGAGCGGTAAAAACAAAGAGGTACACGCGTGAGAAGCGTGTAAACCTTGGGAACTCACACATTAACTACAGCTTTGAGGCATGAAGTTAAGTGACAAGTTGGATTCCTTGAGAAGTTGAATGCAAGCATAAAGTAGATTCCGAGAGCTGGAGCAAGAAAGAAGAAAATAGCGAGATAACAGGTTCCTTAATACAAAGGAAGCTTACTCAAGATTGTATCAAGCTGAAAATATTTTATGTCCTGTTTCCTATACCGAGTTAGCTCATATAGGCTTGGATATACAATGCTGAAGCAAGATATAGTTACCAGGATGGGTTAACATTAAACCTTTGATCGAAGAATTAAAATAGGTTCCTTTCACATTACATGATTTCAAGGAACCGGGGGGTACTTGTTGTGCCCAAAATCTCCATGGACTAGATTTAGGCCCATTAATCAATAAGGTCCGATCCATACAAGTTAGAAGATTGATCCAATACGAGCCAGGAAGATCAAATAGAAGAAATGACTAAAGAAGTACGAATAACAGGAGGTTCCCCAATGGTCAGGAAGCTGAGCTGAACACTCGAAGACCAGGTTCCTCCCAGCCGAGGAGTTCGAATTAGCATAACAACAGCCATAGAGATGATAAAAGCATATGAAAAGTTATCCAGTCTAACTAGTTTGTTATTTGTGCAGGTACTAACACCAAAAGGGAGGTTCCTAAGTGATATGTCCCGAAATAAGGAGGTCCCTGAGAAACAGGCTCCTGAAATGTAGGTTCCTGAGCACCAGGTTCCTACGAGTTGCCAACAGAAAGTTCTAGAAGTCATCTAGAACAGATAAGCGAATTGGTATCTGAGTATGATTCTAGGGCGCAGATGATCCTAGAATAACTCTAACCAATGAGAGAAACATAAGTAGGGTACGAACTCGAGTTCTACTCCACTTAGCCAAACTAGTTCGTGAAAGGCTCTAAAGGAACCTGAGTCCAACACGAATTAGATGACCGAATGCAGCTATTCCAGTAAGAGACGAAATCATACTAGAACTACGTGAGCTTGATCCCTATAAATACAAGGGTACGTAGGCACCTCAGGGTACGACGCATTAAGTTCTCTAGTTTTCTCTAAAGGCACCTGAGATTATTGGAGATACCCTCGAGCTCAGCTCAACCCCCACAAACACAACCCAAACCTTTCGTAGAACAGTTGATCGCTAGCCTATACAACTACCTATAAACCTCACATAAGTTGATTACGAAATCCACTCATCGACACTTTCCACCACTACACTACTGTGACACACACCCTACACCTGCACCTATCTCTCCCTCTATATACTTACTTACAGAGCAATATAAACGAACGGACACACGCAAAAACACATACACAATCCTCTTGTTCAATCAAGCACCGAAGCACTAGGTGCCATATATTTCTCTCTAAAGCTCTTCTTGTTCAATAGAGAGTGACCTTTATTTCACTCTTGATATTATCTCTTGCGACATTTTTTTTTATCGTATAGTGTTATGTTTTTTGATCTTCAAAAAAGGTTTTGTACGTATGTTTTTTGATCTTGAAAAAAGGTTTTGTACGTGTTATTGTTTGAAAAAAACTCTCGCTGTTTAGTTTTATATTAACACTGAAATCACACACACAGCGAAATCATCACATGAACACCAAAAAAATAAGAGTGAAAACTTGAGTGTGCTTGCGTGTAGTTTTGTTCATGGTGTTCACTCTTATTTTTTTGACTCTTACTTTTTATCTAGTTTTTGTTTTGACTCAAGTTTCTTAATACTTTTTCTTTTCAATTTGATGCATTCCTGATAGAAATTTTTTGTGTTTATATATATAGTTCTGGAGATGCGTTTATGATCTTATGAACGCATAAGTTTTGTTCATGGTGTTCACTCTTATTTTTTTCACTCTTACTTTTTATCTAGTTTTTGTTTTGACTCAAGTTTCTTAATACCTTTTCTTTTCAGTTTGATGCATTCCTGATAGAAATTTGTTGTGTTTATGTATATAGTTCTGGAGATGCGTTTATGATCTTATGAACGCATAAGTTTTGTTCATGGTGTTCACTCTTATTTTTTTCACTCTTACTTTTTATCTAGTTTTTGTTTTGACGTACTCAAGTTTCTTAATACTTTTTCTTTTCAGTTTGATGCATTCCTGATAGAAATTTGTTGTGTTTATGTATATAGTTCTTGCGTTTATGATCATATGACGCGCTCCTGCTTGTTTCTGCGTATTTGCCAGTTTTTGCCAGTGTTCGCTTTTTCGTACATAATATACATACACATCTCACATCTACCTTGTATATGCATACATCTTGACTTTATGGTAGTTTTTTTCCACTTTTTGATTTGATTCGGTTGCTCTGTGTATGCATGCAGGGTTTTTTTAGCATGTGGAAACATAAATACATATTCTCTGATTTTATCTTCATTATGACTTTGATTTTCTGACATGTGGGCTCATGGTTATGTTACATAAATACCCTTCATGCTTTCAGGCTTCAGCCACTGTTCTAATATTTCTATCTATGATCCTCTCTGTTTGGCTTCCCCAGCTTATGTCGTAAATTACATCTTCTTGTTATATACGTATTGAATAAGTGAAAGTTAAGACTAACGTACTAGTTGGCAACTTATCACGCAATCTCATCTTTAACGTTAGAATAACTGGTTTTTAAGATAATATAACAAAAATCTTAGATTTTAAAATAAAATCAGGCACTAATACAAGTATAATTTTTAATACTATAATTTGTGTATTTTTTTAAAAAAATACTAAAAAATATGTAGGTCAAGATTCGAGGTTCAAGACGAAGAGAACTAAGAGATCCACTTTAAACATTAATTTTAAAATCGAAAAAATTATACATATTTTTATATCACTATCATGTTTCCAAAAAATCAATTACAAAAAACAATTTGTTTGTAAATATTAAATAAAATTATGATAAGTTTCTTGAATCTGCTTTTTGAATCTCATCGAATATTTTTGAAAATTATACATAAATCATTTTCAATATCTTTATATGAAGTATATTATCTACATATATAATATAAAAGTTTAAAATCCATATATAAAAACTATTAATTAAATTAAAAAAAAATTAAAACTATTAGTTATAATTTGCCAAACACTTTATAATCTTATAAGTAAAATTATCCAAGCAGTTAAATAACTTATACCTAATAGTTTACTTTAACTAATAATTTATTCATCACTTATATAACACTTGTACACTTTAAGTTATAAGTTACTTTCTTTTAAGATAATCCAAACGGACCCTATATGTCCCCTCAAGTTTTTTCACTTCTTAGATTTTTTTATAATAACATATAAATTTATATCAAATGTGGTGCAATTTTTTATTAAATATTGTTTTATTATTATTAAATTTTTGTTCAAGTTATTTGGATCAAATGATTATTTATAAAAGTAAAAAATTTACATACTATGTTGATTAATAACCTAACTAAATAGTTTTATTCTTAATTGTTTTTTCCCAAAATATTTGATAAGCTAGACTATTAAGGAGAAAATCCAATGTTAGAGAGATGGTTTAAATTAAAATGCTAACATGTGAGAAATTACTATATATTGATAACACATGTACTTGATAATGCCGTTTGTTTCTCTTATATATCAACTCGTTTCACGTTTGTGGTCTATTCTACATGCATGCATATTAATGCTATACATGATTATTACTCCTAGTGTCACTCTCTCTAGCTATCACTATAAGTTACTTAAATAACTCATTTCTCTCTTAATTCGTTTTGTAGTAAAATGGTGAATTCAGAAACAGATGATTTCTTTTGTCGCGAGAATGTGAAGAAGTACAAAAATAAGGTATATACGTAAGCCCTTTTATGAACTTATAATAATCGTTTTAGTCACCACAAATTATTATTACTTTCTGCTTCTCTTACGTTTAATATTGTTCACTTTTGTAGATTATGGCTCCGGTCTTAACAAGTGATATCATAAATGATGCGGAAAAACTTCACAAGTATTATGAAGGAATTCGGAAGTTGAATACCAAAGAGATTATAATCAAGGACATGAAGTTTGATGTTCTAGAATACGAGGAGCACAATGTTCCTTTCGAGCAATATATCATCTTTATACCGGTTAGGCTTGATGATGGTGCTAGATTTGGTATCCTATTGAGATATTCAAATTTGTATTTTGTTGGGGTTCAGACTTCAGATTCGAAGGTGACGGTTTTTCATACTGAGGTGGAGCTTGGAAGAGGTTGGGGTAAAAGTGGATATGAAAAGTTTAAGGAGTGCATGAAGTTTTATGGTCTAACGGAGATAAGTCATATAGACATCGGAGACTCCTACAGTGTGTTGCAAAAGTTGGCTGGAACAACTCGATCGTCACTAAAACTAGGAAGAAAAAATTTGATCGAGACTCTTAAGTTCATGTCAAAGGCGGTTTGGGACGATCCTACCATGCTATCCCTTCGTATCTTATACATCACTCAGTTTTTCTGCGAACCACTTCGCATAAAATTGCTTGCAAAATGGATATGTGACAATATCTCAGCTCATGATGGGGAAGGCAATTTTATACCATTGATCTTATTGTTGTTACAATATGGATGGGGTGCAGCTTCAGAGAGTATTCAACGATGCTATCATGGGAAACTAGCCCTGGATGTATTTCTTAAAGACAATGAGCCTGCGCTACTACTTGAGAGGTTGCATGAATGTTATGGTATACTTATAAAATATCGTAAGGATGAAGACTTGGACTCTGCACCCATAATCAGAAGTAACATGATGTCAAAATATGTGTTGTCCTTTCCCGAATTTTCAACTTTTGGAAAGTATTACAAGGTACTCCTTCCCTTCCTTTTTATTAGTCTTTCTATGTTTTTGATTTTGTTCCTCTTTAATTGTGTTTAAAGTTTTCAAGGTGTATAAAATGACTAACTTCTCACGAAATGCCCCTACATTAATAAATTAACATACAATGTCTTTCTTCCTCCAAGATTATATAAGTCAATTTATAACAATATTAATTGTATTATGCTATATTATTTAAACCTCCTTAGAATGTGTAAAATTTTCTAAAATGACTAACAAAAAGGATCGAAAGGAGTATGTATAAGATTATTGACTTTAATTAGCTAGTTGTTTTTCGTTGTCTATAAATATGAAACTCATATTAATTATTAGGGGTGAGCAAAAAATCAAATCAAACCAAAATTGAAAAGAAATCGATGAAATGAAAACCGAACCGAAAAAAACCAAAATCGATGAAAATCGAACCAAAATCGAAATCCAAAAACCGATCCGATTTTAATGGTTGTGGTTCCGGTTATAGGTTAAAACCGAACCGAAAAAAAACAAATCCGAACCGGTACTGATTATTAAAATAAATAAATATTTTACATATAATTTGTATTAAAAAATTTTAAAATAATAAATACATATTTTTTTAGATTAAGAAATAAGAAGTAAAGTATATTGGGCTTAATATAATGTATTGAAATTGGTCTCTAAGAAAGTGGCAAATTTTCTATATATATACCTGTTAAGCTATATTGTAATTTAGTTTGTTGTAACTAAACCTTGATTAAGCTTTAGAGTGTATATATATATGTCAGAGATTAATTTTTATGTTGTCCTAATGTATGAAAAGGCTAATTCGATTGTGTGCATACTAACAATGTAGTGCGAAAAGGTTATTAACATGTATGTATCATCTCTGCAGTCTTCAATTCCTTTGAAGCTCTTGGATCATGAGGATTGGGAAGTGTGGGGGGTCAAACACATATTTCATAAAAATGCGGTTGTGGAGTATACTTACAAACGTACTCCTTTTATGATGCAGAACATTAACGATGTAAGATAATCTTATTTAGTGTGTAGTACTAGTATACAATATCAATATATGTCTCATGTGGTACTGATTTGATGATTGCAGGCTTGTGTTCGTGTTGATGTGGATTATACATTATTTGAGAACGAACCCAAACAAACAGAAAACATCATCTTTGTATCATGTTTTCCCCAAAATCAAATGTTTGTGGCAGTGGAGAAGACATATGAGGGTGCAACCCATGCTAGTTTTTGTACTACTCTTAGTTTTTCTCAAGAAAATGTACCAACTCATTCTTTCTGGGAACAAATGATTGGGTTTTGTGTGTGTAATATTAAGACGAACAACTATTCAATGTTTAATTTACTACTTATTTATTCATTTCAATGTTGAATTTCTAATTATGTGCTATGTATTGTTGTTAGGTTCATTCTTCAATAGATAACAATACTGTCACTAACAAAGTCAACATTGAATTGAAGAATCTTTACTTTGTTGGAACTGATCGCATTCAAAAACTTCCCAAAGATTTTGTTACTGAGTGGAATGCTATGAGCCAAAGCTGCATGCGAGAAGATGTGTATGTTTTTAAGCTACGAAGCTCAGACAACAACTTGTCAAGTATCATGGAGATTGTAAAGAACATTTTTGGCATGCATCTTTGCCGGGTATCAATTTCTTCTCTTTTTATCTTTAGTGATGTTTCCATACTAATACATCTCAATATTCAAAAACAAAAAAAAAAATGGGTAAAGCAAGTGTTTCTTTAGTAACAATTTAAGAAATTTGTTTCTAGTTTCTTTGAATGTTAAAAGAAAGAGGTAAATGATTGTTAAACTTTGTAGATCTGTTTCCCGGTAATCCTTTATACTTGTATCTTTGGTGAACAATACTTTAAATTTTGCGCTTCAATTTATATTTTTGTAGATTTTGGATTTGAAATTAGCAAATTTAGTATAAACATAAATTAAATTTTGGTAGAAACATAATTGTATGAACGTTTTCCCTATGCTCTAGAAAAGCCCTCGTAATACTTTTTTCATAATACTTTTTGCTCTGTAGATGTGATTAGCCTTTTTTATATAGAATAAAATTCCACCCCCAAGCTCTTAAAGTTATTCACACAGGAACACCTAACTTGCTACCTTCATATATCAAAATGTTGCGCCATTCTTTCCATAAAATCCAAATATCAGCCTCCTAGCTAATTAAATCCTTCATTCATCCTAGTATTCTCTTGCATTACTCTGAATTATAATCAACTTCATAGCATAGACCTTTTTTTATTATCTCCTGTCTTTGTGTTGTTATTGGTGAGACTGGATTGAAATGTTTTGATAATATTCAGTGTTGAGTAGGAGGCTGGGGTAAAGTTGCACCCTTGCTTTAAATTGGTTTATATACTCCTGGTTTCCAGCAATTGTGATAAATAGCTGATCTTAATCTGAATTTTATATTACCCGGAATTAGTGCTGAAATTCCACAAACCCTAATGTTGTGTTTGGTTGGGGTGAATGAATTTGGAAGGAATGGAATGAGATTTGAACTAAAATATGAGTAAATTTTCAAAAGTTTCATTCGTTCATCATTCCATTCCTTACCACCTACACTATAGTTCAAACCCCCAAATTTGAGAAGGAATGGTCCATTCTCCCTCATATCTATTTTCTTGCCAAATCTCATCATAGAAATTTTGTTCTTCCATATTTTATTTCAAAATGTTCCCTCATACCTCCATTGTTACCCTTTATTTTCATTCATTCCATTCCATTCCATTTCATTCTCCCTAACCAAACACAACATTAGTTAACTCAACTGCAGAATCTCTGCTCCCAGGATTTCTGAGCAGAAGAGAAAGGTTTGTTTGGATAGCAACTTATAACAAGGGAACAATCTCAATTTTATTAATCAATTAAGATCTTTCCTATATTAAATGATTATATAACCTTATATATATAGGATCTATTACTATATATTATAGGAGAACACAAGGGCAAATTTTGCCATTTTAATGGCTGTGAAATGACTGTTATGCCCTTCTATTTTGTATAATTACATATATACCGCTATTTAGAAAATTTTGCTAAAAAAGGTTAATTTTTTGTATTCATTGGATATCGAACCAGCAGCCTCCTGATACATAGTATATTGTTGGGACCACTTGATCTACTTAGATTCTTGTCCTGGTATTACTTGTATATTATTGTTAAAAAAATTATAAATATATATATATATATATATATATTTATATTTATATTTATTTATTTCGTGTACTTCGTGTCGTGTACTTGAAGGGTAAACCCAAACCCGACACTAAATCTCGGTCGCGTACTTTCGTGTTTGTGTACTTTGGTGTCGTGTACTAAAAATGCAAACTCAAACACTAAATTTTCGTGTTGTTTTTTCGTGTCGTGTTAAAAATTGCCGGGTCTACTTCTCATACATTCTGCATGTTCTGGATTATAAATGAGTCAAAATGACTCGTGAGAACTTCTTTGTTTTGACCTTTGGTTGCACTCTATGATTTTTTCTCATTGTACTTCCTTTGTTGGTTGTTCTAACTTCTAACCAAATGTTCCAAAAAGCTTGATAGATTTTCTTCCCCCAAATCCTAGAAGAAAATAACTTATCTCCTTCTGTTTTTTTTTTTGCTAAATTAGGTGTCTGTTGTTTTCACTCTTAATCCATATTTATATGCACATATTCCTTCTGCTTTTCAGAAAACAGATTTAGAAGAAGATGTCGCGGAAGTTCTCCCCACGATTAGGTGTTTATTGTCAGGTGAATACATGGGCAAAGCCACGGTGGTTGTCAATGTGTCAATTTGCTTTACCAAAACAGATTTTATCGATACAGACGACGCCATTGAGATGAAGCTTACCTACAAATGTGCCGATGCTTATGTTCATAAATACATTCACGAGACTATTGTAAATTGGCTTATGAAAGATTGTGATTCAGCTAGTTGGAATGATTATAGTTATTGTACATTCGAAGAAGGGTCCCTTTCATTCACTTGTAGAGTATGAGTATGATACAATGGTTGTGTTTTTAGAACTCCATGTTACACTTTTAATATTGCAAGTATTCTGATGCGAGTCAAATGATTTTTATGATGTTTTGATGTGCCTACTTTCTTTTTTAATTTAGTACTCTGATTTTTTATGAAGATGGATTGTTCAATATTAGATAATTTGGTTCGCAGGTTAAAAAATGAAAACATTGTTTTTCCTTGGTTAACGGCGTTACGAATCATTATTATATAGGAGTAAGTATAAATTAATAAATAATGCCTTGCCTGGTATATAAATGACAACCTAAATTAGAAAATATTTTTTCGATAGATACATTAAGAAAATTTAAAAAGTAGAACTTAAAATAATATGATTCGGCCATATGTACACGTCTAGCCTATGGTCACCATTAGCCAACGATCAATTCTCAATCCCAAAAGAAGCAGATGAAATCAAATTATCTATCTTCACACGATCGTAGCAATCCCTAACCAGACTCGTGTTTATCAAAAGAAAGAGGTTTATGAATGTATGTTCTTGATTTACCATATGTACGCGTCTAGCATACGGCCACCCATTACCCGCGATCTGGATTTGCATTCCGAATGCATGCTCTTGTCCGACTTTTGCACTTATATCTATAAGAGTACATACCAATTCCTTTGTTGGCGTGTTATATTTAGAATAGATAGATAGATTGGTTCAAAACAAAACTTTCATATTTTATCACAAAGTTAATAATACTATTTGCCGACATAATTTTAAGTTGTGTCATTTAAGATAATTTTAAAAACAAAAAATTGAAATTGAAATTCTAGCAATCATTCGAATTAATCAAGGATTCAAATACCGGATTATCAAAAAAAATACCTTTCGATTTTGATTTCTCATCACTTTAAAAGTAAATAAAATTATACAAGGATAAGATTTTGATATGGTATCTTGTCACTATAAAATAACTCCAGCTCGTGCTATTTACATTTATACATTTATATGCTATTTATACTCCAGCTCGTACTATATATGCTATTTACATTTATACATTGTATCAGTAGCATGCAAAAATGAATCAACTTTCGCAAGGAATTAACATTTTTTTACATAGCTATGCTTGTTGCAGTCTTGAAGGGACTGAATTGCTAGCGAAAAACTAACTTGTGTTCCCTTTACAGGTGTTATAATGTTATTATCTATCCAAACAAGAAAGAAATGGACTTTGAGATGCTCTATTTGGAGTACTTTGTCGACTCCCTTCTGACCTTGAAGGTGAGCGTTGTAGTTGTGGCATGAGCTCTGACAACCGATTCCTTTCGTTAGTTATTCTACTCTGTAAAGATAATCAATGAAATCGTGTTAGTCATTGGCGCTAATGTAGGTGTCATTGTTGCATTTTGACAAGAAGAGTGTACTATTCTACTGAGTAGTTTTCGACAAGAAATCACTTGGACCTTAAGCTTTAGTTCTTGCAATTCTTTGTTTAGTACATTTGAACGATCCTTGAGCTGCTCTAGAGCTTCTTCTGCAGCTGGAAGACTTATGTCAGATATGGGTCTTGTTATTCCAGCAGCCTGCAATAATCATTGAAACAATTAATATAATGAAGGAATGCCAAGTAGACTAGTGTTATTAATGTTAAAGTTGTGCTATCTATTCTGGACAATAAACTTGTACAAAGTTTGAAATAACATGAACCTTTAAAATGCTGGTACACAGACCCAAGAGCTTTTGTGCTAATTGCAGCCTTTCCTCTTCAATTTCCTGTGCAGCTAAAGCATTAGCTCAACCAACTCTTTGTCGTATACACACGCCAAATGCTATAAAGAATACAACAATCCAAGACAAAACTAACCTTCAACTTGTTATTGAGACGTTGCTCTTCTTCAATATGAATACATGGGTTTTTACCATTGGCTGCACGATAACGGGCAAGTTCTTCCTTGACACGTGAAAGAATACCTTCACTGCGTCGCAACTTGCTGCTAAGCTCTTCATTCTGAGCTTTCAGCAAATTGTTCTCTTCCTGTTACAGACTCAAAAACATAAGAAAAATAGAAATTCGCATTTTTTGAACATAACATTTTTTCTGACCAAAGGATGAGAAAACCTTGAAGTGTTTCTAACTTTAGCGTCAATTCAGAAGTAATGAATAATAAAACATGCCTTTATTTTCGCATGATGATGAATACGTTGCTGAATATTTTGTTGCCCTGATAACTTCTTTACTTCAAGTTCAAGTTCCACTACCTTCTTTTTCTGATTAACATTCTCCATCTGAGGAAGAAAAATTAATTCAAGTTGCCAGTCATGCAGATGAGGAAGAAAAATGAGTTCAAGCAGCCAGACAAACTTTGCATGTTAGAAGATGTTGCTAAACACAAGGCATAAGTACCATGAGCATGTCATTTTTGGTGATGAGTAATCGATCATGCTGTCGGAGTTCCTCTAACGCAATTTGTGTTGCAACCAGCTCAGCCTGTTTTCTGTCTATTTCCTCAAGCCATCTAGATAAAAAGATGAAAATAAAATTAGGTATGAGAAGGGAACACGGGAAGTAATTGATCCTCAGACCTGACGTCGACATTGAAGGTAACAACTTACCCTTTCCTCTCCACAACAAACTCAGTCAGCTGCTTCTTTAGATTACAAACTTCCAAGTCCTGTTGAAAGAAGCACTCACGGTTAACATAGGGAAGGTCTCAGAACATAGTTAAACTGCACCTCCAATGTATAAGTACCTTGTTGTGCACTTCAGTATAATGAAGTTGGGCCTTCTCTGTTATCGTTTGAACTTTCTGGTTATCTAGTATCGACTGGCATTGAAAAAGGAAACGAATATAATTTACTGTGCACTCTTATGACAGGAAGAAATATTATACAACTCTAGAGTAGTCAATGTACCGCATAACCACTCATGTCCGACTTGACTCCCAGTAGATCACGTAGTACGTCATGTGTCATGCTTTCTGCAGTAGCTAATCTTGTGTTCAACATGAATATCTAGGGAAAAACAAAGGCAGAATGGAGATTACAGTTATTTTGTAAGCTCAAAGGATGTGCAAAAAAGCTTTTAAGCATATGCATCAAGCCTACCTCTTTCTGTCTACTGGCTGCCAAGGCCTCAAGCTCTTCAATACGAAGTCTCCCAGTAGTAAGCTCGTCGTCATCCCTTTCCGATTTCATTTGCTGCACAAAGCCTAACCCGATGCATTTAAAAGGGGAACCAGAACCCCTCGGCCTTGAATAAGATTTTTCTAATTTATTAGATGATGAATTTGTGCTATGAGGAGCTGAACTTATGCTATTAGTTGATGACAATCCCTCCGACTTAACTTGTTCAGCCATGACTTCTAGTGCTTTGAACTGTTCCCAAATTACAAAGTATTAAACCCAATAATATAGGGATGAGTAACCTTAAAGTAATACTATCTAGTGTTGTCTTTCAACTAATTTATGATGTACCTTTTGCTTGTACTCACAAGCTTGAGCTTCTGCATGCAGATTTAACTCGGAGATATGAGTCTTGCATTTGCTTATCTGTTTCAAAAATATTGTTATTGAAATAAAAATAAAAAAGCATTATGAAACATGATGGACTCCAACTCAATTCATGTGAATATAAATAGAAAGCAGTAAATTAACCTCAGTATCTTTAGCAGCTATTTCTCGCTCTAGAATCTGCATACGCTGGAGGCCTTCCTGAAGCCTTTTCTCCTTATCATCTAAGCCCCTGTTGAAAAGATTTAGGTATCATCTACTTAAACAGTAAATTTATTAAAAATAAATGCAATTCTGGTTCTTCATCTTAATTTTCGATAATAGTTATTTATATACCTTTTCATCTCGTCATTTCCACTTTCAACTATTTGCATCTTTTGTTTAATGGATTGAAGCTTCATTTCTAAATCCTGTCTTTCCATCAGTTGAAGCTCTGTTTCTCCCTTGAGAATGTCAACCTTACATATTGAAATCCATGTTTTTAGGAAATTGTTTCTTTAATGGAAAAATAGAGGTTATATCATCTGACTGGAAGAACTTACCTTGCTTTCAAGTGCATTGACTGTACGTTCTAGTTCTTCCACAGATCTTTCTAAAAGCCTCACCTCCTCCTCTTTTTCATCAAGATAGAGCTTTCTGGTCTCAGCTACCTGAATATGACATAACACTAAAGATCTAAGAAGTCTCCCACGGAAAGTAGGCATCTCACACTCAAAAATATTGGAATTAGCATGCACCTGTTGAGCTTCTCTTGCAATTGCTCCATTTTCATCAGCAAGGTTTTGTGCCATCTGAAACTCCTCCTTTAAAGTAAGAAGTTCTGCATGCGTGGCATCCCTCTCACAAACAACTGACTGCAGATTGATCTTCAAGGATTCAGTGAATTCATTCATTTGTTCAAGAGCTGTACGTATTTCAAGGAGTTCTGATTCTAAAATTTGATTATCTTTGCATCTCTGAACCAACTCCTTCTCAATGAACTCTTTCTCTTGTAAAGCATTTGTAATACTCTCTGTCAACTTCAAGTTGATGCTTGAAAGTGAATCCACATTCCCTTGCGCTCTTGAGACATCCAACTCGAGGGTGCAGATGAAGTTGGTCTTCTCTTGTAACTGGGCTTCAAGAATTTGAACTTTCTCAACAGCTTCATCATGCTCATTCTCCAGATCCTCATAAGATGCCAGTAAATTTTCGAATTCATCTTTCTGATCTTTGTTACTAGATGCAGATTCTTGTAACAATTTAAGATCGAAGAGCAGTCCTTCAAGAACACTATCTTTCCTCTCTAACTCAGATTCAAGGTAGCAATTTCTAGAGAAAACCTCTTCTGAAAGAATTTCCACTGATTCTATCTCTTCAAGAAACTCAGATGCTCCTTCCGAATATTTCTGCATTTCATTAACAAAATTCTCAAATTTGGAGCTCAACTTCCTAAATGCTTCAGAGTTATTCTTCTCGTGTGATAGATGTTCATTCTTTAGGAAAATTATCTCTTCCTTCAAATTATCAACTTCAGCAACTTGGATTTGAAACTGGCATGACAGTTTCTTCTTTGCCACAGTCATTTCTATAAGTTCATTTCTCAGAATATCATTTGAACAAGAAACCTCCTTTATTAACTTGATTTCCTGCTCACAAGCATAATTAGCTTCTTTCAATTCAGAAATTTCAAAACTTTGTAGGCTGATCTTTGACAACATATCACTTTTCTCCATTCTTACCTGTTCAAGTTCACTCGCAAGACAAGTAAGCTCAACTTCATTGTCAAGCAGCATCAGTTCCTTCAACTCTGTATCTAGCAGCAAAAGCACCAAATCATTCTTAAGTCTGTCAAGACCAGTAGCACAACATATATGCTCATCCTCCAGTTTAGCTTTTTGGAATGCCAGCTGATTCATCTCTGCAACCAAGACAAGCAAATAAAACTCTTTCTCTGACAAATCAATAAAAAACTGCTCCTCCCGATCTTCTAAACTATCCTCTTTATCCTTGAACAATTTTTCTTGATCTAAAAGAGTTGCCAAAACAGTTCGATTGCTATTGTCCAACTCCTTCATTATCTTTGTAAGTTCAGAACCCATATAATTTGATCTCTGCAACATTATCTCCTCTTGCTGCTGCAGATCAAATATCCTCTTCTCAAAACTGGTTAGTTTGAAGCTAAGCTTCCCAGTTTCATCTTCTTTTCTCGAGATGCGATCAAAATTATTCTTGATGTCAGCTAGTAATTTCCCCTCAAGGACTCTGCACATTTCAAGATCTCTCTTTGATTTAAAATTGTGCTCTCTCAATTCATATATAAGAGAGTTTGATTCATGTAGTCCATGGTGAAGGAGACCATTCTCTACATTCAGACCAGTGACTGTTTCCAACAGTATTCCCATGTGACATAAGTGTAATACAGACATGGCACAGTCCTTTAATATAGTCTCGGACCAGATTTCCTCAATCCACGACTGCACCATCATAGTTGAGTCACAAACTTGAGATTTCAGGCATAGAAAATCTGAGGATATGGACTCAAAATGCTCATTACAGGTGAATTGGGCCTGCGAAACTATTCCCTCCAGCTCCTGCACAAGTTCTTTCATTGCTATAATATCAGATTCAGCTTGTTTTTCAAGATTTTCGTAAAGAATATCCTTTTGATTGTTGCTAGATTCCAATCTCCGGACCTCGTTAATCAAGCAATCCCTTTCGTTGATTAAAACCAATTTCTCCTTTTTCAACCCTTTTATTTCAACCTTTTTGCTTTTATTTGCCAACATTAGCTCATTCAGCATAAAATCTGCTTCTGAAATTGTGTGCTGAGCTTCTTCAAATTTAGCAAGAATACAAGAGGCTTCTGCAGATTTCTGGATGGCCAGTATTTTCGAATCGCTAACTTCATGCTCAAAAAACTGCAGTGAGCCAGAAATTCATGCATTTATTAGTTCAGGACTCAATTATAATTGTGTGTGCAGGTGTATAGTGTGTATGTGTATGTGTGTGTGTGTGTGTGTCTGTGTTTGTGTACAGCTAAGATTTAGATACTACAAACTTTATTAGGCAAAAAGGAGAGAGGTACTCCCCACAGCTGCTTGAAGAAAATAGGGTAGGAATAAATCAAACATTGAAACATAGGACGATAATTTATAATTTGTTATAGTAAACACTCGCATACCTCATTGTTTTGATCCCATGAAGTTACAGTATCTTTTAAAGCATTTTCAATCCTTAACAGCTTATGATCCAAACAATTCATTTTAGAACCAGCTTGATTTTCGAAGTTACTAATGCTTTCTTGTAAAGAAAGTACTTGTGATATAATGATCTCCATAACTTGTCGAGTCCTTTTTTCCGAATCACAGACCACTTTGTTCTCCTTGCGTAAGTTGGCCATTTTAAAGTGCACCCTTTTTATGCTTTCGACAGCAGATTCTATTTCTTCTCTTAAAAGAGCAACTGTAGCATCCCTACCAGCTCCACCTGCCAAACTTTTCTGCTCACTGGAGTATTTGCTGACTAGAGAAAGACACTCTAGTCTGTCAGTTTCAGTTACTGGAACAGCATATTTTTTGAGGTTGTTGATCTCTTGAATTTCTCCACTACCTGTCTGCAACAATATCGATATAAATTGAATTAACAAATTTAGAATACTTCAGTGAAATATACATTTGACTTTAAAAATTACGAACTTTACCCGTTCTTCACTTTTGTCATCAGATTGCAGATGCACAGGATCTTCAGCAGCATTGTCTTTCTGAGGATTAGCAACTTCTGCACTGGTCAAGCATGATTCCAGTGTTGATATACCATGCTTTAGCTCAGAGAGTTTCTCTCTTGTTTCCAAAATGTAATTTCCTTCATTCTCATCCAGCTTGTTTTCCAAATCAGTGACACGCTTCTTCTCCTCGTCTAGCTGCTCCCTCAGTATACCACAATCATCTTTTGCAAATTGAAGTTCTCCACTGAGAGAGCTTATCATTTTCTCTGCTTCATCAAATTTTACAGCCTGACTAAGGAGAAGTGCTTCTTTCTGCATATGAACTCCATTAGATTCTGTAAGCTGGATATCCTTATGCTCGAGCACATGAAGGTACCCAGAGTTTTTCTCGGACAACCTGCTTACAATAACAAAAGCAACAGTGGCACATTTTGAGACTTTAATGAGCTCCTCTTCCCCGTACTTCATTTTGTTTTCTAGATCTGCGATGGTCAATCTCATATCACTCATTTCTGATGTCAATTGCAGGATCTCTTTCTCCTTTTCAGTGCAATCTTTTTGGTGTTCTTCAGTTATAACTAAAGTTGCTCCCCTTAATGACCTCATCATTACCTCCAGGTCAATTTTCCTATTATTTGCATCCTCCAAACAGCAATTTAGTTCTTCAATCAGTAACTCTTTTTCAGATATGCTCTTCGTCAGCTTGCCCACTTGTTCAGATATCCAAGTTCTTCTCTGAGGTAATGAACCAGAGATGCCATCAAGTTGGTCAGATGCTTCTTTGAGTGCCTCACACCCACCAGCAAGAGCAGTTTCAATTTCACTTATCACTGTTTCCCACTCTGCAGATATATTTCTTAACTGTTCATCTTTCTCTGAGAGCTTTTCACATAAAATTATGTTGTCATGGGTCAATGCTTCATTATCTTCCTGTAATTTCTTTAACTCAGTATGCAGATGCATCAATTTCCCTTCAGCCTCTTCTTCTTTTAATGTACTGTCTAGGAATTGCTGCTGAAGATTGCCAAGTTCTTCCTGCAAGCAAACTATCACCTCAGCAGTTTCGGCCTCAACTTGCCTACGAACCTCATCCATTTCTTCTTCATTAGATGCATGAGAGGCAAGATCACTTTGGTAACACATATTCAATCTCTTAGCATTATCAAGAGAATCATGCATCTTTTTTAACTTCAATTGTAATGGAGAATCTTTTGTTTTTGAAAGATTAAAAGAAGCCACATCTTTTACCTCTTTACGCAAACCTTGCTGTTTTAGAGTAGAGATTTCGTGCTCCAGTTTGTGCATGAGTTTCGTATACCGAGTATTACTGTTCCGAAGATCCTCCATTTCACTAATTGATAGAAACTGTTGATTCTCCAGTGCATCAATTACTGATTTTGCTTCTCTAAGCTCTTCCTTGGCATCTTCATATTGTTTTGTTAGCAAAGAAGCTTTTTTGTCTGCCATTTCAAGATCCTTAATTAAACAAAGTTCCTTCTCCTCCAGGTCATCACGGGAGGACCTCTCTTCTTTCAGAATGATTTTTAGAATATCCAACTCCAGCTGTAAATCCATGACTTCTTGTGCTTGCTTCATTAAAGCTTCAAGCATCTCTTCATTCTTCTGTTGAACAGATTCTGATTCTTGTTCAGGAAGTTCAAGAACTGACTCCTAAAATAGGATTATTATTCAGTATCCTCTATTAACATAAGAATGTAAGTAAATATATTAGAGTTCGATTCTCACCTCCCCCTTCCCCTATACTTATAGAAGTATCAAATTACCAAATTTATTATACATACATACTTCTATATACTTTGATTAATTATCACCAAAAACATACATTGAAATGTTTAACATTAATCATGGACAGCAGATATATACATATTAGTCCATGTCTAAGATTAATCTTAAAAAGTACCTTTGTGACATCAATATTGCTGTTGTCGTTTGTTTCAGATTTGAGGTGGTTTAGTGAAGCTTGTAGATCATCAATTTCTCTGCAGAAATATATGTAAGGAGCTAGAATCATGGTTACATGCTCAATGATAACCAAAATTTGAAAGAGAATATTACCTGCTGAGTTTTGCATTGTTCTCTAAGCAAGAATTTAAGGTACTCCTGCACTGCTCTAACTCGTTAAGGGTCTTCTTCAACTGAAATTAAGGATATGATAATGAGAAAAATGAAGTTCAAGATCAACGAAACGATTCACATATTAATCGAACACAAATAAGCAACCTCCAGATGTAGGGAATCATTTTCTGCGCTGATACACTCTGCTTCCTGTTCCAATGGGGATGAAGATGTTAAAATTCAAATAACGCAACAGACCTATAGTCCAAAACTCCAAATTGCTAAAGCATTCTAAAAATTGCATTTGCAGAAAATAAAATACAAGTTCGACCTTTGAAGGTAAATTCTTATCAGGAGAATTGTGCTGCTTCAAGTCCCCATCCAGAAATAGAAGCAGCTGTTAATAAAATAGCTTCAGTCAGATAATTATGTACAAAGAAACATACATTATAATGTTAGGCAAATAAATATAGAGTCAAGATACCTGATCCCGAGATTCAGACACTTCGGTCAGCAACATATCTCTCTCTCCTTCCTCGTAAAAATCTTGATATCTTTTCAACAGAAACATTATATGAATAACATTTATTATTAAAAATCATGAAATCATCTTAAACAATTGTCCTTAATGCACATACCTCCTCAGTTGTTCCAAAAGCCTGATATTTTCCAGCGCGAAGCGAGTTACTTCTGGATTTTTATCCAGTTTAGCTCGAAGCTGCTGAATTTCTTCAAAGAGTGCTTTGTTTTCTTCTACTAAATAAGTGTCTGCTGGCATTAAACCACCAAGAAGGATCTCCATCCGCTGAATTTTCTCCTCTCTAAATTTCAACATCATCTTTGTGCACCTGGTATCCTCCTCTCTTTGACGAACCTATTAAAGGCAGTTTTAGCACTTGGAATCAGATTCATAAATTCTATACTGACGCAAACATTTTTAACCTTCATCGTCTGACCTCTTACTAAAATCAACATTTAGAACAATGGATATGCAAGAGATTCACAGAAACAGGACCATTACCAGTCTATTCAACTGCTCAATCTCGGCTTCAAGCTGTTTAATAGTAGTTTCAGCCATTTTTTCTCTTCTCAAGGCACCAGTAAGTGTAGTTTCCAGGCATTTTAACTAGAAAACATATCACAGAATGAAATATTTTAGCACTGTATTAATCAAGTAAGATTCATGCAATTGTATTGCTGAAAAGATGTAAATACTTAAAGCGCGCTAAAATTAAAAGCATCAATTCGGTGGCAGCCATGACTACAAGGCGTCCCTACAGGGCCACGGCACTCACAATATTTACTTTTGTATGACTATGTTTATGTGCAATTCCACATAGTTAACATCAAATCACAAAATTTTAGTAACCTAAATTATATACGTTATAAAAATTATGTAGCTTAAATAACATATAATACATATTTGATTCAGAGATATTAGAGAGAACTAACAGAATATTAAAAACACAACGTAAATATGTATATTACAAGTTTAATTCTTTTAATATTATTCGATTTTAAATTTTCTGGGAAGGTAGCGGGGATGAACTAAATATTTACATGTCCCTGCTCTGTAGTGTGATGGGCCAGCATGGGTATGTTCTACTATGCTAACTCAAACAGAAACTAATCACTTCACTTGATGTATGCATGCCTGTTTTAAGAAATATAAACTGCCTCCAGCCAGCTCAACGTACCTGTTTAGAAGAAATACTCAAGCTGCTTTTGGATTCCGATCCAAGCATTTCCTCAGTACTATGCATACCATCAACACTGCCATTTTTTTGTGTTGTACCTCCAACAATAGTTGAACCAAATGAAAGAGACCGGGACACGTTTTGACGTTTGAGAGCAAGAACCTCCTCCTGCTCCAGAACAAATTATTACTCATAAGTTTCATAAAGTAACTTTGTTTCATGCATGACTTCTAGTATAAAAATGAACAAGAAAGAACCTTTAAAATTCGTATTTGGTGTTGTAGTGCAGTAACATCTCCAGAAGAATCTTCATTTACAACAGCCTTTCACCATGAAGACAATAGAAATTGAGTACATAAGTCTTCCTAAAAGATATGCTTGCTTAAGTAGAAATTAAATACAAATCTTACATTATTTTGGATAAGCTTTGCCCGTTGTGCAAATTTTAAGGTGTTTAAAGTCTCAGCAGCAGAGCTGAAAATGAATATATAGTTAAAGTTTATAGTTTTCAGCCAGTAATGGACATGAAACATGTAGGTGTATAGGGACAAACCAGATAGAAGGGCTGACATTGGCAATAATCATTGTTTTGGAGTTTCCACCTAAGGAGTCCTGCATTTTCTTGGGAGTTGATATGGAACAGGGAAAGAAAAATACATATGAAGAAGATAAAATATCATTTATTTACCTGAAGAAGAAATGTGAGTCTTGAATCTCTATAAGGTACATGTCTTGTCTTAGCATGTGCCACATCCACAAGAACCATAATAACATGACTGAAAAGAAGTATTTGACCAAATCAATATAGAAGATCTTGTGACATATAAATTTAACAATCTGCAAAATGGAAAGTTTTTAAGGCAATTTAATTACCCCAGTGTAGATAATGATTTGTTAATATTTGCAGCTTCCTTAAGGCGTTCTCCCTCAGCACCAGAACTTTTCTGTCTGAAAAGGTAATGATAAGATTAGTATATTTGATTGTCATGACACAATATTACTTTCTGATTTATGAAAGATAGTTGAATTGAAACTTTAGTCAGACTACTTACCTTTCTGAACCTGCAAGATCGACAAGGTTTAATCGTGCAAATCGTAGATTTAACGTAGAATCCTTTTCCCACCTACTCTCAATGACACATGTAAATACACTATGAGATCGACTGCTTTCTCTATTCATGTTCGTTGCAGCTACTCTTCTATTCGCAGAACCCTATAGCAACAAGCAACAACTTAGTACAACAAAACACATACTGCCACATATACAAGGACTTACTTGCATAGTTGGGCATTTGGGTCAATATACATTGTGCTAAAAAAATTCCAGAATCAGAAGGTAAACAAACCTGACTGAGAAGCTTAAGAATATCAGCTACAGTCTCAACTTCGAATTCTGAGAGATTTTCAACGTATACACCTGTCTTAGTATCTTCTCTAAGCTGAAATAAATAGCACAATGAACAACGGTCATTTAAAATTTCACTACTTGTAATCATTATAAAAAGGTAATCTTCTTACCTGTAAATTTGTTGATGATGGATCAAGTAAATCAGTTATTTGTTCATTATAAATCTCCAGAAATGAACACTTGCAATGGTACGCCAGCCGTTCATCCCTACGACTTTCCTCCTCCTGCAAGAAAATATAAATTGGAAGGATTCATAAACCACCTGACATTTTGATGCTATGTCCAAATGAGGTTAAAATAAAACCACAAACAATTATTAGAGAAAATTACCGCTCTTATTCGTGCAAACAAAAACTCAAATATACGTGGAGTCATTCCACGATTGGGACTCGGCTTGATCCCCAATTCGTCTATGTCGCCCAGCATTGTGTATGTCTTCCCACTTCCAGTCTACAAGGTAACAGGACATAAAGAAGTAAGATGTTTGACAATTGAACAGTGTCGGAGATAAGAAGTGAGAGAAAAAGGAGGCAGAAGGAAGATCAAAATAAACTGAAGACTAATAAATAGATAGACTTGTATTTCAGAGTTCGAAGTACTTTTTTACGGGATCTCCCTTGCTCCCTTAACGGGATGTCGAGGATTCGAACCTTGTCAAAGATAGGGAAGGGTGTGTGTGTTTTACAAAAAAACTCGAATAGTTTACATTCAGAATTAGGATAATTTTATGGATCGAAAACGTACGTATCAACATTTCCGAATTTCGGAATTAGTAAAACTTAAGGTCTAGAGATATTGTGGCAATTGATCAATAAACCATGTGGCTGTTTGTTTGAAATTCGAAGTGAAGAACGAAAATTTGTGGAATTGATCGATAAACTGTGAGGTTGCTTGTTTAAAATTCGAAGTGAAGAACGAAATTAGATTAAGAGGCAACCTAGGAAATCAACAGCTGTCATAAGTAGTTTACATTGATATTAGGGTGCCAACAAACGACATACTTGATGTATGAATATGGATATCATAACTGTTTTTCAGTGTACACAACATCTATAACAAGTCTATGTTAGCCGACTTTTTCATCTGATTCAAGTTAATGACACACATCAGACTCTCACGCGATACAGCTATATATTTAAGTTATCTTAATATCAGTCGGAAATGATATTACAAGTCAAATTTCCTTATCTTGCTTTAATTCTGCTTATGTAGATTCATACCAAGGAATAAAAGTCAAAATCAGAAACTGACTTATAATTAAACGATTTCTTAATAAAGTATGAAATCTGGTGTTTTCACATAATATCAGTTTTCAAGGTTGCGAAAAATCGTAATACCTGGCCATATGCAAACATACAACTATTGTATCCAGACAAGCAATTCTCCACCATTGGCAAACCAACCATTCTAAAGAGTGTTTCCTGAAGAAAGAGACAAAATCATCAGTAACCAAAGGAAATTCCTAAATATTCATAATTCATATATTTCATCGAACCTGCTCAACACTTTCACATGCTACGTGATCGAATGTAAACCTTGTTTCTGGATGTCCAATCCAGGTGATGGATTGTGAACTCTCTTGCTTCAAACATCTATTATAACCTTGAGTACTTTTCTCCATGTTATTTAAAGGACGAACTCGAATTAAGACCTAAATAAAAATGTGAAATACATAAACTTCAAACCACTTCATCAAAATCTTTTTACTAACAACTTTTAGTTTTAGTTAAATAGTTCTGCTTACTTGAACATTGTGATCCATCCAGAATGATGGATCTTCCTTCATTTCAAAATGCGGAACCTCAACAGTATTAACATATGTTGTTGAACTACCATAACTCGATATTCCTCTAGACATTGCTGCAAAATTAGCCATTCGAGCACCACCATTAGCCGGAGGAGGCCTATGACCAGTGGTCAAACACATGCCTTGATTCGGAGGCTTCGTTACACTCTTAGTAGGTGTACTTTGTGTTGAATTACTCTCCGAATTACTCGAATTACCTCTCATAACAGCTTTAGTAGACCTAGGAGTATTCCTATTATAATTCAAATCAACCCCAATTTCACTAGCAACTGAGCTTGATTCATTCTTTTGAGCCCACCCGAATCGATTCCCTGTCGTAACTCCCCTTTTATCCGGAGTCTTAAGCGGTGTACCAGCATCCGAATATCGATTCCTGGTGGGCTTAACAGGTGTTTTTTCGACTTTCGAAGTCTTGCTCCCCACTTCTTGCTCTTCAATTCTATTGTGATTTACAGGAATGTTTTCGATATCATCTACATTCGGATGTTTCCCCGAATTTCGACGCGTCAATTTGTAATCCCTCATCATTCTGAATATCAGAAATCAAGAAAGAAAATATCTTTATATAAAAGTACTAAATTGTAAGAGTTAAAATCAAGAAAGATTGGATCTTTATGCTATTAAAAAGGCCTTCTAACAAGAAATGGAGGATAAAAATCAAGAAAGATTGGATCTTTATCGAGAAATATTAAGAAGAAACTGTTTTTGAAGGATTAAAATGAAGAAAGATCGGATTTTTAAGCAAGAAGCAGTGAAAAAAATGTGATTTTTAAGCAAGAAATGAGAGGTTAAATCTTACCTGAAAGTAGTGAAAAAGATGAGATGAAGCTTATGATTCCCTGAAATTGTTTCAGATGAATGAATTGAATCAAACTAGGGTTTAATTTTGAGACATTTTCAAATCACAAATCTCTCTCTCCTCTCTCTCTCTCAAATCTCTCTCCCTCTCTCAGTTTTTTCTAATGAGATTGTGTAATTTCAATTTTTTTTTTGGGATTGTAAGGAAATGGACGGTTGAGATTTTGTATATATTTGAAATTTGGGGAGACTAACGGAACATTTACATCCCGGTTTAAAGATTTGAAAGTCAAGTGGTTTGGTTGGGGAATCAATTCAGAAACTGACCTAGTTTCTTGTTAATTTTTTCAAAATAATCTAATTTATTCAAACTTTCCCAAACTAACTTACTTTACTATTTAAACTCATTTTTTTTGGTTTTTTTTCTTTTAATAGTCAATTTTGCACTTAATACATCAAGTTTGCACGAATTTCAATGTAATTATTTAGCATTTTGGGATTAATACATCAAGTTTGCACGAATTTCAATGTAATTATTTAGCATTTTGGGATGTTTTTATTAGTGGCAATTAATGTGAATACAGCGGGTTCACTATTATTAATGGGAAATTAATGTGATATATATATTATAACATCAATTTAATTTTCCAAATAATAATAGTGAACCCCTGTATTCACATTAATTTCCACTAATAATATTTTATATACATAAAATTAATAGTAAATGAATTAAGAAAACTATTAAAAGAAAAAAAACCAAAAAACTGAGTTTAAATAGTAAAGTAGGTTAGTTTGGGAAAGTTTGAATAAACTAGGTTAGTTTGGGAAAATGAACAACAAACTAGATTAGTTTGGGAATTGATTCTTTGGTTGGGGGTTTGTTAATAAATTAGTGTGCTGAATCTTTTATTTTCTTGGACAAAATTATTAGGGCTATTAACGGCTACCTATAAATTTGATTAGTAGATGCTGGTGCGTCATTAAAATAATCTAATGGAAATACGTTTTGCTTTTTCTTTTTTTTTTTTAGATAAGCGAATTTGGCAATTTGCTATAGTATAATTTATGAATTTTAAAATAATATACCAGCAAAATAAACTATATATTTTAAAATATACTATAGCACCAGTATATTATTTTAAAATTTATGAATATTTTCATTATTATCTCAAATCTTACCTTCCTGCATAGTTTATACTAATATTTTGGTTTCATCTAAATTATTCATTATTTGATCAACATAAAGTAGGGTGAAATTCCCAATTATCTATATTTTAATATCTCAAATCCAAAATACCCGTTTGCGCTGAAAGCTGCCGCCAAAATGTCCATGGATTACGCATTACCAGTATGCGTGTTCAGTAATGCACATTACGCCTATGCATATTCTTCACCCACTACTGAGTGTTGAAGATTACACATTTGTGATTTGCGTACAAAGCTATACGCATTGTCCACCTGCGCAGAGATCCTATACCTGTAGCTGTCGTATGTACTAATGTACATAGTACGCATTATTTTCCTGCGTATAAAATCTATACGCATTTGTAATATGCGTGTGGTTCAAATTTTTTTTTTTTAAATATCATTTAAAATTTAGGTTTAAAAAAGTTCGTACATTCTGAATATTTCTAAAATCCAAAATGGAAAAGTCGAACTTCCCTAAGGGAATACAAATAAAATTTAAAATTTTAATAAAAAAAAGTGAAACCGGTGGCCTGATTTTTGAACGCGTTAGCGTTTAAAAATCAGGATAAATTAGGGTTTTGGGTCAACCTTAAACCCTAAATTCGTATACGATTTATTCTTCATTCCAAATATTTTTAAACCTAAAATGGAATTGTTGAACTCCAGAGGTTAACCGTTGAAACCCTGAGGGAATACAGATAAAATTTAAAATTTTAATAAAAAATTTGAATCCGGCGGCCTGATTTTTAAACGCGTTAGTTTTTAAACGCTAACGCGTTTAAAAATCATGTTAAGTTAGGGTTTAGGGTTGGAAACAACCCTAAATCCTAAGTTCGTATACGGTTTACTCGTCATTCTCAATATTTTTAAAACCCAAAATGGAAAAGTTGAACCCTAAAAGTTAACCGTTGAACCCCTAAGGGAATATACAGATAAATTAAAAAAAATTAATTAAAAAATTGAATATTTCTAAACCCCAAATGGAACCCATTGAACCAAAATAAAAATCATTTTAATTCCAAAAGATGTTAAAGCCTTACGCATTTGTTATATGCGTAGTGTATATACGCATTATATACATGCGTATGGTAGCTTATTAATTGTGCCACAAAGCTGACCACGTGGCTGGAGATACAAACGCAATCATTGTATAAATGGAACACGCATTATGTAAATGCGTTTGGGGAGTACGCATATAGAACATTCGCATTAGGTGGGTTAAAAAGGCGGTGCTTTTCGCCGATGGGTATTTTGGACAGTTGGTTCCTAAAAGTAGTGTATTTTAGTCATTTTTTCCATAAAGTATTACATTATTTATATTTAAAAGTAAATCTCATTTTCCATCATTATTATAATCTTTTTTCGATATCAATATTAGCATCATCATTTTTTATATTCACATTATTACTTCAATATTAATATCATCATAATTACTATCAAAATTTATTATTTTGTATATGTTGTTGTCATATGATTTAGTTCAAATGGAATAATTTTAACGAGAGTAACATGATCAAAAAGATTATATTTGTTACATGAACAAATTTTTTAAAATAAAAATGAAGTCAAAAAATTAACTTTGATTTAAAAGAATTGCTCGAAAAAAATGTTGAAATATATGATGAGATGAGAAATTAAGAGTTCGAGAACTGATGAGTAAGACAAAATAAGTTAGTTATTATTGATAAATTTAATCATTACATTTTCAATGAAGTATCGATGATGTCTTAGTAAAAATCGAGAAAATAATATTATTATTCTATTAACCGTTATTGGGTTTCGAAAAAAATAGCATCTCCAAGATTTTCCTAATCGAGTCTTAAATTTATTATAAATGACGAGACTATTATCTAGTTAGTAAATAGATTTTTGTGTAATTTACAATACTATTATTTATTTTGCTTCCTAATTTATATATATTATTCATATTTCAAATTATGATGAAGCATTATCAAGAGATATGGTCGTCATATTTCATTAAAATGTATTCTCTCTTTTCTATTTTTAATCAATATTTTATAATAAATTCATAATATACACACCATTTCTTTCTCACTTTTGTTTTATATTTTTGTAAATTTAACTTACTTTTAATAATATAAAATTAAAAAAGAAATGACTATAAAGAATATTTTAGAAGATGAATATGTATTTTATATTATATTTTAAAATAATTTAAGAATTTCTTAAAGATGATGTTGGAAGTCTCTTGAAATTCCATTTCTTATCATATTATTTATAAATTTATATTTATGAGTTTGTTTAAAAAATCTCTTAAAAATGTTCTTAGTAGATATCAGGATGAAAGAATGCCCAAAATACCCAATTTTTGTCTACCCACTGCCCAAAATACCCAATTTTCAAAATACCGTCCAAAATACCCACGGGTCACACTCATGGATCAGGCGCAACCCGGTTTACTGTAGCAGTCGGAAGCCGGTCGCCGCCGACTACCATGATGATTTGGGCGTTCCGATTCTGGCAAATAAAACGCTAAAAAACTGGTATGTATGTGTAGAGGGTGAAGAGACGATTCCAGTGATGTGCATAACATGACTGAAAAAACACGATAGGGAGGTGAACAGAGGGAGAGAATAACAGCTCGCCGGAATCGCGATTTGAAATATAAATCACAAGATCTCGATTTATAGCAATCTATACATAACGAAACTTGTATAGGATTGGAGAGGATACGAAGAAGATTCCATTCGTGTATAGGGTGTGACTGAAAGATCACGGGAGAGGGGTGAACGAATAGATGGATTGAAGTCGCCGACGAGAGCTTCTCACTCGTTTCTCTGGAGACGAAGAAGCTGATGGATGCGCATTCAGCGTATCAGCAGATGCGCATTCCTGAACGGCGCATCTCAGCTCGCATGCGCCTACTTCTGTAGCGTATCAGCAGATGACTCCGATTGCATGGCGTAACAGGTCAAATACTCCAGCCCCGTAGGCGTATTCGAGGATACTCCTCCACCAAAGGCGTATCCCATGGGTATTTTGGACGCGCAGCGCGACTTTTGGACATTTTGGTTATGAAACAATAAAAAGTGGGTATTTAGGGCACTCGCCCGGTTAGGATCAGTATCCGATTTATTTTGATATTACATATATATTTTTTTTTAATGATGTGTTTAATGTTTATGTTATGGAGAGTTGTGATTTGATGATTATATATAATTGTTTTTGCTAAGTTAAATCTGATTATATTCACTTGTGATTGTGTACGGGTAATATTTCTATGTGAAACTAAAGAATTTTAAAATTTTCTTTAGTACCCAACTTAGATTGGGAAAATAATTTCAATCAAGGTTGAATGAGTTTTAAAATTACTTTCGCATTGGTGGATTAAATATAAAATTTCAGATTTTAAAATATTATCCATTTTTGAGCAGGAACAAAGAAAAAATGTGATCTCTTATCACTCTGGGCTATTGGGCTGCAGAGGTTGAGAGCTCCAAGGCCCGAGCTGCTTTTGGGTTTTGTTTGGGTAATTTGATAGTGAGAAAGGCTGCTGGGCCTGGGACAATTGTGATGGACCAAAAAATTATATTCCAGTTGATCCATTTATCAAAATATAAACTTTAACCAAAATTTAAAATGAGATACTCCATTACTCCGTATAACCGTATCACTCATTTATCCATACTTTCCTATTTTATTTACAATTGTTGATTTACAATTGTTGATTTATACTTTCTTTTACAATTGTTGATTTATTTAATTTTTGACTATTCAGGATCGTTCCTTAGAAATTGGAAGTCCCAAATAAATTAAATTTTTATGCTAGATAAAAACCAAACCAAACCAAACATACCCAGTATTTCCCGCTCAGAGCAGGGTCTGGGGAGGGTAAGTTGTACGCAGACCATGCCCCCGGTTTTTAAGACGGGGAGGCTGTTTCCGTGAAGACCCCCGGCTAAGTGCATGACAAATACGGTGTGTGATGAAGGCACATGAATCTTAAAGGTACGAGAATGTATAAAGCAATACCTGAGCCCATGACGTTCTCCACATGGGACCTACCTGCCCGCTTGGCATTCTGATTTTCTGATATTGAGGTCCTGATCCTCTCCACTTTTTCAACTTGAGGGAATATCTCTGGTCGGGTCCCCTGCAAAATACACCACACGCAAACAACAGCAGACCAAACCAACCGAGTCATACAAGACTTTACCGAACCAAGGCAGTGAAAAGATAATAGACGAAAAATGATACAATAAAAAGCTGTACTTCTAAACTAAAGCTAATCGAGACAAATCAACTCTGAGGCTCTCCACAACGGAGCCGTTCCCTAAAAGGGAATCTACCACTCTGATCTGACGCCTCCACGCGCACCTGTCAGCTGTCATGGTTTCATTCAAGTTCAGGGCCTTCAGATCCAAATTAATCTGTTCTTCCCACGACCTCTTCGGTCTGCCTCTCCTCCTCGCCTCATCCACCGAAAGACTCTCTACCCTCCTCACTGGGGCTCCAGTCAACCTCCTACGGACGTGGCCGAACCATCTCAACCTCCCTTCCCTGACTTTCGCAGAAAGAGGCGCCACTTCAAGCTCGCTCCTAAACACCCCATTCGGAATTCTATCTAACAACGTGCGTCCACACGACCACCGCAACATCCTCATTTCAGCCGCTTCCAGCTTCCTTTCGATGTCCTTCCTTGCCGCCCTACATTCCGAACCGTAAATCATCGTCGGCCGGATTGCCGCTCTATAGAATTTCCCTTTCAACTTTAAAGGGACCTTCTTGTCGCAAATCACCCCTGACGCTGCCCTCCACCTTAGCCACCCAGCCTTGATACGATGTTTGACATCGTCTTCAACCTCACCCTCCTTCTGAATGATCGACCCTAGATACTTGAACTTATCCGTACTAGGTACGATCCGATCTTGGATCTTAACTGCTACTCCTCCCTCGCTCTCCTCACCACTGAAGTTACACCAGAGATATTCGGTTTTAGAATGGCTCAACCGCAATCCTTGGGACTCCAAAGTAGATCTCCAAAGTTCCAACTTCTCGTTTACCTCCCCCCTCGACTCTGCCACAAGCACGATATCATCGGCGAAGAGCATGCACCAAGGGACGGTATCTTGGATATCTCGCGACAAGACATCTAGGATAAGGGCGAAAAGAAGAGGACTAAGGGCCGACCCCTGATGAAGCCCTATCTCAACTTGGAAAAAGCGAGAGTCACCCACTGGGGTCCGGACGCAAGAACTAGCTTGGGAGTACATGTCTTGGATCGCTATAACGTACGATGACGATACTCCTCTCTCTGTAAGGCTCTTCCAAATAGCTTCACGGTGGATGCTATCATAAGCCTTCTCGAGATCAATGAACACCATATGAAGGTCTCTGCGACGCTCCCTGAACTTCTCCATAAGGCGTCTGAGTAGATGGATGGCCTCGGTCGTTGATCTCCCCGGCATAAAGCCAAATTGATTCTCTGATATAACAATTTCTCTTCTAATCCGGCTTTCGACCACTCTCTCCCAAAGTTTCATTGTATGGCTGAGTAATTTGATGCCCCTGTAGTTACTACAACTCTGGGCATCGCCTTTGTTTTTGAAAAAAGGGACCACGAAACTATGCCTCCATTCAGTAGGCATCTCAGCACCCAAGAGGATATCGTTGAACAAATCTGTTAGACATTGAATGCCAACCTCATCCAGACAAAGCCACGCCTCGATCGGGATCTGATCTGGACCAACCGCCTTCCCTCTTTCCATTTTACGCAGGGCACCCTTGACTTCCTCCTCGCTGATACGCTCACAAGGACCGCTAGGAAGCACTGACGAAGGAGGGACCTCCAGTTCCACTCCCGAATCACTTCTCCTCGGCTCATTGAAAAGATCATGGAAATATGAGCTCCACCTCTCCTTGATAGCCTTTTCATTCAATAACACTTGGCCTGAATCATCTTTAATAAACTTACCAGAACCCAGGTCGCGCCTCCCTCTCTCCCTTGCTTTGGCTAGTTTAAAGATATCATTCGCTCCTTCCTTGGTTTCTAGCCGCTTGTACAACCCCTCATAGGCTTCCTCTTTGACTTTCGCCACGGCTTTTTTTGCCTCTCGTCTCGCCACCTTGTACGCTTCCATCTTCAGAGTCTTCTCCTCTCCTACACACATGAACAAAAGCTCTTTTTATGCTAGATCAGAAAACAAAATCAAACACGCGCTACATATCTTTTGGTACTCCTTGTATTTTCAATTATTTTTTGTGATCTTTTTTAAAAAAATTGTGCCCTTAATTTTTCAGTTTTCTTTGTGCTCTTGCATATTCTAATTTTCTTTTGTTTTCTTATTTTATAAAACTAGCCTAAAACCCGTGCGATGCACGGATTTTTTTTATATTATATAAAAAAAATCATTAACTAAATTTTTTTTTTTTAAAACATGAATTTTGGAGGCTTGCTTTTTTATGAGATGATTTGATAATAAGTATATAAATGTTATTCGTGATATTTCTAGAAAAGTAGGGATTTAGTTAGAAAATATAGAAAAGATGATAGGTTTTAGTTAAAAAGAATAATCAATTAATTATTAGTAATTATAAAATTATTACTTCATTTTTAAATAGTATGTGAAAAAGGTAATTGATTAGTTTATAGTAATTATAATTGAATTACATTATTTAGTAAATACAATTGCTCGTAATGTTTTTAGAAAATGAGAAAATAATATTGTCCGTGGTATTTCTATTATAAAAGGAATTTTAGTTAGAAAATATAGAAAAGATGATATGTTTTAGCTGAAAAAGGTAATCGGTTAATTAATAATATTATAATATTATTAGTTTATTTTATTAAAAAGAACCGTCCGTGATATAATTGGAAAAAAGAGATTTTAGTTAGAGAAAATAGAAAAGTAACGTGCATGATTTATGTGAAAAAATTAATTGATTAGTTTATAGTAATTATAATTTAATTATGTTATTTTACGAAATAAAATTGTTCATAGTTTTTAGAAAATGAGAAAGTAACGCTACCCGTTATATTTTTAGAAAAAAATGGATTGTAATTAGAAAAAATAGAAAAAATGATATATTTTAGTAGAAAAGGTAATCGGTTAATTATTAGTATTATAATATTATTATTTTATTTGTATTAAATAGAAACGCCTGTAATATAATTAGAAAAATGGAGGTTTTAGTAAGAAAAAAGAAAAAAGGTAACGTGTTTTACTGAAAAAAGGTAACCGTCATGATATAATTGGAAAATGAGAGATTTTAGTTTGAGAAAAGAGAAAAGATAACGTGTTTTGACTGAAAAAGGTAATTGATTAGTTAATAATAATTATATATAATTATGTTATTTTTAGCTGAAAAGGTAATTGGTTAATTATTAGTATTATAATATTGTTATTTTTATTATTAAATAGAAACGCTTGTAATATAATTAGATAAATGGAGATTTTAGTAAGAAGAAAGAAAAAAAGGTAACGTGTTTTGCTGAAAAATGTAACAGTCCATGATATAATTGGAAGAAGAGATATTTAGTTAGAGAAAGAGAAAAGGTAATGTGTTTTGACTGAAAAAGGTATTTGATTAGTTAATAGTAATTATATATAAATGTTATTTTATTAAATAAAATTGCTCGTAGTATTTTTAAAAAGGAGAAATTTTAGTTAGATAAAATATAAAAGATATTCTATTTTAAATAAAAAAGGAAATTATTTAGTTATTGGAAAATAGAAAAGGTTTTATGTTTAAATTGAAAAAGGAAATTGATTAATAACGAGAAATTTTAGTTAGATAAATATAAAAGATATTTTATTTTACCTGAAAAAGGAAATTATTTAGTTCTTGAAAATAGAAAAGATAATATGTGTAATCTGAAAAAGAAAATTGATTAGTTAGTAGATCTGTAATTGAGTAAGGGTAATTATGTAAATTCAATAGGTACCGTTGAACCAAACTTTTAATGTTTCGGAATTTATATAATAGTATAGATGTGTCCCTAAAAAGTTCAATTTTTTGGATGCCCGCATAAGCTGCTTGGCCTTAGGATCGATTTTGGATATGCAAGTGCTTCTTTTCTAATCATCCCATTTTCGAGAAGAAACTTTTGGAGGGTAGTTTTTATATGCAAGATTAATTTTTGATTATATATATATTTAAAATATTAATTTTTTTTAATTATTTATATGTTCATTCATTATTTTCATAAATTTAAATTTGATAAATTTTAATATTAACATATGTTAGTATTAGAGTAAAATTTTATGGAGTACTCATTTAATTGGAGTACTTGGAGTACATCTACATTTTGCAATCAAAATTTTGTAAACTTTATTATTTTGCAAAGCTTATTACATGAATATCACTATTTCATTGAAAATCTTAAAAATTTTGTATGTTTTGCTAACTAAATATTGCAAAACGAATTGTTCAGTGAAACACATTTGGGTTGCAAAACATATATGTTCTGATTGTGAAACATAAAGGATTTTCAAGATGAACATATTGCAAAATATACATGATTTCAAGATTATCAATGAAATTATGATATTCATATAACAAAATTTGCAAAACAATAAATTTTAAAATATTTTGAATGCATAACGTATATGTACTCCAAATACTCCAATGAGTACTTCATAGAACTTTTCTCCTTAATATTATATCATATTACTTTTTGACAATTTTTTCTAAATTATAAAAGAATTGTATTAGGGTTGTTCTCCTTAAACAATCTATGCATGTGAGAATAATATTCTAGCTCCTACTTCCTAGCATTGTAAAACAGACATCGTAAACAACGACTCTACGAGACAAGGTTAATTGTCGATATTAAATTAGAGACCAATTGTTTCGACCAAGAGCCCAATAATGAAGAAAAATTATAATAAAGATAAGAAATATGAATCTATCTATTGAAGTTACACTCATTTTAAATATGCAACTATTGTTGTCAGATGACTACGTGATGTATATCCACACAAAATAACCAGCAGCAATATTAAATTTTAAAAAAAAAATCGAAAAAGTTCTTAGAAATGGAAAGTGTCGCCACACTTATCCACATGTTCCTTTTCCGAATTTAATTGAAATTAGCATGAGAACCGTGCGAGGCCCGGGGCATGCTCTAGTGTAGGTTTTATAGTTCTTAGTTGTTGAAGTGTGAGTTGTTGCAGTGTTTATGATAGGTCATATTTATACTCTTTATTAAAATGAAAACCCATATTTTAATAGTAGACAGTAGTACCAAAATACCAAATTTAGTTATCATTAAATTCGAGGTTCGATTCCTTACAATTACATAATTATACAAGATTTATTTACTTTAATTTTTTTAGCATCTTCTCGGGTTCGATTCCTTGCAACTACATTTTATTTATTTTAATTTTTTTAGCTTTATCTTGGATCCGATTCTCTATAACTACATAATTAAATAATGTTTATAAATTTATTAATATTTTAATCTCGGCTCGTATTCAATCTGTGTTCGTGCTTTGCACGGGTTATCAGCTAGTATGATGTAAATTGCATCGAATATTGTCAGTTTTTATTTTTATTGTGGATCATTGAATAGATTTGAGTGTTCAATAAGTGATGTCTATGATATATAAGTTCCGCAAATCATAAATTATACATGATCTTGTATATATATATTTTTGAAATACATTTATAAATAATACACCATATATTATATATGAACCTTTTTTCTTTAAATGTCATATTTTAAATCGAAAATTAATTAATTTGTATGTAAAATGTAATGTATTATATTTAGGATTCGTCTTTTCAAGCCAAATATTTTTACAACCTGAAGGGTTTGACTGGTAAATTATTGCATCTTGTGTAATAATATACAATTTTGATATTGCGTGAACAACTCAATATTTTAATTCTAATATATTGTTGGATAATATCCATAATATTAATTAGACTTAATTGCATGAGGATGGCCTCAACTATTTTTTTTTTGCATAAAAATGGCCCAAGTATTATTTTAAGCAGATGATTGCATTCCATCTAAATTAATGTAAAAATTGCTGTTTATTTTTATTTTTGGGCCATTTTTGTGTTAAAAAAAACATTGTTCAGCCATCATGTTGTAGTTAAGTCACAAATTGAATACACTCAGCTATTTAAAAAATATAGTTAGGCCATCACACTGTCTACTTTTATACTTGGGCCATTTTTATGCAAAAAACAAATAGTTGAGGCCATCCTCCTGCAATTAAGTCTATTAATTATAATATCATTTTATAACCCAATTATATATTTTATGTGGTTCTTTAATCAATAAATGAAAATTAATAAAAAAATCCAAATCTCATTTAAAACCCAATATAATTTCATGTATCATACACATACATATTGTGTATATGATCTAAAATACATGTAAAAGTGTGGCCTAGTGGTATGCAGATGCACAAGTTAACTTGATGATCCAAGTTTGATTTCGACTAAAAATTAATTTTTTATATATAAACAACAATATAGATATAATTAGTCATTTTAGATTATCATTTTAAGTCTTGTTCGTGTATTATATATAAAATAGATTTTAGATATTTGTGGGTTTTATTCATGATTTTAATAATAAAAAAAAACCTTCTTAAATCTTCTAATACGCTATTCAGACCTTACACTTTCACTTCTTAAAACTATCTTTCTAACTATTTCATTTCTTTTCTTCTAAGCTCTTGATTTTAAACATTTTTTGCCTTGGTTTCTCTTCCTATTTTTGTCTGACTTTCAAAACATCATAAAATTCAGTTCTCAACTGAGTGAATCTACCTTGTGTAATGGGCTTATAACATTTTTGTTCTCCAAACTTGAGAATTTATCGTTTATGGTTGGATAAATATTTTTTGTACTTTTATTGTCATAAGTTGAAATTGATCATATGACTTTTGTCCGTGCTTTGATAATGAATTCATCCTTTATTTTTTCAAACACAGCTTCTTCAGAGAAGTATCTTTACAAATTGTAGCGAACAGATAGACCTATGTGTTCAATGAATTTATTGTTTCTCCTTGTGAGTTTTGTATATGCATGTTTGTTGTGAAAGTCTTATTTAATATTAATAGTTCAATTTTAAATCATCAATTAAATTATATATTATAATTTAATAATTTTAGTATGCACTATATATGCTTTTGTTTTGAACATTTCATTTTATCACCAATGCTAATTTTGTACACATATTTTAAAAAAAAATCACATATAACATAAAAAATTATTGTTTATGCTACTAAAATTATGAAATAGAATTTATTATTTTTAAATAACATGGATTTGACTGACCGATGATAATATTAATTTTTCATAAATTATTATCGATTATCATAACTTAAAGTCATATATTTTGTTACACGAACCTTTGTACATACTAATTTTAAATAATCATCGTCTTCTATGTGTTAACATATATAATAATATTATTATTATTTGATAATTCATCTTCCTTGTTCATTTATAAAGATTCTGATAATTCCGTATTATGTTTGTTATCATGGTATCAGAGCCATCGATCTTCGAGGCTCCTGATTTCTTCCGCATCATCTTTGTTATTGTTATAATTTGATCTCTCTCGTTGTAATGTTCAAAAATTACTCAAATAAATTTCTGCTCTCCAAGTGTTTGATAATTTGTCACTGAAAAGTATAATCTCCAGGATTCACTCTTTGTGTGTCTTTCAATCCTCATCCTCAATTCCTTTACCTCATCATTATAAGTAACTAGAGCCCTTATTATGCTGCTTTATTCCCGATCTGCTTTATTCCCGATCCTCCACCACTCAACGCTTTACCATGCTTTGCGAGCTGAGTATTAATAAGACTAAAGACATCGGGGCTTGGTTCCTCGACCTCTTTTGCCGCCCTAGCTGCTGCTGCAAGTTTCTTGTCGCGATTCCTCTTTCCACCTCTACAAGATAAACTGTTTGAATAGTGTTGGTACTAGTTTGAATAGTGAGGTGTTTCACAGTACTCGAATTGTGTTGGCTCCGTTGGCTGTTGAGTGTAGCTGCTTGGGTGATACGCACAAGGTGGTTGATGAAATGCCGTTGAGGAATAATATGAGTTGGAAGCTACACACCAAATGTTTGACGAAATGCCTGAGAAGAGTTTATCACTATACGTGTTGTAATCAACTTGGGTAATGTGGTTTGAGGGAGATGCAATTAGTTCACAGCTGGTGTTACAGTCCACAAGAGATAGCAATATTCTTGAGGAAGGTTGGTTTCAACAAGGACACCGCTATTTATTTGACCCAATCGATGTGGGACGACAATCTTAATGTATTGAAGGAACTATTCCCAAAGACTTACACAAAGGAAGGAATAATGCCAGCAGATAAAAAGCCAAAGTTCCTCAATGCTGATGCTTCTGAGTTTGAAAAGGTTATTGACTTTTACATTAGTTCTCGAAGTGATATTTTTGTACCAGCAATTTCAGGTTTGTTTTATTCCAATGTGGCTGGTAAGAAATAAGTCTCAGAACACTCGGGGATTCGCAAAATTTAGGATAAAGGAAATCACTCATCATCTTTTTGAATGACTAAAGTAGCTGCAAAATTTTATGTTCCTGATCCAAATCCAGAGCACGTAAACAGAGTTTTGTTTAATCAAACTGACCGATTTAGGCAGTATGGGTTATGGGAGAAATATGCAGAGTTATATCCAAATGGAGGCTTGGTGTATACAATTGGTGAGAGTGATTATCGGAAAGATTGGTTCTTTGCTCATGTAACCAGGAGAAAAGAAGATGGTACTCATCAAGGAACAACGTGGCAAATCAAATTCAAACTTGACAGAGTCAATCAAAAAGGAATATACAAGCTAAGAGCGGCACTGCCATTATTTGCAGCTCTTGCAGAGTTGCAGATTCGAATCAATGACCCTCCTTGCATTAGGAGCCTTCTTCTTGAAAGTGCAGCCATGAAGACGCTTGTGAAGGTTGATGGTATACTCTCTGGTGACAACCTCTTCTTTTCTTCCTTTAGTCTTCTCCACCATTTTTGCTGTTACCTGCTTGCTTGCTAGGGTTCCAAGAAATTGCTTCAGGCAAGACTCAGATACTTGTACCAGCAAACGTTGATAGTTCTTCCGCGGCTGTGGCAGATTTCATTTCTCATTATGTCTCAAGAAAGAACCACTTGGCGTACTCCTGTTTCTGCTAAATTCTATGGCAGCAAGAGCTCCACTGCATACTATAATGGCCATTCTTCCAGTTAACTTTCCGAAATTCTTTGGTAGATGACAAAAAAAATAAAAATTGCATGGCTGCATGTCAAAGGATCAGACATCCGAGTCATGTTTGGCGCAAAAACCGTAGCAATATTCCTGGTCTGATGCAGTGAACTTTTTCACGCAAGCCTACGACTAAATTCTCAACAGTATCAGATATTGATAGTATCCCTGGACAAAACAAAGACCATAAGGATCTGTTAATTAAAGATGATGGCAGAGAATTGTCTGCTAGAAGATTTCTGCATCCTCCACTCGGCATTCTGATTTGTGCTGCCAGTACAGGTGGAGGCCACAGGACAAATCTATAATTCTTCATACGGTAAAAGGAATGTCAGAAGATAAATACTAATCTGGACAGAGAGGGGCCGGAAATAAAGTTCCATCTGACTTGACAGAAACATGTCAATAATTTGACCAGTTGAGCTTGATATTAAGTTTGCTGATGAGAAATATGCACTTGCATAACCAAGTGGCTGGCATCTGGTTTGGTATTGAATTGATATTCTACCACCAAGTTGCTGTGAAATGAAAAGCCTCGACTCTACTTTTGAAGTTTACCATTTCTGTGAAGGCAGAAAAACCTTTGAAGGCAGAAATTAATGGGGACGAAGAAGAAGAGAGTTTAAGAGCAAAATGAAAGCACAATCCTCAAATGGCCAAAGAGCCAGGACATGTGAACATATAGTTTACAGCAAAGTCAGGGTCCTTGAATGGCAAACAACGCCAGGATTCCTTGAATGACAAGTTTAAACTAGTCCTCGAATGGCAGGGAATTGGAGTCCCTTGTCAGGACATTGACGTGCTCCAACAATAAGTCCTCGAATGGCAGGGAATTGGAGTCCCCTGTTAGGACATTGATGTGCTCCTACTGGCCGGATTTGGAGTCCCTGTCAGGAATTGATGTGCTCCAATTGTTCAAGGAAAACAATCTTAGAAGTGTGGTTTTGTGACTGCAAAGGATTATGAGTTTCTTGTCAAATGGCAAGCAAAGCCAGGACTTAAATGAGTCTTGTTTACTCGAAATTATGCCTGGTCAATTGTGCCTCGATTCTCTGTTTAAAATTCCGCCAAGATCTGTTGGGGTAGGCTATAAGCCTTAAAGTGCCTTTGGAAGCAGATGTTAATGGTGAAGGAATTAAGAGATCGATGGAGATTCAAGAAAAGAAGCCATTAATAGGTTTTCTTTTATTAATTTTCTGATAAGCTTATCTTGCATTGTCAAGTTGCTATCATTTTCTTCCTCTATAAATTTGTCAGCTTAGCTTGCATTGAGCCAAGTTACTGTTATTCTTCTCCCTCTAAATTTTACACTTTAGCTTGCATCGATTCAAGCTACTGTGATTCTAAAATCCTCACCTCTGATTTCTCTTCTAATCTATTTCTTTAGATTTTCTCCATTTCTACTCTTTCCTTTACTTCTGTCTTCTCTGGTTTGTTTTTGGTCTCTGCAACTATAATCCCTTTTGCACTGGTGTTGGAAGTTCAGTCTATTATCTTCAAGCTAAAAGCTTCACTTTGTTCCCGCTCTTAGCTTGAGGGGGAGTATTGAGGAATAAAATGTGGGGTAGTTTAGTCATTGTAGTCGAATATATATTAGGCTCTATATAAAGGCTCACTTAGTTTCACTTTTAGATACAATCAATTTGCAATGTAGTCATTGAAGAGAAACGGCTATAATCTGTAAATAAATATTTCTTATTCTCTTGTGTTCTCAATTCATCTTCCTTGTTCATTTATAAAGATTCTGATAATTCCGTATTATGTTTGTTATCATCAACCATTTTATTTATAATTTTAATTATAACAATTTTACATTATCTCATTTTTTTCTTTCAAATAGTACTTTAATTTTTATTAATTTTCTTCATTTTCATTTGTTTCATTTTATTAATTTCAATCTACAACATCAAAATTTTCTAACCTATATGTCATTTTTAAGCAAATTGGTTTAAATACACCAAATTTTATGTGGATAAGGTAGTACTAAACAAGTACAATCATCATATAATTCATATAAATATGGTACTCCTCCAGAAATTATAGAATTTCCAAAATCGTTTTCAAAATCGTTTTCGAATGTTAAATTATCATCATATAATTAATTATCTTTTTATTAATAAAATAGATTCTTTATATATTAATATAAATTTAATAAATAAAATATGTCACATAAATTTTGGAAACATTTTCAGGATCTTAACATTACTCGAAAACTCTTTCTCGTTATACACATGCAAAAAACAGTGGATGTAACACAAGTTACAATTAAGATAACGAAAAGTAAAGTAAAGTTCTTTAATTAAGATAGACATTGTCCCTTGGAAGTTGGAGCATCCAAAAGGGCCGAATAGGTTACATGCATATAAAATTAAGCACAAACTTGTACATGTTCTTGAAAATTGAAAATTCTGTGAACTTGAAAAGTGCTGGTTTGTGCACATACACTGATACACAAATTTGTAGAGACAAATTACAGAGAAATGGTGATGATCCAAAGAATCGAAGCATGCAGGGGAATACTGAACCTGCTGATTAAACTTGTTATCGTATTTGTTCAATCTGTTTCTACGATTGTCTATCATCAACAACATGAACAAGTATCTACATTACTTAATTTGTAATAGCAGCTTATATGTTGGCATTCTTCCATGAGTACTTCATTTTGTGTAATGTGTATATACAACTAAGGGGGTGTTTGGCAAATATGTCGAACAACTTATACGTTACTTATTTTTGAAAAAATTTCGTATTTACATAATTTTTTTTAGAGAAAAATGTGTATCGGGAGTTTAATATTCGTTATCTTGTAAAAATAAGTTACTTATTTCAGAAAAAAGTACATATTTCCTAACCTTTTCCAGAATAATTAACTTATTTTTGAAAAATAAGATTTCCCAACGGGCCCTAAGTTTTGAGTTTATTGAGATGTAAACAGGGAGTTCAATCACTATTCACTTTTTTTTTTCCCCACTCACTTTTTTGTTTTTTAGAATGTATGATTCAACTTTGTTTTTTAGAATGTATGATTCAACTTAGCTATTGATGCCAATGCTGCTTTATTGCAAAAATTATGCATTCGAGAACTAATTAGCTTAAAAAATTATTAAAAGCTTAAAAAATTATTTTTAATGAAGAATATTATATAATGATTATAGAATGATAAGACCATAATGAAAACGCAACTTTTGTATATTTTTAATAAAGAATATTATATAATGATTATAGAATGATTCAGTCGTAAAAAAACTAAAGTAGTAATCCCCACCAATTGGTGGAGTGGATACCCCTCTCCTCCCCTAACCAGGAGGTCGAGGATTCGATTCCAGTGGGAGTCCTGGGTGTGTGTTCAACTAGTAAAGAAAAAAAAAACTAAAGTAATCTTATCATTATAAAATAGTAACTTTAATCATGTGATTATTATGGGAAAAAGTGCAAAATTAGACAACTCATATGACTAACATTTCAATCCGATCCCTAACAAAAAAACATTTCAATCCGATCAAGAGTCGCCATGCCAATTTAAAATTTCAAAGAAATACGGATTGTTATGGAAAAATATAAATAAATCATTAAATGACGAACACTTACCTATTTTTTCCCACCCACATGGCACAATAAATCTAATTATTGAAATAATTAGAATTATGTCAATAATAGGGCTTGAGCTTCGAAAGTGACATTCACCCATTTCTACGTTACAAAATACAAACCTCTCTTGATCCCTGCATATTTGACGAATATCCACAAAGTAGGTCTAATAATTGTTTCGTTTACGCCTACTTTAATGTCTTGGTGTATTTATAGTTAAAATTAAAATTGATTTGAAATCATTTTATATATTCATAGTTAAAATCTAATTCAAAATATTTTATTTCATATCAATCCGAAAATACATGAAGAGTACACGAATTTTTCGTGTACTTTTGTTTACACGAAACGATTCGAAATAAAACGAAACAATTATATCCAAATACACGAAATATTACTGAATATGTAAAATGAGCAATTAAAAATATACAAAATATAAATGAATATGTAAAATAAAATACTTATATAATATTTATTATGATATAAAAAAATAAAAACTATATATATATATATATATATATATATATATATATATATACTGTATATATATAGACTAGCGTTCAAATAGAAACCAATCTTAGAATAGAAACTAGAAACTTACACTAAATAAATTATATTTCATTTATTTTAATGACCCCGCTAGGGGAACCTACACAAAAACTTATAGAATTCTTGGCTCTATTCAACAAAAATATATAAAAAAAATGTTACTGTTTACGTGCCACGTCATCACGTGAATAATAACTTTTTTTTTTATTTTTTTTAATTTTTTTGTTGAATAGAGCCAATAATTTTAAACATTTTTTGTATTGGTGTACCCCTAATTTGGTCATTAGATTAGCTTGAAATATTTAATTTAGGTTTAGTTTTTATATATATATATATATATATAATATTTCGTGTACTTTCGTGTATCTAAAATGAAAATCCATATTTAATATTAAATATTTCGTGTTTGTATACTTTCATATTTTGTATATCAAAAATCAAAATCGTATTTTTCGTGTTCATGTATCGTATTAAATTGTCGGGCCTACCACAAATAGTGGAGTACTTATCATCTATCTATATCTATATATATCCTATACTAAAACAAAATCCCATACCCCAAATTTCCCTCCCAAATTTCCCTCCTCTCTCTCCTCATTCATTAAATAATTTATATTTTTCTAATTCTTCTCTCTCCTCCCACTTTACACACACAATTATTTTATTCTCTACTTTTCTTCCCTCCTCATTCTCTTTCTCCTCTCCATTCATATATTATTTAATTATTTTATCATTTTCCCCCCTCAATTCTTATTTTTCCCTCCTAAATATCTCATTAATTAGTTCTATTTACATTTAAATTAGTATTTGTTCTATCTCGTATTTATCACACTTTTCTCAAATGTTAAATTATCTTTATAAATAAATAGTGCAAGATGAACAAAAGTTAATACTCATTAAAATTGTATTTCATGCTTATTTATTTATGTCTACAACTTCCCTTATACACAGTAACATTTTTTCACGATTACTGAAATTATATATAACATCTTTAGATAAATAATCTATATTTTTGTTGTATAACTCGCTTCTAAAATTTATTTGAACAATGTGGAGAGCATTATATTCTTCGAATATTTTGAACTTAGAAGATCTAACCAAAATAACACATTACTTCAGGTAAGCGTGAGCGTTGTTAGTACTATAAGGATCGTAAGGATGATGCATCATCATTGATCTTATATTTGCATTTGAGATTTTTGAACTTGCTAAAGTTCAACTTGAAATGTGTAATATCATTCCATAAGAAACATATATTGATTAAAATTGATGTTAAAACTAATATCAACGACTTGGCTTCTTAAAATATTTGCGAAAAAATGTTACTAAAGATGAGGTGCCTATATTTTTATGTCACTATCATACCACGAGTATTAAAAAATTGTTTAAACTTTATTTAATATTTTGATTTTATTCAAAACTATTTTTATGGTTAAAAGTGTAAACGATATTGATTAACAAGACTATTTTCATGGTTAAAAGTGTAAACGATATTGATTAATAAGTATGCTCTACTGCTAACACAAAATCAATTTCAATTTATAACCATTTTAGTATAAGACAAATACTATATTATTATTTTAGTATAAATTGAAATGTTTTGATTATATAAAATTATTATTTTCCCACTTATACTATATTTATAAAAAAAACACAAGAGAAATTAATATTCATTCTAAATATATAAAATGTAAATAAACATAATTAAAAAAATAAATTATGAATATGAGAATAAAAATTTTGACTAATCCAAAAATTAGCACCTAATCAATTAAATTAATTTTTATTAGAATGTCAAAAATATAACTAATATAAATGAAAATTAATTATTATGAATAAAATTTGTAATCATTTAAATTATATTTTTTTCAAAATTAACTAGTTTAAATTTCAATGAAAAATTAATTGTAATAAACAGAGTAATAATTACATGTTAATTATTTTCAATGGTATTCGATAATATATTACTTACAAACTTATATTTCAATACGTTCTCATAATTTGTTCACACTTTTTTTTATATATTTTTTAGATGTCTCTTCCAATTATATTATTGACTAGTATGTTTGCCCGCTTCGCATGGGCATTAAAATTTTATTTTTCTAAAATTAACTTTTCAAGTAAATATTCAGATTTGACTTATATAGAAAGATCATTTATTTGTTCTAAAATGTTGTTCATCTTACACATATATTGTTTATAAAATTGTACAACTTTTTGATCTGAACTTGTAAGTTAGATCGAATCTGATTTATTTGTCCAAGATTTATATAATCGGTTTGGTTACCGATCCTCAACATTTAAAAAAATCGATTTTTGATCCAGTCTGGTCTAAATCCTCAAAATATTCGGATCAGACCGAATTTCTTGTATATATAGTTATTATTATATTGCAATACATCTCTCTTCTTTATCTCATGATTTGGTAAACGTATAAATTTAATATTGTGTAGAAAAACACACTTATTCTTGGATCTTCTCCTAGATGCTTTTTTTGAAAGAACTTCTCCTGTATGCTTATACATTCTTAATGTTCCAAAGAGTAAAGGATGAGAAATTAAATGACAGAATGTACACAACTTAACTCCACATTTCTAACTAAACAAAGGTAATTAACTTCACATTTCCAACTAAACAAAGGTGCTTGTGCTTTAATGCTCTACATGAGACATCATCTGCAATAACACCAATCAAAATAACAATTCAAACATATGACTCCCATCCAAATTTCAACCTGTAAATCAATTTTTTAGAAGGGCTTCAAGTGCCTGAGGATGACCTCAGGAGAGCACCCTGAGGTTAAAATAGTTACAATACAAAATACTTTGGAAGTAAGAATTTATACCTATATGCAATCACTGGATTTCCTTTACCGCGATCTCCCTCCTTCTTACATAGACACTTCCAAGACTCCAACCTTTCAAAACAAAATACCTCTATTTAAGGATGAGGCAACAACAGAATAAATCATAAATGTAAACTGGATATCATCATTAAGACAATAAGACAGTAAGACAATACCTCTTCTTTGTACATCTCTTATTCTCTTCAATCATGAATTTCCACAAATGTATTCAGTCAATGCAATGGGACAAAACCAACATGTTGAACAAACCATCATATGTGCATAAAATGTGTGAGGACTTCCAGGCCATCACATAAAAAGATTGTGCACACGTCATATGTACTTAACTAACCTTTTCTTTTCCACACAACCAATAGATCACCAAGTCTGACCTGCAAGATGGAAAGAAAATGTTGAAAGGTAGACCGGGAGGGGGGTTTTACAAACTTATCAGAATTGATATTACTTATACAATAAAATTGTAGTCATTTATATTACGAATAGTTTAATCATATAATATAGAGTCAATAAAAATTCAAATAATCAGAATTACTTTTAAAATACATGTGTCTATAGTAGTCGTATAGACTTTAAGACCATAAGGAACTCTATTAATTATATTGTTAAAAATTAGTAGATTTATTCCTGGATAATTTTATTCCTGACATGCCAAAGAGCACATCACAAAAAGAACTTTAAAATAGAATGAGTAACATGTTCTATTTCTATGCATGACAAATAACAAAATATAAGAAGGATGACCTGATTTGAAGAACAGCTGAACCAAGCATCATAAGCAGAGCCATCATGCCAGAACAACTGAGAGATAATATAGTAGACTTGATACGAAAAACTGATACGAAAATCATTTACAGAAAATATAATTTAAAATTGCGAAGAATTAGGCTTTGGGTACATCTCCAGTGGAGCATCAAAGACTGCTTCCACTTCCAGGACTACAAAAAAAAAATTGATGATGATATAATTCATCAAGACACATTAAGTACTCATTACAAAGATTGTTTATCCTAATCGTCGCTCTTGCATGTCAAAGGTTGTTTATCCTAATCGTCGTTCCTGCATGTCAAAGGTTGTTTATCCTTTACTCATGCAGCAACATCAATTATAATATAAATTGATAAAAAGGTGGAGTATTAGTACATAACTGATCTTTCATATTTTCTCGCAGATGCACATGATGTCTGTATGATGCTCTGCAGAACTTGGCAAGAATCACATTGTGTGCCAAGGCATACAAAAGCTCTGTCTATGCGACATTGTGTGCTACATTAGGAAAACACATGGCAGAGATTAGATTACATACTATAGTTTTGAGGATGAATGTTAGACAATCTAGGCATGTCGTAAAGCATAGAACACTTCTTTGTACACTACATTCTGCGTTATATTTGAAGAGCATTCACTTTCATCCTCAATAAAGATCTTTAAACCATGTAGAGATGCGACTCTACTTACGGTAACATAATATGCAAATCATACTTAAATGGAAAGTGCAACTTTTATAAATAATATTTAACAGTAAATCATCGGCTCCGCCTTCGGCGGCGCATCGAACCCTATATTTTATAAATAAAAAATTATTTAAATTTAATTATCAAGTGCAACTACATGTATATACATATACATCAATGGAAAGTGTATATTTGGAATAGCGACAACACCAGAAGGGGGTTCAAGCTCCTGCATTGCTCCATACGTCAGCAAAGAATAGTCTGGACCTGCAAAATATTAAACCGATATTTTAGGATTAACAACACCGAACGTGCACATTAGAAATTGACAAATTTCTGATGGAACAGAAACAGAAAAAGAGAGAGAAGTCTCATGGAACAGAGAAGAATAATCAACATATGATTTTTGTGATTGTAATTTTACCTGTTTTGCTACTTTCATACACTATTGCTCAAATTCTTGCAAGCCCACTTTTACTGTACTCTCCATTGCTAAAGGAGCAACATACCTTGCTTTGTCATTTTTAAACATAAAAGTATAGTGAAAAATTCTTTAAGTCTTCAATCAAACATTTGGATTGCATAAATCAAAATCACCATAATATTGATATATTCAATGAAATAATGTGGCAAAAAATAACAAATCTTAAGAAGAAGAAAGAAAAACACTTGAATCAAAATCACTCTATTTGCACACAAAAAACAGTAAAGAGAACTTACTGATTTTAAACATGGATCTTCAAAATCATAACCACGTTTATCTACAATAATCAAAAAGAAAAATGGTTAGTCTTGATTTAGGGTTACAATTAAGTAATTACCAACAAAAATCGAGACGCCAATAAGAATTAATATTGTACAACAACGATCATAATTTTAAATAACATCTTGTTTGTTCATCACTGAGAAAAATAATAGGGAAGAAGAAGTCTAAGAATGAGGAGAGAATGAGAAAGAAGAACTAATATGTAATGGGTTTGAATGTTTGATGTATAAAAGATGTAATTGATTCAAAATTTGAAATTGTTATCGGTAGATCTATAGTATAACCATGTCATTTGAAAGAATTCGAAGGCATGTATTTGGGAGAGGAAATGACTTCTCAAAGAAGCTCTGTATAAAACCCAGCATATAATTTAAATAGATATACGTAGAAACATGGATAAATACATATAAAATGGGTGGCAATTGGAGTAATATACAAAAAAGGTCAGGGTTAAATCAGTAAATAGAACATAAAAATGGGTTCAGGCTTTATAAATTAAATAGATTAGTCCATCTCTTAACTTATTTTTTTAAATTCTTTCCAATATTTTACACATTTTTTAAATTTTCGTAACAAACTCAAATGTAAATAAATTGAATACGAAAATCAATCTTTAAAATCGTTCATATGCACGGGTATTATCTAGTACAAGTGCCATATTACTTTCCACATATTTAAATATTTGTAACCAATCATTTTCAGACAGGAAAATGACGTGTTCAAACACAAGAAGTTTCATATGGATAAGATGGTAGTAAAAGTGCAATTATTATTTTCATGGCTATCTACTCATAACATTGAACGACAACTTTAAATATAAAATAATAAATTTTTTATATTATTACAAAAATGTTATAACACAAGTTGCTTTTGTGGACGTAAAAGTATTGTTTAATTAGCCGTATTATTAATTAATTTATTATTATTGCATAAAAAAGAAAAGTGCCCCTTCATCTGTCAGAGGGCCGGCTAGAACACACATATAAATGTGTTCATAGCAATGATAGCATTCACACATATACTCACACATTGTAGTACATGTTCTTTAAAAGTGAAAGTTTGCAGCCGTGAATTGGAGATACAAAGAAGAAAATTCTCGTAAATCACACATACACAGTGTATCCCGCTCGAAAGAAAAGATCCTTTTAGATACAAAGGGCCGGAGAGAGAGAAATGGTGATGATCCAAAGAGTAGAAGCATGCAGGAGAATACTGAACCTGTTTTTCAAGTTTGCAATGGTGTTTGTTAAATCAGTTTCTACTATGTTTATGTTGCAACATGAACATCAAGAACACTCGTCTACACTACAAAGTAATAGCTTGTATATTGGTCTTCTACCTTAGTTTAGTTTTTGTATCATATATGCACAAAAGTTTTGCTACCACACAGTTGAGGATTAAGATGTAGGGCCGGTTTGTTTTAGCTTTTTACTGTTGACTTATGCCTTGTAAGACCATAAGCACTTATGGGGGGTGTTTGCCAAAATAAGTTTTAGCTAAACTTATAACTTATAAGTTCATAAGTTGAATGTTAAGAATTCTTAACTTTCAACTTATAACTTATAACTTATTCTCGATATACGTATTCTTCAAATCTTCAAAACCATATATCTCTCGATCCATTCATTAGAAAATTGATATGTATATCTCAAATTTCTCTACTCATCGAGATCTATTCATTGACATCCATTGTTAAATATAAAAAACAAATATTTTGAAAATTAGAGAAAAAAGTTAACTTATAAGTTCTGATTTATCCAAACAGTTTACTGATTATAAGTTCTGATTTACCAAACACTTTACTGACTTATAAGTTATGCTCTACTTATCACTTATATGACATAAGTGCTTATAAGTCATAAGCTACATTTTTTAAGATACCCCAAACACCCACGTAATCTTAAATTTATGTTCTTTATATCGGATTTTCTCTTTACTCCTAATCTAAACTTTCTATATTGTAGCGAAATCACGTCTATAAATCAAGTTGATTTTACATATTTCTTTAATTCCATTATTTTACTCATTTTTTTGTTATTATTTTCTATAGCTTAATGTATTTTCTTAATTTCCGGTGTAATATAAATGTAAATAAATGAATGTAACAAAGAGTAGAGAATCAATTTTGTATCCATATTAAATAATTCAATATTTAAACTAGTTTGAAGCAATCATATCTAATCCAATATCGATTTAATAAGTCAAATTCAATAATAGACCCGAAAATCAATTGGAAGTTGGAACCGCACCAAAAATGACTTAATATAATTTGCTAATGATCCAAAACCGATCAAATTGAAATAAAAAAATTAAACACTAAATTAGTCCACTTATGAGCAGATTCTTATTCGAAATAGTTTTATGGTAAAAAAAAATATAACATAACAAAGTTAATCAAAGTTTTTAAGAAGTTACATCATTTTATGTTAAAAAATATATGTAAGAAATTCTTTTTTAAGTCTCATAAATTTAAAAACGAACAAGTACAAGTAGTACTTCGAGAAATCTATACTATTATATAAATTCCGAAACATTAAAAGTTTGGTTCAACGGTACCTATTGAATTTACATAATTACCCTTACTCAATTACAGATCTACTAACTAATCAATTTTCTTTTTCAGGTTACACATATTATCTTTTCTATTTTCAAGAACTAAATAATTTCCTTTTCAGGTAAAAGAAAATATCTTTTATATTTATCTATCTAAAATTTCTCTTTATTAATCAATTTTCTTTTTCAGTTTAAACATATAACCTTTTCTATTTTCCAATAACTAAATAATTTCATTTTTTATTTAAAATAGAATATCTTTTATATTTTATCTAACTAAAATTTCTCCTTTTTAAAAACACTACGAGCAATTTTATTTAATAAAATAACATTTATATATAATTACTATTAACTAATCAAATACCTTTTTCAGTCAAAACACATTACCTTTTCTCTTTCTCTAACTAAATATCTCTTCTTCCAATTATATCATGGACTGTTACATTTTTCAGCAAAACACGTTACCTTTTTTCTTTCTTCTTACTAAAACCTCCATTTATCTAATTATATTACAGGCGTTTCTATTTAATAATAAAAATAATAATATTATAATACTAATAATTAACCAATTACCTTTTCAGCTAAAAATAACATAATTATATATAATTATTATTAACTAATCAATTACCTTTTTCAGTCAAAACACGTTACCTTTTCTCTTTTCTCAAACTAAAATCTCTCATTTTCCAATTATATCATGACGGTTACTTTTTTCAGTAAAACACGTTACCTTTTTTCTTTTTTCTTACTAAAACCTCCATTTTTCTAATTATATTACATGCGTTTCTATTTAATACAAATAAAATAATAATATTATAATACTAATAATTAAACGATTACCTTTTCTACTAAAATATATCATTTTTTCTATTTTTTCTAATTACAATCCATTTTTTTCTAAAAATATAACGGGTAGCGTTACTTTCTCATTTTCTAAAAACTATGAACAATTTTATTTCGTAAAATAACATACTTAAATTATAATTACTATAAACTAATCAATTAATTTTTTCACATAAATCATGCACGTTACTTTTCTATTTTCTCTAACTAAAATCTCTTTTTTCCAATTATATCACGGACGGTTCTTTTTAATAAAATAAACTAATAATATTATAATATTATTAATTAACCGATTACCTTTTTCAGCTAAAACATATCATCTTTTCTATATTTTCTAGCTAAAATTCCTTTTATAATAGAAATATCACGGACAATATTATTTTCTCATTTTCTAAAAACATTACGAGCAATTGTATTTACTAAATAATGTAATTCAATTATAATTACTATAAACAAATCAATTACCTTTTTCACATTCTATTTAAAAATGAAGTAATAATTTTATAATTACTAATAATTAATTGATTATTCTTTTTAACTAAAACCTATCATCTTTTCTATATTTTCTAACTAAATCCCTACTTTTCTAGAAATATCACGAATAACATTTATATACTTATTATCAAATCATCTCATATAAAAAAGTAAGCCTCCAAAATTCATGTTTTTAAAAATATAATTTTAGTTAATGATTTTTTTTATATAATATAAAAAAAATCCGTGCATCGCACGGGTTTTAGGCTAGTTTATTTAAAAACCTTTAATTTTCGATAATCCAAAATTCATTCAATATATCAATTCAAACCAACAAAACCTAAACGAATTTAATCCAAAATTACTGGAACTACGGTAGAACCGAATCAGATCCAATCTTAACCGTATGACCGTATCCAATAGACCATCCTGCCACGTCTTAGGGCATGTTTGGCTTTCCATTTTTTTTGCCAACTTATGGCTTATAAGAGCATCTCCAACGGTACTAGCTAAAATGGTTAATTAAAATAATATAAAATAATGGTTATGTAAAATTTACTGAACCTGTAAGGTAGTGTGTTCCAATGATAATAGCTATAATGATTAGCTAAATTAGAAAAGTAGTGTATTTTGTATGATGGATGGGTAGAATTGATTTAAAAACGTTTTTTTTTTGCTAACAGGTGAGTTGTGGTCTTCCAAATATAGCGACCATGGATCATGTTTTGTAAAAATATACCTAATAGGAAGACGGCGTTGGAGGTTGATATTTGAGAGCTGTTAGCTATCTCAAATGCCAGCTAGTATTTTTTTGCTAACAGATGCAATGGTTGGAGTTGCTCTAAGACCATAAGCACTTATGGGGGTGTTTGCCAAAATAAATTTTAGCTCAACTTATAACTTATAAACCCATAAGTTAAGAATTCTTAACTTTCAACTTATAACTTATAACTTATTCTCGATATACGCAATATATAATATCCTTTAAATCTTTGAAACCATATATCTCTCGATCCGTTCATTAGAAAATTAGAAAATTGATATGTATATATCAAATTTCTCTATTCATCGAGATCTATCCGTTGATATCCATTGTTATATATAAAAAAATAAATATTTTGAAAATTATAAAGAAAAGTTAACTTATAAGTTCTGATCTACTGATTATAAGTTCTGATTTACCAAACACTCTAATATCTGCTCTACTCATCACTTATATGACATAAGTGTTTATAAGCCATAAGGTACTTATTTTAAGATACCCCAAACGTACACTTATTGTGGTCCTTGTGGACATGTAGTCGACATATACTAATATATATGTGTGTGCAAAAACTAACACACAAAATAAATAACCAGAAAAAACGCTACATCTCACCCCAAAGAATAGAAATATATGAGGAACATCCAGTATTTTATCTCAACGAAACTGAGCATGGACAAGCAAAAGGAGCTTCATTTTCTCAACAACATCAAGTGGAGTTTTCTACTCATAAAATTTAGAGGAATTAATATCTTGAACAACTAAGAATATTATAGAGGTTCTACAATAATAATAGAGATTCAGAGCTAGTAACTGTATGCAAGTTCTATTCCAGGAGCCCAGACTAATAGAAGACTCACGTAACTGGCACTACATGTGACACTTAAATACTTAATTCAACATGTATAACTATGTACATCGAATAGAAGTGTAGCACTAAATCAAGAGTTTTCCAAGATACCTAAGCAGAAGGCATTGAGGTAGAAATAACAAGATAAGACAAGTACTGAAGCCCATCCTGAATTTTTCCTACGGCTGTGGTTTGATCCACACGAAGATTCTCAGAAAATTCACGTGTCTTGTCCTCAATTGGTTTCTCTTGAAGAAACACAGCTGAATCAGTGGTCGCAGCTTTAATGGCTGCTGAACAAGCTTCAGCCACTTCTGATATGCCTTATTAAACAATCAGAATGAAGAGATTAGATACATTACATTTACACACATCGGCTTATTCACGAGTATTTGGCATGCTGACATCTAGTTGTCTCTACAATCAATTTCCGGATGTTGATAACAGAATTAGTCGATTAGCTATTATACAAAACTAAAGCAATTGCACGAAACACAAACGTTACTTCATAGGTACCACAAGAAAAGAGATATTTATGACTTGCTATACTCTCTAAAAATGCTCCAACTACTCTTAAAGTGGATAAGGATACTCGAGGGTATGGATGTACGAGCTGCAGATCACAACAGCATAGAAATCTACTACATAGCATCACAGGTACCACGAGAAAAGAGATATTTATTACTTGCTAAACCTAGATATTTGATAATTTCATGGATACACTCTGAAAATGATATTACTCCTACTACTCAAGTGAAGAAACATACTCGAGGGTATGGATGTACGAGCTGCGGAGATCACAAGACTAGAAATATTTAAAGACGAATAATATAACTACTCAAACAAGAACTCTTGTGCAGAGTTTCATGCCTCTGCACAAACAATGATCAGACATTATATTGAAACTAGCCATATGGATTTTACCACACGCTTTCACAAAGCTAATAAATAGCCTAGTGCATATATGTGAAGCACCAACTATATGATATACCAAGGGTCCAAGACAAAAACAAACAGTTTCTAACCACCACAGAATAAAGAAAAGAAAAAAAAACATATCTTAGTAAAATTTCTCTGGCAAGCAAGGAGCAACCAAGAATACACATACCTGTTATAAAACTGTTGGAAACTTCTTCCACCTTTCCGGTCATTGATTGCACCCTGATTCTGATTACCTTAGCTTTTTCAATAGAATCCTCGGGCCAATCAATTTTCAAAATATCATCAGCATCATCATTATCTTGAGTTTTATTTGCATCAGATATGACAGATTTCCCGATCATTAAAAGCTGGGACACCGCAGAACAGCACATTTCCGAAAGTCTCTGTGATATATCCATACGAATAACATCAATATAGGAGAAAAAAGAATGGGACTATGTTTTTGTCACTTTCTAAACAGTGACCAATAGAAAGAATGTATCTGGCATACATGAACACCCTCCGAATGAAGAGAATCTAGTCTTCCAGCAGTTCTCTGTATTATATCACTGGGAGTTTGGCCTACTAGGGCACTTGCAAAGCTGCAGCATCCATGAAAGTATTAATTATTATCAATTGTCAAGTGATGGTATTATGTGGTAAACTCAAAAAATATACAAGATGCAGGTATTTAAATATGATAAATTTGTAGCCAGCAATTGAGGCCTAAAACCAGAAGATTCTTTCCATACACGTGGCTTCTTAACTACCCTACTTCTATAAAATTACATGACTTTTAAGGTGAAAAGACTATTTAATTGACTTGTAAACTTGTAGTGTGTGACTACCATATGATGATATGAATAAACCATAAACAGGCATTGTGAAGGTCAATTGTGAAGCTACCATTTTCGGGACTGATGTAGGCTGGATTAATCGAGAAGCCTTTGTATTCATTTTCGGTTGTAAGAATCATTGGATTCAGTGTGTTAAGCGGTCTGGAAACAATGCGGCTATTTGTTTAGCTCGTTTTATTGTTTATCAACCTGATTGCATTGTCAGTTGGGGGTTTGTCCCGACTAGACTTGTTTTAATTTAATGGAATGAAATTAAAGCTTTGTCAAAAAAAAAAAATGACAGAACAGCAGATCTTATCAGCCATATACCTAATAACAATTATCTCTGTTGTCCTTGAGGACTGAATCGTAACAATGGTTTTATTTATCATTTATTCAATAAAAGGGAGAGGGATTCATGAAAGACGAGGATTAAACGGAAACACACTTCACGGATCCAGAGTGAGCAAGCCTCTGAGTGGGCTAAACAATCCTCTATTGATGTTTACTTGCATGTGAACAGTGAAGCATTAGATGGACCTTAAATCTGAAATTCTAAATGATTGCAGTCAGTTTCATACTGATTTTTCAAGGAGCTCCAAATGTACAGGAATTCAAGTAGGTCGGGATGAACGTGGAATTACTAGTTTCTTTGATTGTCACAAATGCTTAATGATTAAAAAGAACCTCATCACCACAGCACTTTTTATTTCACCATCTACTGTACTTGAATCTAAAAGGAGTATATATATACTGAAACTCGTCTTTGACAAGGTTGAAGGTTCGAACCCTCAATCTCCCGTAAAGAGACGACGAAGATATACCACTAGACCAAGAACATCACAACTTTATATTACTGCTCCGTTTCTTAGAGGAGATTACTTTTTAGGATTTTTTAGCCGAAAAATATTTCCTTGGAAAATAATTGTCAGCAGAAAGTCATCAAGAGGAAAACAATGTTCATAATCATTGGGTAAGAAAATGTTCAGAATTTGAAAAGGGAAAATTATTTCTGCAACAAACGTAATACTTTTCTTTTATATTTTCCCTTCTGGAGAATATTATTTCTAAACTAAACAAACACAAGAAAATCAGAAATAATTTTACGGAAAAATATTTTCTAGAGAAATAAACATACGCTTAGCAATCAAAATTTTATTTTAATCACTGAAAGGAAGATAATATATTACCCAGCAGCCAACTCAGCAGCTTTACTGACACTAGAATCATGAAGATTCTTCATCTCATCAATGGTGGTGTCAGTTCTAGTTTCTACCTGCTTCCCCTTTTCTAGCTCTGTACCAATTCCATCAAATTCAGAGCTCAAACTGAAAATTTGTTGCACCTGTTTAAGCTTAGAATCATAAACAGACTTTTGCTCAGAAGAAAGTTTTGTTTTTCTCCGGTTAAATAACAGTGCGTAATGGCTGGACAATGCCTCCAGTTCCTGACAGTCATTACGATTCAAAAGTATCAGATTGGACTATTCTTACGTAACTGATAAATGTGAATGTACAGCAAATACATTGATAAGAGATGACCTCCAATTGCTCCGGACCTCCATATATATAAAAGTACCGATCGAATGATACTTCCTCAAGCAATTGATCCTCATCTGCTAGTTCGGTGGATTTTTTGTCAACTTCAATACCAGTTTCTGCAATTAGCAGATCTATGGTTTCCTTGCTAACATGTTCAAGCACTTGCATTCCCCTTGCAGTAAATGCTTTACCACTCTAATTTATGGAAGATAGTGAAATGCAAAATGAAGGAAATATTAAGCAAAATTCTTCAGAAGTAAAAATTAACTAGTCTGAAAGGCATTGTGCAAACCTCAATCAAAGATGGGGCAACAGAACTTGCATCACCGTGATTAATAGAATCAGCAAGACTTGCTGCAGAACTTTCTAGCCTGAAGTATACAAGTCAGGATCATTGGTTTGACATATGAAATGACATCATTTTAAACATGAAAAGAACCACATTTTATATACTCAAATAGCTCCATGTCGCAACGTAGTACCAAAATGCAGAGCAAAGTAACTAAGTTCATCATATAACATACTACACACCACACAAGTAATTTCTCGAGCAATTCACTCCATCTGACATAAAGAATTGCGTTGAAAAGAAATACTATGATATTTTTTGATCACACAATAGCTAATAGACTAATAACTCTCTAAACTGTGATTAGAAACACTAGACTGCAGGCGCAAATTCTTATAAGGAAAAACTAAAGAGCAGAACAGAAACACATACAAACACTTATATTCAAACTATTGATTGAGACGACGTAGAACTAATACACGGAAATTTTATTAAGCTCTCCCTTCACCCTGCAGAATACAGTCTATGACAGTGGAAGAATAGTCCAGATAATTAGTTATATACATAAGTGTGCACAGAATAGTAATGAAGTTCAGAAATGCAGATCACAAGCTTCCTGAGGCATAATCAATACTTGGCCACATGCCTATATGTCAACTTCTTTGACCGGGTGTAGAACTCACATTTAACAATAACTAGTTACTGATAATTTTTCTAAACATGCTGCAACACCATAATTTACGAAGACAACGATACACAAACTATATGATATACCAAGACGATATATAGACATACTTCTGAACAAAAGTAGAACCCCCTCTCCATGCATTTCCAAATACCTGCCAAGCTCCTGACGCAATATTCTCCACAGAACTATCGAGAGCTTTCAAACCCTGTAGGATGGAAGATTGTACACAACTGTATGAACATTAAGAAAATACAAAATGCTAAAGTCAACTAATCGGACACTCATGCATTACATATTTGTAATATCACTCATAGATCCTGCACTTAACTAGTAGCTGTCGTGTGATCAACACATTATAATAAGAAACACACCAACATTGCCATACTATCTAACGGTAAATACTTAATTAATGTATATATATAGATATCATATTTTAGTGGTATGTAGCAATTAGCATGATATAATCCGCAAGGTAGTCAGTAGCGAGCAAAGAAGATCATTAAGTCTTACAACAAACTACAAAGGAAAAATATACAGGGACAAATAGCACAGCAATGCAAAAGGTAATAAATTAATATCAAACAGAGATTGATAACTATTAACTTGCCTGACTAAGGAGAGTATCCTCACTAGCATTCTCTAGCTTGTCCAAAGCAGCCTTACGTCTAGTGACCACCTCATCTTCAGTGTCGTCTTCCTTACTAGATGTTTCTATTTCATCCTCCTTTGAAGATTCCGAGTTTTCCTCTGCGATTTGCATATCTGCAATGCTCTGTGCTGCTGTCTTGGCAGCCTCTGCAGCCTGTATCAAGGAAAATCCAATAATTATACTGCAGAAATGTGTAAAACTAACAAACGTTTTCCACCTAACAGATATAGTAACAGAAGTAAAAGCCAAAACATTTGACGATTAAGCGTCCACCGATGACATTCAAATGACAACAAACTGGTATGTACAGTTTAATATCATGAAAAGAGATCAGTTTCCAAGCCTCCAATCTTAATCAGATTCCAAAATCCTAACAAATAAAGCTTCCATTTCAAGTACAACATTTGTACACGACCACCACTGATCTTCAACATTCCAATTAATCCAAGTAATAGCTAGCTTCCCACCCGTCTTATCTTACATGATTAAATTATCCATCATTTTTTAAACAAATGAAATGAATCTGTCTCTACTGAACCATATCCATTCCTTAATTAATAAATTCCAGTAATCGTTCATCCAAGTATTCTCAATTCAAAGTATAACACAACACAATTTCGTCAAATAACACCGTAAACTAAAACATTAGCATACAAGTTTGAAATTAGCATCATCATTTTCCAACAAACGTAAGAAGAAAAACATTATATATACATACATCTATAAGTTTGTATGGATTACAATATAGATAGATAGGGAGAGAGAGCAGAGAGGAAGAGAAGAGACAGCAGAGAGAGAGAGGGAGGGAGGGAGAGATGAGAGGGAGAGAGACAGAGAGGAGAGAGAGGGGGAGAGAGAGGGAGGGGAGAGAGAGAGAGAGAGAGAGAGAGAGAGAGAGACAGAGAGGAGAGAGGGAGAGGGAGAGAGAGAGAGAGATGTACATTGCGAGAGATCTCTTCAGCAGCCTTCTGAAGATCCGAGAAAACCGAAGAAAAGCCCCAACCGCCCCAACCACCACTACCACTGCTTTCAATTGGCGGCGTAACTTGTTCGATTTCTTGTAATTCAGGCTTCTTCATCACTTCACTCTCTGATTTCACATCATTCTTCTCCATTTCAACACAATCAAGTGACCACCACGATTCAAGTTTGATATCTTGTTCACTCGGTAACTCAGATCGATAGATAGAGCGATAGATACACTGTTGCGATCGATCTACACCCTCTATTCTCTCTCAATGTGTTTGTTTCAAGCTACGACGTCGTTTACTTGCACCTACGTACCAACCGAAATGTGCTGTAATTTGAATCGGTTTGACAAACAAACATTTCCAAAGTCCATTTTTATTTATTAAATTAAATATATTTTATAATTGCAAGTTCATCTAATCAAAACTTTCCTTTAATTCTTCCAATCTTTGTTAGTCTTTTGTCGATGTACCTATGCAATAATTAATGGTTTTTATTCACTGCTAAGACAATTAACAAATTTGGGTTTTAAGTAACTAAATTAACTAAGAAGTAAATTAACAAACATAACGAGAATTGTAATTAAATTACTTATGTAAGAGAAAACATGGGATCCTAACTTCATTAAATATTTCGCTTAGAGTTGATGCTTTTAATCAATGCATGTGATGGTTTTGATATCTGATCAGACAACACGAAACAAGTATACGTTACTTCTCAGTATACGAATATCAAACTAAACGTACATCTACAAAAGAGATAGAAGATGAATAGACACCAATTATGCTTAGACACTACATCTCTATAGAATTTGAAAACATAACGGTTGAAGAACAAGTTGTCTATTAAGATCACATAGTGTAGCATAATATCTCTATTTACGCTACAAATCATGATGTTAAAACTTGTTTCACAAGAGATTAACAAATTAGATGTTAGCTACGCATCTAAACACATGAAGCATAACCATACGAGGATATCAAGAATTCACCACACATAAATCTTTAAAGCAATCAAACTACTAAGCTACATAGATAAATCCGTTAGAATCCCATGACAACGATTAGTTCATAATTGAACCGTTCGTCACCATGGGATTTGATGAAAACATGATATGAAACAATATATGAATGAAAGTAATAATATTAATAAAACAAGAGTTGAGAAAACAAAGCTAGAATCCAAAGTATCGCCTAAGAAAAGATTACAAAAGAAGAAGTAGATCTAGATCCGTTGCTTGTCACGAGCTTGAATCCTTCTCCGCTTTTCTCCCTTGCAAATCTAAGCTATGATATGTAATTCTAAGTAATGATACAAATTATAATGATTCAACGTGTTTAAATAGGCCCTAGGAGTCTTGTCCAACAAGAAAAAGACATAAAATACAATTAGAATTCGAATAGGGGCAAAACAGGAATTTTCAGCAACTTTCTAGCCACTCGGGCGCTGTCAGCGCACTACAGGGCACTCTCAGCGCGCTATGCTTCTGTTCTTGGGTGCTGACAGCCTAGCTCGGGCGCTGTCAACCCCCTCCAATTCTACCCAGCATGCAGTTTTGCTCTTACTTCTTCGTTTTCGCTCCTTTTTCTCCCGTTTCTTTTGCATTCACTCCCGTCGTCAATTCTCTAGTCTCCAAATCATTATGGTAGCTCTAAGCAAGTCTCATTTCTTCATTCCCATGCTCAAATCAACTCTAAAAATGACGGAAACATAAACCCTAATCGGCATTCTTGCAAACCTGCACAACTAAACAAAAACACATCAAAACTACAACAAACTTGAGACCAAGACACCAATTTAAGCCGAAATGGAATGCTCCAAGTGGATATAAAATCCACTTATCACACCCCCAAACTTAAATCGATGTTTGTCCTCAAGCGTATACAACTAAAACTAACTAACTAGTACCACTTCCGTAGGTGATCACGGTTGCATTTAGCATATGCAACAAGCCCTTTAAACCCCTAGGCAGCCCTAGTGAACGAGTGAGGTCTCGTGAGGGCCTATAGCGAATGTACCAACAAAATCCATCTAACTAAACAATGCAATGCATGAATGCAACTAATATGAAAATGCAATGACCCCCTCGAACTAACCAAAAACCAACTAGCAAGCAAATATCTCAAAGAATGCAACTAACTCCAAATAGAGCTCGACTAAGTCCCCGTACACTAACAATACATGAACAGAAACGTGCGTGTGTGCGATGCTCATCAGAAATACTCTAAAAACTAGGTCAAAAATCATACCCATCCTTCGCCAAGACAATCACAGGTTTATAAATAGAATAGATTGTAGACACTTCATAACCTAGGAACACCTCCATCCTTATTCAAGTTAGCCAGGAATTCATGCTTTATTACTACACTACGACACATAATACTATATACAATACGCATGCTTATTTAACCGTGCAATGAATGAGACCCCAAAAGGCTTATACAATAATACCCATGTAGCGAGTGTTAGGTTAGCAATCCCAAACCACAAGGGCTTTAGGTTACTAGGACTAAGTCCCCTCAGACTTAATTGCTCGAGTATTTAGTTTTTCATATTTTCAATTTTTGAGTGGATAAATTTTTATTTGAATAGAAAAAATATGAATATATTTGAAAATCTTGTTTATTACACTCGTAACCGACTTTTCTAAAAAAATATAAGAAGGATAGAGTTTAAACTCTATTCCCAGATACTCAAGTTTAAACTCTCTTCCTTTCCCCCCAAAACAGAATTATAATTCACAAACCCTCCCTCATCAATGGCTTCGATCTCATCTCCACAATCAGATTTTTCTTCTTTTGGGTCTTTAGTCTCCGAAGAAACATTAAAACTGAAAAAAGATTGTCATGTGATCAGGAAGTTGTTTGAGAAATGGGATTCAATAAAAATGAGACTTGCTTGGAGCTACCATAATGATTTGGAGACTAGAGAATTGACGAAAAGAGTGAATGCAAAAGAAACGGGAGAAAAAGGAGCGAAAACGAAGAAGTAAGAGCAAAACTGCCAGCACCCAAGAACAGAAGCATACTGGTAAGATGTTAGTTTGGTTCTAAGAATTGAGAAAGTCTAATGCTAGTTGACGTTTAGTTCTAAGGCAATTACAACAAACAATTTTTCCATAATCTGGATCTCACCCTATGGAATCAATCAGGATTGGAGGGCAATATACACAATACATACGAACAACGCAGAGATAAATGGGAACGAGTTACTTTAAAATACTTTTAAAATTATATAATTAAATAAAATAGAATATAATAATTTATTAATGATATAATTTAATTTTGTAATATTCATTAATAAAATTATTAGTAATAATAATAGCTATTTAATAAATGATATGTATTGATTAGAACTAATAATATAAATTTGTTGTTGACGTGGATCTTTAGAAAAGAGATTTAAATATATAATATTTCTTATTATTAGATCTAATAGCTATTATCTATTTACTAAATATTTAGCTATTTAATAATTTAAATAATTTAAATATATGTTGTGTTGGCTCTAATGCATTTATTAATTAATTCTATTAAAAAAATTATGAATAAATACATTTTTGAGCTTTTAAAAAAAATCAAGTATTTGAAGCTATGGATTTTATCCAAGTTATTTAAAATCTGATTTCAAATCCAATTTTTTCAGTTTTCTAATTGAGTTATTAGATTAAAATTGTTTAAAATTGATTACAATTGTATAATATATATTATTGAAATAAATTTGTAATGTATGATAATATGACTGTGATTGACTTTATATTAAAATAGTGGTTGATTAATGAATGAGTAGTTATGAAATTTAATTTAAAATATTAAAATAGTGGTTGATTAATGAATGAGTAGTTATGAAATTTAATTGAAAATATATAATAGTGCATATCATGATCGATTTCAAATTAAAAGAGTGATTTTTTAGTAATTTTTTTGAATTAAAAATATGTATTTATGGATATGTTAAATAAAATAATTATTATATTTAAATTAGAAGTGTTAACTAATCATGGTTAAGTTGGTATGGTGAGAATGTAAATAAAGAAAATTCTTAATATAACATGATTGGTCTAGGATTTAGAAGTCAGCTCTGATTGGTTCTAAAATAATTCATAGTTTTCTGATCGGTTAACTGCACATGGGTAGATTCGGATATTATAATAAAGGATTTGAGAACAATTTTTTAAAAAAATGAGGATTTGAGAACAATTTAAAACAAAAAAAATGAGTGAAATAGGTCGAACACTAATGTCTTAGTTGTAGAGGAGCCCGGTTTCCGAGGGAAGTTTCGTGTGATATGAACAACTTACTTGCTTGCATATTAAAGCATGAGTCTAACTAATGACGTGGTTAATTCAAAATCAACTAATTCTTTTTTAGTAGTGGGATAACCAAAAAGAGGGGGTAACCAACTACAAAATATACCCCCTTTTGCTTATTATAATATAGTATAGATTTTATAATTGCAAGTTCATCTAATCAAAACTTTCCTTTAATTCTTCCTATCTTTGTTAGTCTTCGGTCAATGTACCTATGCAATAATTTATGGTTTTTATTCACTGCTAAGACAATTAACAAATTTGGGTTTTAATTAACTAAATTAACTAAGAAGTAAATTAACAAACATAACGAGAATTGTAATTGAATTACTTATGTAAGAGAAAACATGGGATCCTAACTTCATTAAATACTTCGCTTAGAGTTGATGCTTTTAATCAATGCATGTGATGGTTTTGATATCTGATCAGACAACACGAAACAAGTATACGTTACTTCTCAGTATACGAATACCAAACTAAACGTACATCCACAAAAGAGATAGAAGATGAATAGACACCAATTATGCTTAGACACTACATCTCTATAGAATTTGAAAACATAACGGTTGAAGAACAAGTTGTCTGTTGAGATCACATAGTGTAGCATAATATCTCTATTTACGCTACAAATCATGATGTTAAAACATCAACCTATCCTATGCTAGCATGACAAGTTCTAAATCTCAAGATCCACTCTCGTTTCACAAGAGATTAACAAATTAGATGTTAGCTACGCATCTAAACACATGAAGCATAACCATACGAGGATATCAAGAATTCACCACACATAAATCTTTAAAGCAATCAAACTACTAAGCTACATAGATAACTCCGTTAGAATCCCATGACAACGATTAGTTCATAATTGAACCGTTCGTCACCATGGGATTTGATGAAAACATGATATGAAACAATATATGAATGAAAGTAATAATATTAATAAGATAAGAGTTGAGAAAACAAATCTAGAATCCAAAGTATCGCCTAAGAAAAGAATACAAAAGATGAAGTAGATCTAGATCCGTTGCTTGTCACGAGCTTGAATCCTTCTCCGCTTTTCTCCCTTGCAAATCTAAGTTATGATATGTAATTCTAAGTAATGATACAAATTATAATGATTCAACGTGTTTAAATAGGCCCTAGGAGTCTTTTTCAAACAAGGAAAAGACCTAAAATACAATTAGAATTTGAATAGGGGCAAAACAGGAATTTTCAGCAACTTTCTGGCCACTCGGGCGCTGTCAGCACACTACAGGGCACTCTCAGCGCGCTATGCTTCTATTCTTGGGTGCTGACAGCCTAGCTCGGGCGCTGTCAACCCCCTCCAATTCTGCCCAGCTTGCAGTTTTGCTCTTACTTCTTCGTTTTCGCTCCTTTTTCTCCCGTTTCTTTTGCATTCACTCCCGTCGTCAATTCTCTAGTCTCCAAATCATTATGGTAGCTCTAAGCAAGTCTCATTTCTTCATTCCCATGCTCAAATCAACTCCAAAAATGACGGAAACATAAACCCTAATCGGCATTCTTGCAAACTTGCACAACTAAACAAAAACACATCAAAACTACAACAAACTTGAGACCAAGACACCAATTTAAGCCAAAATGGAATGCTCCAAGTGGATATAAAATCCACTTATCACACCCCCAAAATTAAATCGATGTTTGTCCTCAAGCGTATACAACTAAAACTAACTAACTAGTACCACTTCCGTAGGTGATCACGGTTGCATTTAGCATATGCAACAAGTCATTTAAACCCCTAGGCAGCCCTAGTGGACGAGTGAGGTCTCATGAGGGCCTATAACGAATGTACCCACAAAATCCATCTAACTAAACAATGCAATGCATGAATGCAACTAATATGAAAATGCAATGACCCCCTCGAACTAACCAAAAACCAACTAGCAAGCAAATATCTCAAAGAATGCAACTAACTCCAAATAGAGCTCGACTAAGTCCCCGTATACTAACAATACATGAACAGAAACGTGCGTGTGTGCGTTGCTCATCAGAAATACTCCCAAAACTAGGTCAAAAATCATACCCATCCTTCGCCAAGACAATCACAGGTTTATAAATAGAATAGATTGTAGACACTTCATAACCTAGGAACACCTCCATCCTTATTCAAGTTAGCCAGGAATTCATGCTTTATTACTACACTACGACACATAATACTATATACAATACGCATGCTTATTTAACCGTGCAATGAATGAGACCCCAAAAGGCTTATACAATAATACCCATGTAGCGAGTGTTAGGTTAGCAATCCCAAACCACAAGGGTTTTAGGTTACTAGGACTAAGTCCCCTCAGACTTAATTGCTCGAGTATTAAAGAGCTCACCCTAGTTAATTCTGCATTTAATAATTTTTTTTGCTAAATAATTCTGCATTTAATAATTGACTATACATATGACTCTTTTTTTTCTTTTCTTTTTCTCTTTTTTTTTCATGCAATCTGGAATGAGAATTCTCATTTCCAACCCTAGACTACTCATATAATATGAGCCGGCTACTAGCCATTTGACGCCTATCCATTATTGACAAATACTAACAATTAGCATGAACTCCCTGGTTTCCCTCAAACTTAGACTTTAGTGTCCCTACGCCATCAAGGGAATAACAAAAATTCTAAATATAATCAGGTGATTAAATCTCAAAGCATCCAAACAAGCATGACCTCAACCTAGCTCAAAAGCAAACAAAGAGATTGTGAAATTATTATGTTTCTGAAGCATGCAAGTCAATTCCATAAAGACTATAAATCAACCCTCTACTCATCATTACCACACTCAATTCGACATCTACCTACCAATCAGAATTATCTCGTCCTAAGGGATCATGAAATATGCATGCCATGAAAATGTAACTAACATGAACTCACACGGTATACGAAAAATAAAAACATAATGTCCTATATGATATAAACATAAATAACACGAACAAAACATGATTGAATTACCACTAAACATGCAAAATATGATACCCACATGAACACAATGACATAAATAACTACTACACACTACTTATCCCCCAAACTTGAAATATTCAATGGAAGATTATTATTCCCAGATTACACACTTGTATAATTGTAGAAGGGGGGGGGGTTGAATACAATTCTTGATAGTTATAAATTTCTGATAAAAACCACAGAAATCTATAAAGAAATAATTGCTGAATAGAAATAGTTCACACCCATATAAAAAAATCAGGTGGTTAAATGTACCACCTGAGACTTTTATTTGAAGAAAACCCTGTGATACAAATGTACATAGCTTCTGTGTTTACAACTCTTTGCTTCTAAAGATATTCAAGAAACCCTAAGCAAATATGTATGTTTTCTTGCTTTCTAAAGAGTTGCTACACTTGGTTATATATTCCAAGTTTACAAGTGCTACAGGAATAAGATAATATTAATCTAATTCAAGTTGACTTGCTACTCCACTCCAAATCCACATGTAGTCGAAAGGTTGTCCTTGTGAACAGATATGTCCCCTGCACCTTTCTTGTATGTACTGTGTAAATGGAATGCTTCTTTCTTCTGTGTTTCCAAAGTATGGCTGCCATACTGCTTTTTATACCTACTATCAACCCATGTGATCTGTCAGTCAAACCTGTCCTTATCAACTGCTAATTCCCAGCTAGCATAGGATAAAGTGACAATGATTATCCGTTGATGGTAGTTTGAGCTGTATCCGTTGATCGAGTAGATTTGAGTTGTATCCGTTGATAGAGCCCTGTTCTTATCCGTTGATACATTTTCACTTAGACAGAATTACATAGCATAGCTTATTTACAATTGGCTACCCTATTCTGCCTATCCATTGATGGTCAACATGACTCTGAATAAAAACACCATCAACTGATAAATAGAGATATTGCAGTATGCTACAAAACCTCATCCGTTGATGAGCTACCTGTCAACGAATAGAGTTAAAAGGTCTTATCCGTTGACAGTTACAAAACTTGACTTATACAATTTTGCTTGAATGTTAAGTTATCATCAACTACAACATATTCCTAACAATCTCCCCCAATTTATACTTGATGGCAATAAAGCATAAATTCAGAACCTTGATGATAACAAAACATTCCTAAAGATATATATACACACTACAGTATGCAAAAATTGTATTAAGCTGCAAAAATTAAAAACAGAAAGCTTTAAGAAACTTATCAGAGATGTGCTCCTTTAGATTGAGCAGATTAATGATGTTTCCTCTCTCTGGTTGGCTGCACCATTGACTTTCCTTCCTTGGCAGAGTTGGACTCAATCTGCACTTGAAGTTGCCTATAGAAGGTATCTTCTTCAACAACTTTTGGATTTAGCTTTAGTTGTAACCATCTCAGGTAATCAGAACTAGCCTTTGACAGTTGGTCTTCTAACCTGAAGAATCTCCTAGTGCCCTCATCATCCCTGAACTCCATCATCCAAAAGGGTTGAATGTGGATTTTCTGTCCATTATAAGGGATCTTCATTTTCTTTGGTAGACTTGAGGGTGAGTTCCATTCTCTCCTTATTTCTTCTATTCTGTTAATTATCTCCCTTCTGGCTATCTCAGAGAACCCTGTGTGTCTCTTGAATGCTGAGAACACTTTGGTCAGTGTATGATAATTCTCTCCAAGAACCTTCTGTAGTGGCCATGTCCTCTGACTTCCTCCCTTGTAGACAAACACTAATCTCTCAGGCTGATTCTTGTACTTGTCAATTCCTCTTACTTCTGACAGTTCATCCAAAAATAGATTCATGCCAGAGTATTCTTCAATTTCTGCCTGATAGATAAAGTCTTCTTTGTTTTCCAAGATTGGTTGTTTGACAATAGCAGGTACCCTAGCAACTTGAACTGGTCCCTTTGAAAGTTGCTTCTTTGGAGCCCTTTTCTTCTGTTTTGGATTTAGCAAGAATGAAGGAACTTCAATTGAATCAAAATTCATTGGTTCCTCTTTAGGCCTTATGGGGTCACCATGAAAGTTTACAGTTGGGTCGATTACTGTTGCAGACATAGGTACTGGTGAGCCAATGGTTTCTTTTTCTGGAGAGGATTCTGGAGAAAGAACCCTATTGGTTTTAGCTTTCCTTCTTTTAGGTTTGATTTTGGGAACTTCCTCAGGTTCCTTCATTTCAACCTCTACCTCATCCATTAACTCTTGAGCTAGCCTGGCTTGCTTCTCTTCTGAGTTTTCATGTTGATTTTCTGTACTTGGATGGGCTTCCCTTTGGATTCTGGAGACTTCTTCTCTTTTAGCTTCCACAAATCTAGGATGACTTTTGGATATATTTAATACTTTTCCATTCCTCATGATTACAGCCATCCAATCTCTTACACTCTTATTTGTCTGAACTTTGAACTCCATGATTGTTTTTCCCATTAGCTTTTCTTCATCATTCTTGGGAAATGGGTAGTCCAATTGAAGCTTGTTCTTCCCATTTTCCTTTGATGGTGAGTAGGCTCTGGTTTTGATAGCTGGTTCAAATTCTTTGACAAATGATGGCTCAGCATCATAGAATGTAGGAGCCACAACCCTTGGAGTGAGCACCTTCATGATTGTGGTTGATATTGTTGGAGCAGAAGATTGAGCATTAAGGAACAGAGATGATGCAATTGATTCATTGATCATCCTCTCTGTCCTTAGAATTCTTTCACTAGACTCCTTGTTGATCTTTTCTAAAGCTTCTATTCTGGCTTGCCTTTCACCATCTGAGATTTCTTCTAAGCTTTGAATCTCAGGCAAAGCCACTTGTTTCTTCACAGGGGAAGCCTTTATCTCAAACTCTGTTGGATTGACCACTACAATTGGCTGTTGCTCCCCCTCAATCTGTGATATCTCACTACTGGTAGCTTGAAATTGGCCAGTAGATGTTGCAGCCTCTTCTGTGCTTGTTCCTATTTTCTCCATTTTCTCCCCCTTTTTGTTAGCATCAAGGGTTGGGGTTGAAGCTGCAAGTAGCATTTCCAGTAGTTGAGTCTGTTTTGATTGATTGGCAATGATGGTGTGCATTTGAGATTCCATACTATCCACTCTTGAGGAAAGAAGCTGAACAGACTTAGCCAGGCTATCTTCTTTGAGAAGTTTGCTAGAAAGCACCTTCTGAGTGGTAGTAGGAGCTAGTGCCTCAATCCTGGCATCTAGTGCTATTTTCATATCTCTAATTGCAGACTTGACCTCCTCTTGTTGTGTTCTTTGAATAACAGATTGCATCTTTTGTAATTTCAGGGAGGCCATAACTTGCTCAAGAACAGTCTTTCTCTGTGGTTCTGCAGTTTGGTGCTCAGCCTTAGCAGATTGGTATTGCTTCATGATTTCCACATTGAGATTCCCAAGTTCAGTGGCATTGGAAAACATCCATCCTGAAGTTTCATCCTCATTTATTTCTTCACCATCTGAACTTTGACTGTCATCACTGCCAAACTCTTCACTTCCAGCACTTGGAGACAGGGTTTGTAAAGCTTCTTTTGCTCTTTGAAGAGATTCTGAGGTGTGCACTAGGTGCATTGCCTTCTATGCCTCCACATTGCCCTGTTGTGCCATGACTTGATAGGCAGAAACAGGATGAGTAAAGGTTTCAGGATCCAAAGAGACGGAGTCAATAATTGACTGATATTCGTGTCTAAATTCCATCTCTTTGGAAGCTTCATTAACCTCCATTAACTCACTTGCAATGGCTGATTCTTCCTGCCTTATTTCTCATGTAGTCCCTTCTCTCCTCTCATCTCTCTTTTCTTGCATCAGGGGCTCCCCCTGGCTCACACCTCTCACACCCTCACCTTCACCTACTAAGGTGGAACTCTCTAGCTCTCCTTTTGCCTGACCGGAAGAAATGGTCAGCCTCTCATTGATTTTCTCTCCTTTTGCCTGCTCACAAGGCAGCCTCTCACTCCCTTCCCTCATTCCTAAAAGTGTTTCAATTACTACAAACTCCTCCACAGTTGACATAGGAATGTCACATTTTGCAGTGGTAGAGAGAGTTGTCAACGGATAAAGTGTATCCATCGATGTAGTGGTTATTGCTGTCAACGGATAATTAGTTGAAGACATATCCGTTGATGGAGAAACACTTGTCAACGAATGAAGGATATCCGTTGATGAAGGAAAACGAGTATCCGTTGAAGTGAAAACCAACACTGAATCTATGGTGATTGATTTTAAGGAAGAGGCCACAGATAGTGTTGTGAATTCAGGAATGGAAGATTGATGGCCCAACAAATCATCTAAAAGATGATGACCACCAATTGTTGAGTGGGGCTTCTCCAAGAATTTTAAAGATGGAGAATCAGGAATTGATGTAGATATCATATCCACATCCAGAGATGGAGTTGGAGTTGGTGATGGTGGATCAAAATGTGTATCGATTTGAAGGTTAAGATCAAGGGGCTGTGACTCCACATTTATTGAAGTCACATCAAACTGAATTTGAGAAGGTACAGTTTGCTGTATAGTGTGTGCACCCTGTGATTCCCCAATGGTTTTGGATTTTACTCTTCTACCATAGGTTTTTGAGAGAGAGCTATCTGTGTCCCTTGCCCTTTTGAGCTGTGTTCCTGGAATAGAACTTAAATTAGTAGTCACACCCTGTTGAGAGGATGTAACTAGAATTTGGCTTTTAGGTTCATTAACAGTCTTTTGAGAGACTGAAATGTTGGTTGCACCTGCCTCACCTTCCTTATCCTTAGGGCTTCTTTGATGTTCACCCTGTCCCTCACCACTCACTACCACCTTCACACTCCCCTCAAGAGTTTTGGTAGTTTTTGCAACAGGTGCCTTTTGAGAGACACCTGAGGTTTGTCTTTTAGATTGTGGTTTTGGAACTCTGGATTTGGTCACTTTGGTAGGAGCCTGTTTGGACACAGCCACAGACTCCATTGTGACACTAGAAGGCAAAGAAATTTGGGGGTTGGAGATAGGAGTTTCAGGGTTGGAAACAGTTACCTGAACAATTGGTAGATATACCAATTGTACTTCTACATTTAGGTTCATTCGAATCAAATCACTTAAGACTCTCTTCTCCTGAACAAAACAATTGAACTTGCTATCCGGGTTAGCAATGGATAGCTCATTCTCAGATACATGCAGTGCTAGGAGCATCAAAAATCTAGCAAAATAAACATTCTTGCTCCTAGTTTCCTTTTTACCTAATTTAGCTGCTATCTCATACATGACTAGTGTGCCAAAATTATAGAATTTATCAGTCAAAAGCATACATAGCATAACTAGCATGGAGTTGGTAACAACATCAAAGTTAGTAATCTTACCAGAAAAAGCTTTAATGAAGGCATCACAAAGATAACTCCATTCCTTAACCATACATTTCCTAACAATTTTCCCTAAGTTCTCAGTACTAAGGGTATAATTCATGGAATTAAGCATGGTAACAATTTCAGCATTACTGGGTACCTTCAGACAGTTATTCTCAGGCAATTTTAAACAAGCAGTTAACACATCAGAATTAACTATATAATTTTTACCCTTTAAAGAAAAAGCAAGTGTACCGTCTGTGCCATTGTACTCAGCAGATGCCCACACCTCTTCAATTACCTCATGGATTAGAGGAGTGGTGGCAGTTATAGCATATGACAGTTTGCATTTCTTCACGAAATTCATCATGGTGTGATATGCTTCTGGAGCGTTCATTGTATCAACAAAGGCCGCGAAATTGTTCTTGTTAGGTCCGATAAGATTGTAGAAGGGGGGGTTGAATACAATCTATACCATTTTATCAAAATTTGTCCTTTAAATAAATTTTGACTTGAACAAATTTGTGCGGAATAAATTGAAACAAATTTTCAAGTTGAATATAACAATATATTAACTTGATGGGTGTTACAATTTCAGTACAGATTAATTATCAAGTTGATAAAAACTAATTAGAAAATTCGACATGAACTTTTCTAATTTAGTTAATAAAAATCAAGATAAGAACTAGGAAACTTAATTCGCTAGTAGTACAAGAATCACAAATAATTAAGTTCTAATGGATACAATATTTGATACAAGAACTCAAGAATTTATGGCAATTAAATTGCTTGAAGATGAGAGAGATGAGAGCTTTTTGTTTCTTTCTTTGCTCCTGGATATATGCGTGTATGTCTCTATTTTTGAAGATGTAATGTTCCTGTCTCTTTTATAACCAAACAAGTAAATATCTCCTGCCTCCCTGTGTCATGTTTTAATCCATTATGACTCTTCATTATGACACTCCAGTATGATTCTGTCCAGCATTACTCTGTCCAGCATTACTCTGTCCAGTATTACTCTGTTCAGTATTACTCTGTCCAGTATTACTCTGTCCAGTATTACTCTTGATATTACTCTCCATTATGATAGTCCATTATGACTCTTGATATTACTCTCCATTATGACAGTCCATTATGACTTTCTGCATAAGATTGTTATTACTCTCCGTTATTACTCTTGAGAGTAATAATAAAACAGATTACTCCTTTAATTCTTCTAAACAAGATCACGCACCTGGCCATCTACTTCTTTTTCAAAGACCTGCCAATTCTTAATAAAATCAAATGGATTTTGATTTACTTGGTTGAGCTCCGTAGAATTATTTTTAACCCGCACAGCTTATAATCTTTAATTAATAAATAATTAATTTAATTTAAAAATTATAAAAATAAATATCTAATATAATTAGATATTTATAAATATAATTTTCTAATTAAATAAAATATTTATTAATATAAATAAATCCTTAAGCTCTAAGCTGTGGTTACCTGAACGTCTGGAACCGGACTCCTTTTGCTTAATAAAAAATATATCAATTCCAACCGGGGTTTCAGCTAAAGAATATATCACTTTGCATTTCTTTGTAAATCCTCACAGCCAGTTCACTTGATAGTAAAATCCTTGTGGTTAATTAAATTAGCACTTCTGTTACTTGCACAATGATTTTCTCACATACCAGTCTTGATAGCTTGAACCAATGAAGTTAATGACGAACAACCACTGTTTAATGTTGACACTCGATGTACTGTCTGGTTCATGAGTGACTAACCGCAATGTCTGTTCTTCATATATTGACTTTAAAATCTGGTTCCTTTTCTTTTCTCATCTCTCTTCAATTCTTCTGTACTGTCTCTGTCACTGTTGAAATCTCTGTCACTTTAAATGAATCCACTTCTTAACGAATACTCCACTGAGGCTTGATCAGTTGACTGAGCTTCTTTCAATGTAGTAATTCCCCAAGTCTGTAGATTGACCTTGATCTTATTCTTCTGATAGATAATATAATCTGAGATTCCTTGTGACAGTCTATATACTATTTACTATTACAATCTTGTTTAAGTTGAGTTGTATCCTCGAAATACAAATAGGCTACATCATATGCCTTTCAATCTCCCCCTATTTGTTTGTTAGACAATAACAAGCAAATACCTAGAGGATAACTCAACTAACTCACTTAAACAAGAAAAAGATTAAGCATTTAGGAGCTTAGCAAATAGTACATTAAAAAAATTTCTCTGGTTTGAATTTAACAATTCCAGAATCCTCAGTTGATGAAATGATAGATGATTGTTCCTCTAGCACTGAACTGATCTTCAATAGATAACTCATCTTCATTTCTGATTCTTTATATCTCTGCCTGATAATCCTTCACATCTTACATTGGTGATTATCAGCAGTTCTTGATTTACAATCACTTCCCTTTTCTGACACAGCTTTTCTCACTTAAGAAAAACAATTGTTCCTACTATGTAGACAATGGTGAATCAATACCATTTCTATAATTTCTGGGAAATCTACTACTCCTCCACTTAGCCTTTATACATAGTACATTGAAAGACTAATATAATAGTATTGTGATGTACTCCTCCTTATATCTCCACTTTCAACACAACAACTGAAAGTCCCCTTACTTCTCCATCTAAATCTCCCCCTTAGTAACTTGACTTTCTTATCCTCCTAAGCACAATCTGTAAATGCTCCCCCTTTCTAACCTACTCTCCTTTTTCTTGTACCCCCTTTACTTCTCCCCCTTAGTTGAGGAATCCTCCAACCAACTAGTTGACAAAGTAGTTGTACCAATTATAGAGTTCTGTTAGAAAGAAAGTTTCATCTTCTTCCTCACGGTGAGTGTGTGATAGTGTTTAGTGTACCTCACAAGTGTTTCACTCTTCTCTCCACTCATTTGTGTTGAGTGTCTCTCTTCTCTCTGTGTTTACACTCTTGCTCACTAGTGTATCACTCATATCACTCATAGCTCCAACATCCATTAGTGTACCTGCAAGGAAAAATCACCCTAGCCCCTTCAAGAGAGGTCAGTGGTGGTGCAATGGGAGTTAGCAAATCCCAAATCCTCGTTGGACTCGTCAGACGAATCTGAGTCATAATCTACAAGTTGCTAATTTTCCCTTTTTAGGGTTTTCAGATTTGAATTCTGAGTAGGTAAACAATGATCTAGAAATTTAGCATTGAGATCAAGATTTCCTTCTAATGTCTGTGAAGACACTTGGTTCATTAAAGAACCTTTAACTTATAATCCTAACCGTAAAATGGCTGAATTACAAGTTTCCGTCAATTCATCCTTAGTGTGTGCATTCTCACTTTGTGCATATGAAATTTTTTGGTTAGTGTATAAGGTAGTGACTCTCCAACTTAATATCCCACACATCCTTATTTACTGCATCAAGTGCAGTTACTCCCTGGTGACCTTTAGTCTGATAGGTTACTTCCTTTTAGAGGGGTAAGTCAGAATGTGTTTGAGTTTGACTGTAGTCTGGGATAAAAGTTGTTGGGTTTACAACCTTATGACTAAACATGTGAGAAAACAAAATTCCATGTAGATGAACCTGCATCACAGAATATGAGCAATAGAGATAGAATGATATACAATTGTGATTTCAAAAGATTTACAATGTAAGCAATCATAACTATATAAAGAGATTTTGAGTTATGGGAAAGATATAGATCTTGAGCCGGTTTTACTAAACAAAAACATAAACAAAAATCCAATTAACAATAAATATTAATCAAATTAATGAATGTTAATGTTTAAACCAATACAAACAAAACTATTTTATCATGTTTTAGATCTTGTATGTTAGAAACCAACTGTTAACACTTGTTAGGTCTTGTCTTCCAATTGTTAGAACCTGAAAATCAAACGTTAGTTCCTAAACAATTGAATTGACATATACCATTTTGATACCAACAATGGTCCTGTATAAGAAATTCTGTTAATAACAACAACACAACAAAGATTATAAGTTAAAACAGCATGATATGTGTGTGTTAAACAGAAGAAGTACAAAAGAACCAAGTACAGGGACCTATTTGTAAGTTTTGAAAGTATAGTGACTAAACTGAAAAACTATACAAACTATTTATATACACATGAAAAATAATATACAAACATAAGAAATAATATACATAAAAATAATATGAAATAAAAACTAAAAAGAAAAGAAAAAATACGATTTTTTTTATTTATTATTATTCAAAAATAACTGTATTAATAATATTTACAGAATATTAGAAATAAAAGAAAATAATTTATAAAAAATATTTACAACATGTTACTACTTAAAAATAGCTAAATAGAAAATACTAAAAATACCATAGGTTATCCTTTTTACGAAATCAAACAATAATAACAAAAGGACAAACACTACAAATCAATTAATAAACTATTAACTATTTACATAAATATTTGTAGTAAATTAATAAATCTATATATTTTCTTAATAAAATAACTTTCTTATAGAAAATCATTTAAAAAGAAAATATGACTTATTAAATCAACACAAATATTCAAAAGTAATTTTCAACAAAAATAGATTTCTCACTAATTTCAACTTGTAAAATTTGAGAAAAATATTTTTAGAGAAAATAAAAATATTCTAAAATTAAAAGAAGTAAGTAGGAATATATTAAGAAGATAAAGACAATGATTTAAGAATTAACAAACAAGAAAATAAGTTGATAAAATAATTATACAAGTGATTTTAATAACAAATATTTACAAAGTAATCACTTATAAATTATTTAAGAACAAACCTCAGATATTAACTAGTTTAATTACTAGGACTATTTAACATACCCAATTCACCAACAATTTTGGTGAATGTGGATTCGTCAAGAGACTTAGTAAAAATATCTGCTATTTGTTCTTCCGTGGGTATAAAATGTAACTCCACGGTACCATTCATGACATGCTCTCTAATGAAATGATACCTGATATCAATGTGCTTTGTCCTCGTATGCTGCACAGGATTGTTGGAGATTGCTATGGCACTTGTATTGTCACACAAGATAGGAATTTTGTCAAGTACAAAGTCATAGTCCCTTAGCTGATTCCTAATCCACAAAATCTGTGCACAACAGCTTCCAGCAGCTATGTATTCAGCTTCAGCTGTTGAGTTGGAAACTGTTTGCTGTTTCTTGCTGTACCAGGAAACCAACCTGCCACCTAGGAATTGACAACTCCCAGAGGTGCTTTTCCTATCTACAACACTTCCTGCATAATCTGAATCTGTATATCCAACAAGATTAAAACCAGAATCTTTAGGGTACCAGATGCCTAAGTTAGGCGTACCCTTAAGATATCTCAAGATTCGTTTAACAGCAATGAGATGAACATCTCTAGGATCCGATTGGAACCTTGCACACAAACATGTAGCATGCATAATATCTGGTCTACTTGCAGTAAGGTAAAGTAATGAGCCTATCATACCTCTGTAGCTTGTGATATCTACCTTAGCAGAATTTTCACATGCTCCAAATTTGACAGCTGTAGATGATGGTGTTCTTGCTGAAGATGAGTCCTCCATTTGATATTTCTTGAGGAGCTCTCTGACATACTTGGATTGACAGATAAATATTCCATCTGTCCTTTGACTTACTTGCAATCCAAGAAAGAACTTCAGCTCACCCATCATGCTCATTTCAAACTTACCCTGCATTAACTTAGCAAATTTCTTGCAAAGAAGATCATTAGTAGACCCGAATATTATATCATCCACATAGATTTGAACTAATATTGTATCATTTTTATGTTTCTTTGTGAAGAGAGTTTTGTCTATGACACCTCTAACAAAACCATTTTCAATTAAAAATTCAGAGAGAGTGTCACACCATTTCCTTGGTGCTTGCTTAAGACCATAAATTGCCTTGAAGAGAAAGTAGACATAATCCATGAATTCTGGATCTTCAAAGCCAGGGGGCTGTTCTACATATACCTCTTCATCTAGCTTACCATTCAGAAAAGCACTCTTGACATCCATTTGATAAACCTTAAAGTTTGAGAATGCTGCGAATGCCAAGAATATTCTGATAGCCTCAAGTCTTGCCACTGGAGCGTAGGTTTCATCATAATCAATGCCTTCAGCTTGTTAATAACCCTTTGCTACCAGTCTTGCTTTATTTCTCGTCACTATGCCATCTTCATCTAGCTTATTTCTGAATACCCACCTAGTGTCAACCATAGTTCTGTTTGTAGGTCTGGGTACCAGCTTCCATACTTCTTGTTGTTTAAATTGATTGAGTTCATCTTGCATAGCAATCACCCAATCAGGATCAGAAAGAGCTTCCTCAGTTTTCTTAGGTTCCATTTCAGATAGAAACCCTGAATAGTTACATTGATTTTGAGTAGCACTTCTAGTTTTGACTCCAACATCTGGATCACCAATAATCAACTCAAAAGGATGAGCTCTATTCCAAACTGTTTGTCTTGGAAGATTTAATCTTGATGATTCGCCTTGTTCTTCATTGTGATGTTGAGTATGACTAGTTGATCCTTCATTATCTCCCCCCGAGTTGTTGCCAGGTTGACTAGATGAATGTTCAGGAGTATCAGGTGTTTCTTCATTATTATTATTGTTTTCACCACCATTACCCTGATCATCATCGTTGTCATTAGCATCAGCAAAAATCTCAGGTGAATTGTCATCATCTGAATCTGTATCTGTCATGTCATCGAAAGATAGCTTTTCAGATGGATCCTCAGTTTGGATACTAGGGAGTTTAGTGTCATCAAAAGTTACATTGACACTTTCCATCATCTTCTGTTCATCAATCACATACACCCTATATGCCCTCATTGAATAACCAATAAAAATTGCTTCAAATGCTTTGGTATCGAATTTACCACCTTGATCGTCACCTTCTTTAAGCACAAAGCATTTTGCCCCAAATACATGAAAGTATTTGAGTGATGGTTTCTTATCAGCCATTATTTCATAGGGTGTCTTCATATGGTCTTTATTGATTAGAGTTCGATTCTGGGTATAGCACGCAGTGTTGACAGCTTCAGCCCAAAAGTACAATGGAAGCCTTGATTCACTTAACATAGTACGTGTAGCTTCAATCAAGGTTCTATTCTTTCTTTCCACTACCCCATTTTGCTGAGGAGTTCTTGGAGCTGAGTATTGTCTAGTTATACCCTTCTCAGTGCAGAAGTCATTTAGAACTGCATTCTTGAATTCAGTTCCATTGTCTGATCTTATAGCTCTCACTGGATACGTAGAATCTCGCTCAATTAGTTTGATGTGATCAATCACCAGTTGTGGAGTCTCATATTTAGAATTCAAAAATAGGACCCATGTGTATTTTGAAAAATCATCAACGATCACTAGAGCATATCTCTTCCTTGACATAGACATTACATTAACTGGACCAAACAAATCCATATGAAGTAATTGTAATGGTTCAGTTATTAAAGATATGTCAGTGCTCATGTGACTTGCTCTTTTTAGCTTGCCTTTTTGACATGCATCACACAGTCCTTTTTGAGTGAATTCCATTGAAGGCAAACCTCTCACCAATTCTCTTTTAACTAGAGAATTCATTGTTTTGAAATTGAGATGAGAAAGTTTCTTGTGCCATAGCCAACTCTCGTCATTAGATGCTTTAGTGTAGAAGCAAGTAATTTCTGCAGTGCTTCCTGAGTTCATATTGGCTACGTACAGATTGCCTTTTCTAACTCCTGTCAGTTGTGGCTTTTCATGTCTCTTGTGTGAAATTAGACAATTCTTCTTGTTGAAATAAACTTCATATCCTTTGTCACAGAATTGACTAACACTGAGCAAATTTTGCTCAAGTCCTTTCACAAAAGAGACTTCATCAATGATAACATTTCCAGCTTCAAGTCTGCCATATCCATCAGTTCTATCTTTGCTGTTATCTCCAAAGGTAACTACTGGGCCGGCCTTCTCCACCACATTTGTCAGCAGGGTTCTGTCACCAGTCATATGCCTTGAACATCCACTGTCCAAGATCCAGGTTACTCGTTCAACCTGCTCAACACCCTGCAATGACAAACGGATTAAACCTTCTTCGGAACCCAAGCTTGGTTGGGTCCAGAGTACTTAAAGAATTGACCTTTGTCAGGCAAAACAACATTTTTAACCTTGACACCATCAATCAACAAACATTTTACCCTATAAACAGATTTGATAATCTTTTGTTTAATTTTAGGTATCCATGTTTGTTTAGCAGCAAGAACACTTGTTTCATTGACTGGACATTTGACCTTGTAAACAGCCTTAGTAAAACTTTGTTTAGGCTTAGGTACAAATGTCTCTCTCCTAACATGAGGAGGACTAGCAGTCTTTGATCTAACATTTTTATTTCTGTTCATGTGTTGTCGAGGAGCAGTCTTATTAGCACATGCATGATTACCATTAAAGTAAGCAGACATCACATTAAAAGCACAAGACATACAATTGACAACACCACATGCTTTATGAGAAGAATCAATAATAGGCATGATATGCATGTCAGACATGTTATTGTTCTGTTTCAACTTATTATCATCTAACTCAATTTTAGATGAATTAGGAACAAACTTCACTGGTTTCATAGAAACAACCTTATTAGATTTAACATTTTTGGTTGTAGGTGTCTTAACAGATTTTTCATTAAGTTGGACACTTCCACTAGCAATGTCCTCAGTACGCATCTCCTCTTGAATAACAAGAGAAGTCATATCTAGAGGCTCTGCAACAGACTTCTTAAAGAGTGGATCTTCAATATTCTTAAGCACATGTGGTATTCCCCTTTCTTTAGCACTAACAGGATTAGGGGAATTTATGCCTAACATTCCAACAGCTTCGTTGTAGCCAAACCCTATTCCTACGGTTTGTTCTACAGCTTGTTTATTGAATAACTCTTTAGAAATTTTCACAGAATTAAAACAAGCAGATAATTTGACATTCTGTTCCTTTATCTTAGTTTCAAGTTCAGCAACTTTAGCAATTTGTTTATGCATGTATTCTGATATCGACTTTTCTCTGTAGTTAAGTCGAGCTATTTCTTTTATTTGCTGATCTTGATTATCAAGCACCTTTTTTAACTCTAACACTTCATTTTCAAGTTTAATGTTTAATAGAGTTATTCTTTCAATTGTTTTCTGTGCACAACCAATGGAACTATATAAGCTATTAATCAACTCAGCGTCAATAAGAATTACCGGTGTAGTATAACGAGTTGATGTTTCAGCATTTGCCACCAGCGCAAAATTTCCATATTCTTCATCTTCGCTGTCTGTGTCATCCCAGCTTTTACCGGCAGCTACATAAGCTCTTCCAGTTTTCTTCTTTTCAGAAGCATAGTCCTTTTTCTGTGCTTGCTTGGGTTTTTGACACTCAGTAGCAAAGTGTCCCAACTCATTACAGTTGAAGCAACGAATCTTGCTTCTGTCAACAGTTCCAGTTTTGTATCCTCCCCTGTTACTAGAGGATGAAGAACCTCCTCTTTGAAATCTGCTATTAGACTTAAACCTGAACTTGGGATTTCTTCTGAATCTGAAGTTACTGAATTGTCTCACCATCATCGCCATGGATTCATCTTCCAATTGATCTAGCTCTTCTAGTGAATAGAATTCTCCACCATCCTGAGTGGCTGGTGTCTGTCCATGTTCCACTTCAGTTTGTTCCTTATTGAAGCTTTTAGGTTGAACAATTTTATCTTCCACTTCCTTAGGAACCTCAACTACCAGAGCTGTAGAAGAACTTGCCACTCTCCCTTTGCCAGAGAACTCCTTCTGCTGTACTTGTTCTAATTCATACGTTTTCAGAACACCAAACAGCCTTTCAAGAGCGATCTTATTTAAATCTCTAGATTCTCTGATGGCAGTAATTCTATGCTCTAGGTGAGTAGGCATAGTCAGTAAAAACTTCATGTTGATCTCCTTCTGGGTATATTGCTTGCCATGAACTTGCAAATTGTTGATTATTTTGTTATACCTTTCGAACACTTCCTGAATGCCTTCATTGGGGCCAGCTCTAAAGTGTTCATATTCAGAGGTCAAAATTTGAAGTCTGTTTTCCCTAACTTCATCAGTCCCTTCATTAATAGTCTCAATAGTTTCCCAGATGTGCTTAGCAGTTTTATAATTCATCACATGGCTATACATTATGACAGTCCATTATGACTCTTGATATTACTCTCCATTATGACAGTCCATTATGACTTTCTGCATAAGATTGTTATTACTCTCTGTTATTACTCTTGAGAGTAATAATAAAACAGATTACTCCTTTAATTCTTCTAAACAAGATCACACACCTGGCCATCTACTTCTTTTTCAAAGACCTGCCAATTCTTAATAAAATCAAATGGATTTTGATTTACTTGGTTGAGCTCCGTAGAATTATTTTTAACCCGCACAACTTACAATCTTTAATTAATAAATAATTAATTTAATTTAAAAATTATAAAAATAAATATCTGATATAATTAGATATTTATAAATATAATTTTCTAATTAAATAAAATATTTATTAATATAAATAAATCCTTAAGCTCTAAGCTGTGGTTACCTGAACGTCTGGAACCGGACTCCTTTTGCTTAATAAAAAATATATCAATTCCAACCGGGGTTTCAGCTAAAGAATATATCACTTTGCATTTCTTTGTAAATCTTTTTCCTCACAGCCAGTTCACTTGATAGTAAAATCCTTGTGGTTAATTAAATTAGCACTTCTGTTACTTGCACAATGATTTTCTCACATACCAGTCTTGATAGCTTGAACCACTGAAGTTAATGACGAACAACCACTGTTTAATGTTGACACTCGATGTACTGTCTGGTTCATGAGTGACTAACCGCAATGTCTGTTCTTCATATATTGACTTTAAAATCTGGTCCTTTTCTTTTCTCATCTCTCTTCAATTCTTCTGTACTGTCTCTGTCACTGTTGAAATCTCTGTCACTTTAAATGAATCCACTTCTTAACGAATACTCCACTGAGGCTTGATCAGTTGACTGAGCTTCTTTCAATGTAGTAATTCCCCAAGTCTGTAGATTGACCTTGATCTTATTCTTCTGATAGATAATATAATCTGAGATTCCTTGTGACAGTCTATATACTATTTACTATTACAATCTTGTTTAAGTTGAGTTGTATCCTCGAAATACAAATAGGCTACATCATATGCCTTTCAGTTCTTCTCATAGGTAAACCCGGTGGAAGACATCATCTTAACTATAGGCGCCATTGAAGAGTTTGAACTTTTGTTGCAGAGAGAGATTTAGTGAAGAAGATGCAGTTAACTAATGAGATTCTTGAAAATGAATAAAGGTGAGATGTGAGCGAACAAAACAGCCTTTTATATTTTCCAAGAATTAAAAATGAAATAATTAAAAGTAATTACCCCATTGGACAAAAGTAACTGTCAGATAATAAATGAAAAGAAAAGAAGTACAGCCGTGACTAATTATACACGTTTACCAACGGCTATGAAAAGAAATATGTATATCAACGGATAAAGATTGGACGGTCGAGAAAACAGTTTATCCATCGATGACGTGGACAACCTGTTATCCGTTGACATACGAAAATCTAGTAATGTGTTTATACTACCAACGGATAAAAGGATATCCGTTGATAAGCAAATTTTGCCTTAAACAAAATTTCTGCTACGAGTTATTCTGAGAGTTTTTAATTCTCAAGTAAATCAAAACACATTTCTAGCTGCAATTCAGTATTATTAGATACCACTAGGAATTATGAAAAATTAAGCATACCTAGTTCACCTACCAACCTTGTGAATGAAGATTCATCAAGAGGCTTGGTGAAGATATCTGCAAGCTGTATTTCACTTGGCACAAAGTGCATTTCTACTGTACCATTCATCACATGCTCTCTGATGAAGTGGTATTTGATGTCAATATGCTTGGTTCTCGAATGTTGCACTGGATTTTCTGTGATGGCAATAGCACTAGTGTTGTCACAGAAAATTGGAATCTTCTCAACTTTTAGACCATAGTCAATAAGTTGATTTTTCATCCAAAGAATCTGTGCACAACAACTTCCAGCTGCAATGTACTCAGCTTCGGCTGTAGAAGTGGAGACCGAGTTCTGTTTCTTACTGAACCATGACACAAGCCTATTCCCTAGAAACTGACAGGAGCCTGTAGTACTTTTCCTATCAATTCTGCAACCTGCATAGTCTGCATCTGAATAGCCAATTAGATCAAAGCCAGAATCTCTTGGGTACCAAATGCCAAGGTTTGGTGTTCCCTTGAGATACCTGAAAATTCTCTTAATAGCAATCAAGTGAGACTCTCTAGGGTCAGCTTGAAATCTAGCACAAAGACATGTGGAAAACATTATATCAGGTCTACTAGCTGTTAGATATAGAAGTGAGCCTACCATGCCTCTATAGCTTGAGATGTCCACAGATTTTTCCTTAGTATTCAGCTCAAGCTTAGTTGCAGTGGCCATAGGTGTTTTTGCAGAGGCACAATCCATTAAGTCAAATTTCTTTAAGAGATCATAAATATATTTTGTTTGACTTATGAAAATTCCCTCATTAACTTGCTTTACTTGTAAACCAAGAAAGTAAGTTAATTCACCCATCATGCTCATTTCATACCTACTTTGCATAAGTTTGGCAAACCTTTTGCAAAGCTTCTCATCTGTAGACCCAAAAATAATATCATCTACATAGATTTGAACAAGTATTGAAGAACCATTGACATTTTTATGAAATAAGGTTTTATCTACTGTACCTCTAGTGAAGTGATTCTTCAAAAGAAATTGAGATAAAGTGTCATACCAGGCTCTTGGTGCTTGCTTCAAACCATAAAGTGCTTTCAAGAGAAGATATACATAATCTGGAAATTCTGGATCTTCAAAGCCAGGAGGTTGATGGACATATACCTCTTCTTCCAGTTCCCCATTTAGAAAGGCACTTTTAACATCCATCTGATAGACTTTGAAGTTGGCATGTGCTGCATAGGCTAGGAAAATTCTGATGGCCTCAAGTCTTGCCACTGGAGCAAAAGTTTCATCAAAATCTATTCCTTCTTCTTGAGAATAGCCCTTTGCCACTAATCTAGCTTTATTCCTCACAATTATGCCATTTTCATCAGTCTTATTCTTGAGAACCCATTTGGTACCTATGATACCTCTATCATCAGGTTTGGGCACAAGCTTCCATACTTTATTTCTCTCAAATTGGTTTAGCTCTTCTTGCATTGCTAAGACCCAATCTGGATCTAGAAGGCATCCTCCACTTTCTTAGGTTCCTCTTGAGACAGGAAACTACTGTATAGGCATTCTTCTTGTGTGGCCCTCCTAGTTTGGACTCTTGAGTTTGAGTCACCAATGATTAACTCAAAAGGATGATCTCTGGTCCATTTTCTTGAAGGTGGAAGGTTTGATCTAGATGAGGTTGCTTCATCTACGTGAGCATGATCTTGTTGATTGGATATTGAGTTTTGACTTTGAGAAACTCCCCCTGAGTTTGTTGTCCTTGAGGAATTATGAAGTTGACTGTCAACAGATGCATCATTTTGTCTATCAACGGATGCTCCATTTTGCCTGTCGACGAATACATGAGAATGTCTGTCAACGGATGCATCTGATGATCTAGTATGACTGTCAACGGATGCTTCATTTCCAGTGTTAGCATCACTTCTAGTTGGATCAACAACTCTAGGTGAATTTCCAAGGTCATGATCTTCATTTTCCTCGTCATCATCAATGTACATTCTTCCTTCTACCTCATTTTCAAATCTCAACTTTTCATGGAAGCCTTCATCATTTAGACCTAGAATCTTTTGATCATCAAACACAACATGTACAGATTCCATAACAATGTTGGTTCTTAGATTGTAGACTCTATAGGCTTTCCCTGCTGCATATCCAACGAAGATAGCTTCATCTGCCTTTGCTTCAAATTTTCCCAAGTTATCTCCATGATTTCTTAGCACAAAACACTTACATCCAAAGACATGAAGAAAATCTAACGTTGGTTTCTTGTTGGTAAATAACTGATAAGGAGTCATTCCTCTAGCTTGATTGATCAAGGAAATATTCTGAGTGAAGCAGGCAGTGCTGACAGCTTCAGCCCAGAAATATGTTGGCAATCTTGATTCACTTAACATTGTTCTAGCTGCTTCAATGAGAGTTCTATTTTTCCTTTCAACAACCCCATTTTGTTGAGGTGTTCTAGCAGCAGAAAACTCATGGACGATTCCATTCTCTTCACAGAAAATATTCATTGTGGAATTTTTGAATTCAGTGCCATTGTCACTCCTGATTCTTTGTACTTTTACTTCAGAACCATTGTTTACTAGTCTGAGATGATTGATGATGATTTCACTTGCACAATCTTTGGAGTGCAGGAAGAAGGTCCATGTAAACTTCGAAAAATCATCCACAATCACCAGGCAGTATTTCTTCTTTGAAATGGACATGACATTTACTGGACCAAATAAGTCCATATGCAGCAATTGAAGGGGCTTAACAATGGATGACTCTGTCTTGCTCTTGAAGGATGATTTCTTTTGCTTCCCTAATTGGCAGGCATCACACAGTCCATCTTTGATGAACTCCAACTGAGGGATTCCTCTAGCAAGATCCTTTCTTACCAAATCATTCATTACTTTAAAATTTAAATGAGACAGCTTTTTATGCCATAGCCAACTCTCATCCTTGCTTGCTTTGCTGAAGAGACAAGTAATGGATTCTGAGCATACTGAGTTGAAATCAGCTATGTAAATATTTCCTTTTCTAAAGCCTGTCAGAACCACATTGTTGTTTCCCTTGGTAGAAACAACACAGGCTTCTTTAGTGAACTTTGCTTCATAGTCTTTGTCACAAATCTGACTGACACTCAGCAAATTGTGCTTCAAACCTTCAACTAAAGCCACTTCTTCAATGATGACATTGTCCTTTGTAATCAAGCCATATCCCTTAGTATATCCTTCGCTGTCATCTCCAAAGGTAATTCTAGGGCCAGCTTCCTCCTTGAACTCTGTGAGCAGGGTTGAATCTCCTGTCATATGCCTAGAACATCCACTGTCTAGGTACAATAGATTCCTCTTATTTCCCTGCACACAATCCAAAATACAAATCAAGTTGATTTTGGTACCCAAGTTTCCTTGGGTCCTTTCTTGTTAGCCTTTGGTTTTACACTCTTAGCAATCTTCACTTTGGGTGTAGATGCTTGAGTGATAGGTTTGACAGATGCTCATTTGCATAAATATTTGATGCATGCATTTGTGAAAAATTGGCATACATATTATCCATGCTAGGAATGCTCCATGACATTTGTGGCATATTCACAGATTGAAAATAAGGATTAGGCACATATGGCATGTTAACATATGGATTTGAAAAACTAGCATTCTGATACAAACCAGGCATACTTGGCATAGATTGAGGTACATGAACATGAGTCCTTTTAACAGACTTGCAATTAGAAGATAGGTGATTGACACTATTGCAATTACCACAAGTTTTCCTAGGAGCAAACTTGTCAGGAGAATAATAGTTTTTCTTGTTAATGCCTATCTTACCATTTCTGTTCTTTTTCTTTTTACCCTCAGTCTCTACCTTTTCATTAACTGACTTACCAACAGCCTTTTTGTTAGGTAAATCACCTGCCTTAGCCTTCTCACTTGATTTGGCTTGGCTACTTTCACCAGGAACAAAGTTCTTGGCTACTGGACCATACTGATTATTCAGTTTCTTGAGTTCCTTCTTACTAACAGACTTTTTGTTAGTCGACGGATACCTCTCATCCGTTGATGGTTCATCTGTCAACGGATGATCACTATCCGTTGATTCACAAATAGTCTCTAGATCCTCAAGGCAAGGTTCTAGCTCCTTTTTCTTCTGAGTCCAGGTATCCCTCACAAATGATTCTATTCCCTGGACTTCTATTATGTTTTGAGAAATATTCCTACAACTTTGAAATTTAGCAATTATCCCTTGTTCTTTTTCAAGCTGGTTTCTTAAGATCAATTCTCTTTTTAACACAGCTTCAAGTTCATTTTTAGCATCATTGCAATCAACTCTCATTTTCTCAAATTCTAGAAATTGAACTTCTAGAACTGCATTTCTATCACTTAAGAACTGATTAGTTTCTTTAATCCTATTGTTCTCTTTAGTAAGTGATTTAAGAGTAACACTCAAGTGATATAGTTCAGTAGACATTTCATCTATAACACTATTGCATTCCTCTTTGGTGAGCTCAGAGAGATTAGTAGAATATACCTGATTGCTAGCTGAACTTGCTTCCTGCTCAGAATCAGCCATTAATGCAAGGTTGACAAACTCAGCATCATCATCAGAATGATTTCCATCAGCAGCCCAGACATACTCTTGGGTCATGAATGCCTTTCCTTTCTGTCTGAGAAGATCAAAATATTTCTTCTTGTAGTCAACAGTTTAAGTTGGCTTTCCCTTGTTCTCAGATCTAGGCTTCCTGCATTCACTTATCATGTGACCAGCAATACCACAATTGTAGCATTTAATTTTGGATTTATCTACATAATTGCTTGTAGAAAAATCCTTGTTAAATGGCTTGGCCACCCCAGAGTTTCTTCTGAATTTTAGTTTAGAGAATCTCCTAGATAGAAAGGCTAAATGCTCATCTATCTCATCCAATTCATCCTGCTGTAGGACACTCATTTCTTCAGACACCTTTTCCTTGATTTTGCTTGATTCTGTTCTACCTTCACAAACCTCCCTGTTTGGTGTAGATTTAGCAGCTTCAGTCCTCTTCTCCTCCTTCTGCTCCAAGTTGGCAACAAGTGCAACTGACCCACTTTTCTTTTGGGCCTTCTCAATTTCTTCATCCTGCTCCATTTCCAGTTCATATGTCTTTAAAGTTCCATAGAGCCTTTCAAGAGTAAATGACTTGTACTCTTGAGTGTTTCTTAGAGAAACAGTCATAGGCTTCCACTCTTTGGACAGTGATCTCAGAAATTTAAGATTAGAATCTTTCACTTGGTAGATTCTTCCATACAGTTTCAAGCCATTCAGTAGCTTTTGAAATCTACTAAATGTGTCATTCAATGTCTCTCCATTCTTAAAATGGAAGTGCTCATACTGTTGGATCAGTAGTTGCATCTTGTTTTCCCTTACCTGTTCTGTACCTTCACAAAGGGTTTGAACAATGTCCCATACTTCCTTGGCGGTAGTACAGTTGATAACATTGTCAACCATGTCTGTTTCTAAACCATTAAACAGAATATTCATGGTCTTTTTATCTTTGTGAACTTCTGCAACATCCTCAGTGCTCCACTCAGAAACAGGTTTTGGGATGTACGTGTCTGGTGCATCTGCAGCAAGACCAACTCTTGAAGCAGCCTTCATTGGAACATGAGGACCTTTCTCAATGCAATCTACAAAACCTACATCAATAGACATGAGATGTAGACGCATTTTTACTTTCCAGTGAAAGTAATTTTCCCTATCAAGAACCGGTATCTTCACTCCATAATCCTTCTTAGACATGTTAGAAGTGTGTTGATCTTTAAACTTCAAATATATTAGAAGCTTGCTCTGATACCAATTGTTATTCCCAGATTACACACTTGTATAATTGTAGAAGGGGGGGTTGGATACAATTCTTGATAGTTATAAATTTCTGATAAAAACCACAGAAATCTATAAAGAAATAATTGCTGAATAGAAATAGTTCACACCCATATAAAAAAATCAGGTGGTTAAATGTACCACTTGAGACTTTTATTTGAAGAAAACCCTGTGATACAAATGTACACAGCTTCTGTGTTTACAACTCTTTGCTTCTAAAGATATTCAAGAAACCCTAAGCAAATATGTATGTTTTCTTGCTTTCTAAAGAGTTGCTACACTTGGTTATATATTCCAAGTTTACAAGTGCTACAGGAATAAGATAATATTAATCTAATTCAAGTTGACTTGCTACTCCACTCCAAATCCACATGTAGCCGAAAGGTTGTCCTTGTGAACAGATATGTCCCCTGCACCTTTCTTGTATGTACTGTGTAAATGGAATGCTTCTTTCTTCTGTGTTTCCAAAGTATGGCTGCCATACTGCTTTTTATACCTACTATCAACCCATGTGATCTGTCAGTCAAACCTGTCCTTATCAACTGCTAATTCCCAGCTAGCATAGGATAAAGTGACAATGATTATCCATTGATGGTAGTTTGAGCTGTATCCGTTGATCGAGTAGATTTGAGTTGTATCCGTTGATAGAGCCTTGTTCTTATCCGTTGATACATTTTCACTTAGACAGAATTACATAGCATAGCTTATTTACAATTGGCTACCCTATTCTGCCTATCCATTGATGGTCAACATGACTCTGAATAAAAACACTATCAACTGATAAATAGAGATATTGCAGTATGCTACAAAACCTCATCCGTTGATGAGCTACCTGTCAACGAATAGAGTTAAAAGGTCTTATCCGTTGACAGTTACAAAACTTGACTTATACAATTTTGCTTGAATGTTAAGTTATCATCAACTACAACATATTCCTAACAAAGGTAATACAAAGGATAGTAGGAAACATACCGAAATAAAAATCCCGAAAAGCGTGGGTTGCCTCCCACGAAGTGCTTGTTTTGAGTCAATTAGCCTGACTACGTCCAAGCCTCCATTAAGGATGATAATAATTGGCCTGGTCATCTCTTCGTGAGACTTCATCGTCATCACAGTGGCACACTTTCTGCCCCTTCTCCTCACTTGGCCTATTCGTATAACAACTATGCCCTATTCCAATGCCTTCATCGGTTGACCCAAAATCTGTCAATTTGTACAACAACACACATTCACGAGCTTCGTTTGAATATAATGGAGGAGGGTAAATGTAAGTTGCTGAAGCCTTTGGTTCCTCAAAGAGAAATTCATCCATTGGATCTAATGCGCTACCTCCATCTTAATACTTTGAGACAAGTAGAAGACCTGCATCTTTCTCATGTTCATCAGCCTCTTGGTACGCACATACCAATTCTTGAAATTTGTGTAGCTCACCAGTGTCTATCCCAAATAGTGCCCTTTCCAATTCATCCACCATACTAGCATGATCAAATTCCTCACATGGCTTGTGAACGCTCACCTCACCTTGGAATTTGTCTTCCTCAATTATGCATACGGTACCTTGCTCCAAGTCACCGTTATTTTCTGGAATTGCCTCTAGTATGAATTGTTGTTTCTCTTGTTCGAAGGCACTCAAAACTTAAGCAACTAGTGTCTCCAAAGATTGAATACACTCCTCATTACTCTCTGCAAGCATTCTAATCTCCTCTATAACATCAACCTCATCTGACTGAAAAGTAGGAGTAGGTTGTTGATATTGAAACTCTTCACTACCAAAGAAATATGACATATTTGGAACATCTTGTTGGTACTGTTGAGGATGGTATTGAAAATATGGTTGTTCCTCATAAGTGACATATGGATCAATTCCTTCGTAGTAACAATATTGTGAGGTCTCATGAACGCCCAAACATTGCTCACATTGCTGAGGCATGGATGTCCTCGAATATGCCCACCATTGCAACTCCTCGCCTGCCATTTTCAAACACTCAAGTACCTGAAACACACTGAACTAAACAAGATAGGTAAGTAACTAATTCGAGTCAGTGAACTCTAACGACCACTGAAGACAAGCACATAAACTAAAATAAAACACCGATGATCCCCGGCAGCGGCGCCAAAAACTTGTTAACACAAAATCACGCAAGCGTACGTGGTCTCAAGTAATATAGAATAAAGTTGAGTTCGTTCCCACAGAGATCTGGTTTAGGTTTCAATTCAGTCAATGTACCTATGCAACAATGTATGGTTTTTATTCACTGCTAAGACAATTAACAAATTTGGGTTTTAATTAACTAAATTAACTAAGAATTAAATTAACAAACCAAGAATTAACTAACTAACGAGAATTGGAATCGAATTACTTATGCAAGAGAAAACATGAAATCCTAACTTCATTAAATACTTCGCTTAGAGTTGATGCATTTAATCAATGCATGTGATGGTTTTGATATCTAATCAGACAACACGAAACAAGTATACGTTACTTCTCAGTATACGAATATCAAACTAAACATACATCCACAAAAGAGATAGAAGATGAATAGACACCAGTTATGCTTAGACCCTATATCTCTATAGAATTTGAAAACATAACGGTTGAAGAACAAGTTATCTATTAAGATCACATAGGGTAGCATAATATCTCTATTTACGCTATAAATCATGATGTTAAAACGTCAACCTATCCTATGCTAGCATGACAAGTTCTAAATCTAAAGATCAACTCTCGTTTCACAAGAGATTAACAAATTAAATGTTAGCTATGCATCTAAACACATGAAGCATAACCATACGAGGATATCAAGAATTCACCACACATAAATCTTTAAAGCAATCACACTACTAATCTACATAGATAAATCCGTTAGAATCCCATGACAACGATTAGTTCATAATTGAACCGTTCGTCACCATGAGATTTGATGAAAACATGATATGAAACAATATATGAATGAAAGTAATAATATTAATAAAACAAGAGTTGAGAAAACAAATCTATAATCCAAAGTATCGCCTAAGAAAAGAATACAAAATATGAAGTAGATCTAGATCCGTTGTTTGTCACGAGCTTGAATCCTTATCCGCTTTTCTCCTTTGCAAATCTAAGCTATGATATGTAATTCTAAGTAATGATACAAATTATAATGATGCAACGTGTTTAAATAGGCCCTAGGAGTCTTGTCCAACAAGAAAAAGACCTAAAATACAATTAGAATTCGAATAGGGGCAAAACAGGAATTTTCAGCAACTTTCTGGCCACTTGTGCGCTGTCAGCGCACTACAGGGCGCTCTCAGCGCGCTATGCTTCTGTTCTTGGGTGCTGACAGCCTAGCTCGGGCGCTGTCAGCCCCCTCCAATTCTGCCCAGCTTGTAGTTTTGCTCTTACTTCTTCGTTTTTGCTCCTTTTTCTCCCGTTTCTTTTGCATTCACTCTTTTCGTCAATTCTCTAGTCTCCAAATCATTATGGTAGCTCCAAGCAAGTCTCATTTCTTCATTCCCATGCTCAAATCAACTCCAAAAATGACGGAAACATAAACCCTAATCGGCATTCTTGCAAACTTGCACAACTAAACAAAAACACATCAAAACTACAATAAACTTGAGACCAACACACCAATTTAAGCCGAAATGGAATGCTCCAAGTGGATATAAAATCCACTTATCAGTCACCAATGTAACATTGTTAATAAAACATTCAAACCCTGCAAACTAAAAATATAATTTCCTAGTACCTAATCCCAGCCTTACTGAACAATTCAGCTATTGATTACCTACAAGTATTTTAAATGGATAATAACAAATAATATATATTATATATAGAAATTCGTACCTTCTTAATATTTATCTATTCTATAATAACATAAATTCTAATTTAGTTTAATATATGTGCATGTTTGGTTAGCAAGTTATTAGGAAATGTAATAATTGATAAAGTTGGTTTAGTGAAAAACTAGAAGTTGAAATTAACTTACAATTGAAATAACCACCTAACATGTCCCATGGAGTCCATATCCTATCCCAAAAACTTATTAAAAATAATAGATCCCCAAACAAAAATAGTAAATTCCGAAAATTATCAAAAATGTTCTCCATTCCACTTCCCATTTTCCATCCCATATCCCTATATTCTTTCTTTATTACTTCTTTCTCTTACTTCTCTTCACAACTTTAACCACTATATATTATTTTATCATTTTTCACTCTTCTTACATAATAATGTAGTATAAAATAAAAAATGGGGGATGAATAGTAAATTCCCATATCTGGGGACTCATTTCTTGATCCCTAAAGTTTTCCCTAAAATAGGAAATCTGATGTAGATGGATTTTTTTTGCTAAAACTCATTATTTTCCTCAAAATATGGGGATGGGAGTTGAATAAGGAACCCAATGTTAATGCTCTAAGTGACTCCCCCAACCCACGGGCCACGGTTATTCACCCTCTCTTATCAAGATATATCATATACCACGTTATCCCTAAAATGTAGAAAAGACGGGTTTATTTTCAGCTTTTCAGTGATGTATATATTTATATATACTTTCCTCTCTGCTAAAATATATCACTCGTCTAACTCCTCAATTATCATTCTTTGTATTCATATCTGCAAAAAAAGGTTTCGAATATGTAATTTTACTTTCTTCTTCTTGCTATATGTATGTCATATATGTGGTTTATTAGTAATTTGTTGAAAAGGGTCTTTGTAAACTGAAAGGAAAAAATTAAGTGCTTGTGATGTTATTGTTAGGAATTCAGTTTATTTTATGACAATTGTTTATTAATTTCTTCAATTTTACATGTATATTTTGTGTGTTCAACAGTCATGGCGCGCACACCTTTGAGTAATCGTAAACATGCGTAGAGTATACTATACAGTGTATTTTTAATGAATTAAGTAAAAAGTTTAAAAATGGTGGTAAAATAATGTTGGGCCAAAAAGGGAAAATAATGGTGGTTAGATACGTTATGATTACGAAATACCTAACTTGGACACAGAATACATACATTACACTATACATTATACCGACATTTTTAGTTTGACTTTTAGTTTCAATCCAATCCATGAATTCCATCCAATTTCCCGTTGCTCAATTTTAATCCTATCCCGTCGTTATGAATTTTTATGTTTTTTTTAAACATTTTTCTTGTATTGTAGTTAAGCACTTATCAAGATATTTTGTACTTACATATAAATTACTTTGATAAACACTAGATATAAATGTCAATTATTATTCAAATAATTTTAATTATAAATCATTGATTCTCTTCATAAATGATGACATATATGATAAATAATCATATTAAAACGTAAATGAAACGGTATTTTTTTTTTCAATTATAAAATATAAATATAAACATTCAAAAATAAAATTTGTCTTCATTAATTAGTAGGTCCCGTGTGATCGAACACCTTACAAATATTCATACATCTTGTGTAATATATCAAACAAAAATAGAAAGGAAACAAGAAATATAAAAGCAAATAATGACATGCTTGCATAAAAAATTAGAAACACAAAGAACAGACGGATATACACAATTATACACACAAAAACAAAGAAACCCAAAAAACCCTGATTAAAACAAAAAAAAACCCTACACACACAACACAAACAAACAAACCAAGAAAACCCTAATTAAAACCCTACACACACATATTCACATATATACACACAAAATTATACATACACGGGTTTCCTCCGGGAGCAGATTCACCATAACATGGCACTTGTACTTTTTTCCAGGAAAGAATCCATTAGCCATCAACACTGCAGTGAGTGACTTGGGACCCTCAACAACAGGCCTGCAGAGCTTGACCAGTTGACCCCTAGGGAAAAGATATTATCATGGGGAAGTAAATTCATGTTGCAGTTTTGACCATGTTTGTCCCATTGGTATTTCAGCACAGACTCTTGATCTTGTCCTGGCCAAATAGGCCTCCACAATCTAAGAATATCATCATCCTCTGGGCCATTTGGTAGACCAGGAGATTTACTCTTCGGTCCATTAGAAAGATGACGAGTGTGAAGACTGAGGGTACCAACCGCCGGATCAATATCTGTCCTTATAATAGCTGCCCTTACACTATGAATCATAGTGTAAGTGCCATTGTCATTAAAATCATCGCACTGAATTTCTTCCCATTCGAGATCATCAATTAGCACATTTATTGAATCCCATTTCTCAATCAACTTCCTGATCACATGACAATCTTTCTTCACTTTTAATGTTTATTCGGAGACTAAAGACCCAAAAGAAGAAATATCTGATTGTGGAGATGAGATCGAAGCCATTGATGAGGGAGGGTTTGTGAATTATAATTCTGTTTTGGGGGGAAAGGAAGAGAGTTTAAACTTGAGTATCTGAGAAGACTGGGAATAGAGTTTAAACTCTATCCTTCTTATATTTTTTTAGAAAAGTCGGTTACGAGTGTAATAAACAAGATTTTCAAATATATTCATATTTTTTCTATTCAAATAAAAATTCATCCACTCAAAAATCGAAAATATGAAAAACTAATTCAACAATAAATTAAAATATATTTAAAAATAAATTTACAAATGGAAAGAATATATTTCGTGATTATATATTTATTAAATAATACTAATTAAATATTTTATTGTAAATTCTTGAACTTATTTGCGGTTATAATTTTTGGATTACTTCATTGAACATTTTTTTCCTTATTTTTATTTTTAAAAAATGCATGTCTATGAAAGGAACTTATTAAATTGAGTAAATATCAAAATGTGTATGTACTGTTTAATAAAATGGATGTTTGTATACCTGCAATTCACTAAATTAAAGTTGTGTGCTTACTATTTATAAAACGTTGCAAAATGTGTACAATTTCTAACGGTGAGCTAACAACGTTAAGTCAACAATCATTTATCAACGTATGGTATATCAGACACTTTAACCATCAAACATTATAACTCGTTTTTTGACTAAGCTTGGTAGATGTAGTGAAAGAAACACGGTGCAAATTATTCTCTCAAAATTCTTCTAACTTCCTCCAAATTCTTGTAGCTCGTGATAATGAATTGTATATCTAACACACAAGACCAAAATTAAAAGCATTACATTCAGTAGTATTACATGCGTTTAACATAGACATAACAAAGAAATCATAAAAACGAGTCACTAAATCATTACATTCATCCCAAATAAAGTGTAGAAAAGACATGATTCAAGAGTTTGTCTAAGAAAAATAATAAAAAAATATATGAGAGGACATGAACAAGTACCTGACAATAACTTATTTTTCTTTGACAATACAACCAAGCCTTCAACGGATACTTCTCATCTGTATCTGTTAATTCACTATCAGAATCAACATTTCCTTCAACTTCTAACTTTGCTTTGCCTCTATTCATGTTACAGAATGAATATATTCCTTAAACCTTGATGATGCTGAGCAACATCACTGGATCTTTTCCATTAAATAATTAACTCTTGTTTTTTCTCCAACCGTTTCTTTAAAAATTCTTCTCTTTTTAAAGCCTCAATTAATTCGTCTTTAGCAATTTGGCAATCTCTTTTCATTTTCTCAAAATAAATTGAGTTTTTAACGTTGAGTTTCTTTCACTTAACAGAGTATTCAAATTTTCAATCCTCGTGTTCTCTTTATGGATTTCCGTGCCTCCCAATGGATTCGAGATCTCTGGATTAGGATTAAAACACTGTGTCCACGCTCCATAATCATTCCATAAGCTGGAATGTTGGGTTCTCCTTTGACAAACTTCAGACATGGCAATGTAGGCATACCTAATGTTACATATCTAGTCATAAATGCAGTAGACGTTAACGTTTCTATGTATCATGAAGTAGAAACAAGTGGAAAGCAACACTGGAATGTTCAGCTACGCAATCCAATTCTTTTCAGGCGACTTGAGCCTTCTGGCGCTTGTTGTACTGAAGGATAGGCACCTTGACATGTCACCAAAAAAATGGCAAATTAATGTTAGGTTAGGGGACTTACAATGTCCGAGATTCACAAACACCAATACAAAGCACACACACAACCAATTGATTAGTTGACAAGATCCACCAAGCGCAGTCACACATTATTCAAGTATTACTTCTACTTCTATCAATAATAAGTAAAAGCAAAACAAGAACACACATAATATTTGACGTGGAAACACCCACGCCCGAAACTTGTATTATTAATCTTAACAATATCAATAATACATCAAAACAATAACACCTTAACGGTGTCCTAACCCGATACTTGAGCCAACAATGCTCAAGCATCTTCCAAACAATACTTAAGACTACATCTCTTAATCTTTCACCTCATCAAACAAATACAATATGACTATGTATATATAGCACTCCAAAACTTAGCCACCAAGACTTACCATACTTGTTGTACAAGTCTTACCATACTTGTTATACAAGCCTTCCAATTCTTGGCACCAAATTACCTAACTTAGTGATCAAGACATACCATATATAATAATTGTCTCTACATAAAATTATTATCTTACCAATATATATCTTGGACCATCCAAGCCCATAACATCATATTGGGTTGAAACCCAACAATCCTCTCCTTCAACCCAATACCCATATCGGATTGAACAGTAACCATCAAGCCATCGACATCCATTCGCCAATGCCTCCCCTCGAACAAGAACCTCATCTTGCTCTTCCAAACATTGAGTGTCGCTAAAACCCGTATAGTGACCCTCCAAACCACCCAAACCATCGTTCTTCACCATAACGATGTATCCATCTACAAAATCACGTTCCACATGTTGAGTCACCCGATCCTTGCTTTCACAATCCTTCGGTCTCCTAAAGAAAATCCGTAGTATCATCCAAACAGTTTACCTAGTTGATCAAACCACTGAAACAATTGCAATGACCTCTTCATCTTCTTCCATCTTGAGTCCGAGCACTGGATTGATCCACGGTGCAAGTCAACCGCCAAATCGCACGTAACTTTGTCTCTACCCGCTTTAGTAGAAATCTCCTTGTCAGTAAATCCTTCATCATGCTCCGCCATACCAATTGAACCTCGAACTTTCCCTCAACCTCAAACATCACGAACCCGAACCTTGGCTTTGATACCACTTGTTAGGTTAGGGGACTTACAAAGTCCGAGATTCACAAACACCAATACAAAGCACATACACAACCAATTGATTAGTTGACAAGATCCACCAAGCGCGATCACACATTATTCAAGTATTACTTCTATCAATAATAAGTAAAAGCAAAACAAGAACACACATAATATTTGACATGGAAACACCCACGCCCCAAACTTGTATTATTAATCTTAACAATATCAATAATACATCAAAACAATAACACATTAATGGTGTCCTAACCCGATACTTGAGCCAACAATGCTCAAGCATCTTCCAAACAATACTTAAGACTACATCTCTTAATCTTTCACCTCATCAAACAAATACAATATGACTATGTATATATAGCACTCCAAAACTTAGCCACCAAGACTTACCATACTTGTTGTACAAGTCTTACCATACTTGTTATACAAGCCTTCCAATTCTTGGCACCAAATTACCAAACTTAGTGATGAAGACATACCATATATAATAATTGTCTCCACATACAATTATTATCTTACCAATATATATCTTAGACCATCCAAGCCCATAACATCATATTGGGTTGAAACCCAACAATTAACTCTCAATAAAAGAGTTGTCCAAGACTATTTTTGTCCCAGAAATCAAGTTGAGTTTTCATTAATCATTACTGTAACATAAAAATGACATGATGTCCTTGGATCAACGTAAACATTTTGATTTTAATGTCACATTCCAATTCTGCAACCTAATGCCCAAGGGTAGATACAGATTATTTGGGGGGGGGATTTATAGGCAAAAATTGAAAATTTAGCAAATGATACTTTTTCTGCGTATTAGTCTATTACTCTATTGACATCGGAACTCTTTACTGACTGATGACTATTAACTAAATATAACAACACAGCCATAGTTGAAGGCTTACAGCGCTTGATTTTCTGGACCGCTTGCTCTGAGATGATGACTTGCTACACATGACTGCATTGAACTCCCCACAGTTGTCTCCGTTCCCATTGATTCTACCATTTTCCATTACTTGTGCAAAACTCTCACTTGAAGCTGCTGGCTGCATGATTAGAAAAAGTGAGATTATAGGATTTTGGGTCAGAAGACATAGAAAATCAGAAAGCAAAACATTTGTTATTTGGTAAATTTAAGGCAGCTGTCAGATCCCGATCTAGTATCTCCTCCGCCGTTCCCACGCCTGGAGAGAGGTGTAGCTGGTGGTTGGGCCTCTGCAAAACAACACCGGTGGGGGGTTTTTTGCCCTGCGGCGCCTCTGGCATAAGAATAAGTAAGATCTAGTGTCAAAGAGAGTGTATGTAACCCTTAAACCTTCTCTTCTGGGTCTATTTATAGGGCCCAGAATTAGGGTTTAGGGGTTGGTACCTCTAATCAGGAGCGTCCAATCCTAGGTAGGTATGACACTTGGGTTTCACGGATGCATGACACATGTCCAGGAGAATATTTGTGGAAAAGTGTGCCAGGCACCTTTTGGAATGTGACATCCTCGTACCTGGATTGCGCCCTTTATTGGTAATCACTAGATATCACTGTCAACTGGGACCCTTGATGGTGATAGAGATGTTGTGATGTCCGTTTCATCCTCTTGAGATAAAGTTATATTCACCGGTCCAGATCGGTGGAGTGTGGCCTTGTTCCGGATTAAGTATCTTCCTGGGTCCAGGCTTTTGCCCTTCGGGCCCTTAGTAGAAAGTAACCTATCAACTCCCACATATCTTGAGCCTGGATTGTTGACCCGAATAACCTGACTCCAATCCTGTCCGGATATAGGCTGATCAGCTAGCGGGCTTGGGCCAAGTCCCATCCGGATTAATTATAGCCTATCATTTGCCCCCCACTCCCTTATGCGGATTTCCCGGATGAGGGAGTAGAGATATTGATATTAGTAACCTATGCAAGGAAAAATTTTGGTTGAGTATTGTTCCCTAATCCGAATTGTTTTCGAGTGGAAACAATCCGGATTGGAGTAGGAATAGAATTTTGGTTGAGCATTGTCCCCTAATCCGAATTGTTGACGGGAGGAAACAATCCGGATTGGAGTAGGAGTAGAATTTTGGTTGAGCATTGTCCCCTAATCCGAATTGTTGTCGAGTGGAAACAATCCGGATTGGAGTAGGAATAGAATTTTGGTTGAGCATTGTCCCCTAGTCCGAATTGTTGACGGGTGGAAACAATCCGGATTGGAGTAATGCTGTGGAATCTCAAACGATTTCGAGGGTTTCCTTCTTTTTATTTTGAAAGTATGTTACTCCAATTCTCCTAAAAAGGCGTGCAACAGCTATCACGCTTTATTGTAGTTGTCTTTTTATTATTCTCCAACCACTAGTCTTTTGCCACGTGTCTGAGTAGAACCGTTTCACTTTCTAACTCCTCTCTCTATATATAACCCCCGTCTCTTTCTAATCGTACTTACAGTCGGTACTTCCTCCAAAAAAGCGAAAACCCCCCTTTTTTTTCTTTATCTTATTTTCCACCTATTTTCTCTCCCCGGCACCGGCGTTCGTTAGTTTGCCGATTGGATCTCCAATTATCATCACTTGGAAAGCTTTTACTCGTAAGTATCTCTTCCTGTCTTCTTTATCTTTGCTCATTTCTTGCCTCTTTTATTTCAACGAGATGGATTATGCAACTGTTCGTATTCTCCGATTTCTTCCCCGCTTTTTTGGTTTGTGATTCTATGATTCCTGGGCTTGGTTTGCTGTTTTATCTTTATGTGTTTATGAAATCCTTGAGTTGCATATATAAGGAATTGGGTTTTGGTTTTGGGTTTTTCGTTTTGGGTTTCTAGGATTAAATATTTGTATGTATGTGTGTTTAGGTTTCACTTTAATCTTATTTTGATCTTTATGATTGAATTGCGATGTGTTTCTGGGTTCTAATCCGGGCTGGGGGCTACTGGTTAGGCTCTTAGGGCATATCATGCTAATCCCAAAAATAGATAGGATTAGTGCTTTGCCCGGTCTAGGTTGAATAATGTCTTGGTCCGGATTTTGTAGAGGGTTATCCGGACTACAAAAACAAGCAAATTTATAAATGAAATGCAATCAACTGTAAACAAAGGTACTTAACCTTGAATATTTCCTCAAGTTTTATGGTTCGTAGGAAAAACCGGGCAAAGAAACCAAAACCCCCGTCAGAAGTTGTTGAGATTAGCTCGGATAGTAGTCAGGGTAGCTCTAATTCTGTCAATCAGTCTTCCCCACGCCTTGATCTAGATTGGTGCTTGATGGCGAAGAAGAAGAAGAATGCTAAGAAGATAATTAATCAACTTTTGTCAAAGACCGGGGTCCCGGGCAGACATGTATGAGTCCGGAAGGGTATTGGACTGACAGTAAATTCTGGTTTACCCGGAAATATGAGGTCGACGAGAAACTTTTCTACAACGATCTTTGCTTCCAGTATAAGCACAGATAGCCGGATGGGATCCCTGGTCCCTACGTGTAAGAACCCAAAATTTCGGTAGAATTAAAACTTTTCCTATTATGATGAAGTGCATCAATGAATAGTGATTTTGAGAATTAAGAAAATTTTTCATGCCACCTATGTACGAGACGTAGTGTGGATATTCCGAAGTTATACTAGTAATCTACGGAGTAAATAAGTGTATATAAATGCGATCGGAATTCAGAAATTCCAAATTCTATTTTCGTGTAATATTTGACCGAGCAGTGAATTATATATCAGTAATATCAAGAAATGAGATATTCAATTTGAGGAATTGAGGAGTTAATATTTTGGAATTTTATTATAAGTGATTTGAGAATTTGGAACGAAAACCACTGAGGAAGTGAAGCAAACGTTCTAGAAACCGCTGAAACTTTACAACGAGATTAAGCGATCAAGCGAGCGAATCATGAATTGAGAATAGTAAATATTAGAAGTCAAAGGAAGGATATATTATGAGAGGAAAATGGAATTGAGAATAAAATCCTAGAGTTAAAGGAAATGAGAACAATTGAGAAACCGCGAGAATTTTTTTCTGAGATAAAGAGAAAATACAAAGAAAATTGGACACAACGATTGTTTGAGGTATTGGGCCACACTATTACAATGAAGTGCAACATATAAGTTGTAACATATTGATTTAGTAAATATACAAGAAGGGAAGCCCCTTGGTGCAAATAAGAAAAGGAAGGAAGGACTTGGAAACAATATGTATAAAACAAGGGACTTGCTTGCAATTATGGATGGATAAAGGTAATCCAAATGAACCAATGAGGAGATGACACCACATGGCAAGAAGATAAGATGCATCCAAGTGAAAATATCAAGCATTATTGATCACTTTATCACTTTAAACTAAACAAAACAAACACCAAATACTCCATTCTGCCCAGCAGGAAAGGAGCTCACTAAAACGGGCCTAGAGACTTCATTACTCAATGAAATTTTTTGTTCTTTATATGGTTAGAAAGCTGTGAAGACGCTCTACAACTTTCATTCAGGAGCCTCGACCAGGAAACGAGTGCAAGGGCTTCGTTTTGGCTGATCTTTGGGGCGTGTGTTTCCAGTCAGGAAACTCACTTCCATGTTCTTGATTTCTTTGGTGAGATTGAAGATGGTGAGCATAGAGTAAGGCTTCCCCAAGGTTAACCAAGCTTTTTTGAGATTGTAAGAACATCAAGAAGGTATAAAAACCCTAACCCCTCTTGGCCATGTAGTAATTGTGATGTTTAATGTTAGATCCATGGTTATTAGTGTGAATCTTGGACATATAAGTTATGGATGATGTAGACCTTGAGTTTAAGTATTGTGGTTGTGATTTTTAGGCTTGTGGTTAGTGTATGTATCTCCATGTATGTTATAAAGTATGATCTTGGTAATTTAGATGTTGGTTGTGATGTGGATGTAAGATTCATGGTTGGTTTAGTGATATAAGCATGCTGAGTTTTTCCCAGGAACTTGTACTGTCTTGTAGGAGGGTTTTGAACCCCCAAATCTTTTCCCCTGAAGTCCTAATGTATATTTATGGAAAGGTAATTGAATGTAGTTTACAGAAATATAAGGTTCATGACTAGGTGATGTATAGATTTTGAGTTATGGCCTGAGAAGTGAAATATGTTTCTGGATACCGGACTGCACTAATTGGTCCCTTTGTGAACCTTGTTTGAACCCCTAAAAATTTATGTAGGATCATGGAAAAATTAGAGAAGCTAGTAAATGAAGTGGGGAAGGCTACCCAAAAAGAATTGGATTAAAATATATATTTTTCAATTTTATAAAAATGATGAAGTAAAATCCGCGCAAGTGAAAAACCACTTAGGAGATTAGTTTAAAGTAGTGTTAAGAGTATTCACTTGAGTTTCGAGTTTGAGGAATAGATTTGAGTCGAATGGGTAACGAAAGTGATAATGTGACGACATGGTCATATGAGAGGGTTAGTGGTCACAAGTGGAGTCGTTAAGTTGGTCTTACGATTTTTAAAACCTTATGATTAAGTAGCGTTGTTAAGGTACTAACGTACAAATATTGATTATGTATAGATTTCCATTCCACTTCGCGAGCCGACCACCCCAACCTCACCAAGGCAAGTTTTCCAACCCTAAGTATTTAATTTCAAAAGATTATATTCTTGATTTTACCTATGCAAGTTTACTTTTCAAAACTTATATATAAGAATTTTCACTATTGTGTTTATAGCTTCCAAATGTATTATATGCTTATGCTTTACGAGATTATGTTGAAGTTTGAGATATATGCATATGTGTTTGTACACCCTTGAACTTAGAATGAAAGTGTTTTCTTTGGACAACGACCCTAGCAATAAAGGTTGTAGCGGTCCAAATATACTATTGACCGGGGAGCGGTATATTGTTGCATCGTGATTAAATTGCGAAAACCCGAAGAGTCATTCGGGAAGTATCGTATACCTAAGTAATTATTATTTTTACGTTGTTAAAAATACTCAAAAATATATATCTTGGATTAAGAGCTTATTTTAATTAAATATTTATTTTATTAATTGTTTATATTAAATCTCAAAATATTATTTATTAATTATCGTTCATTATTTTAAAGACAAAACTAATCCAAGATACCTTTAGCGTTTTCAAACTCGAACTCTTTCGAACCCAAAACATTTTCGAAAACCCCCGGTCAGGTTTTGCTTCTTGTACGTTTTTCAAGAATTATCGGTCGACTGAGGTCGAACTTCAACTACTCGAATTTTCTATCAAAATGATTTTTGAAAAGAAAAGAAAAAGGGGACTCTGGCAGGTGTGGGAATCGTTGACGAACGATTCCCGGGATGTGTAAGCGGCCGTGAGCCAGGCGGTCCATCAATTATTATTCCGGCCCAGGTGTTGCCGAAGGATGATTACGGATGTAGTTTTCATCGAGGGTGATTACGGATGTAGTTTTCACCCAAGGGTAGTTACGGATGTAGTTTCTATCCTTCTACTAGTAGAGAAGACCCGCGGATTGTTGGACTTGGTTGTGGCGACTGATCATCGTCAATCCTTGTCAGGTTTTTATGTTTTCTTCCAGTCCCATCCTCCACTTTGGAAAAATACTCAAACACTGCTTCTTGGGCCTAAGTGCCAAGTTGCCGATAGTGTAGTTTTTGATAAGAAAAATATTGACATCGTGCAGTATCTAGAACTGCAAGATTTTCTATAAAGATTGGCACGTGTTAGTGCACTCTTGCAATTATTCCAAAGAATGAAATGTTTTTGAATGAGAAACCTTCTAAGCTAATGGAAGGAAAGAGGTTTTGCAGTAATGTATTCCATGTACAGTATGTTAACTTTAGAGTGTTTTGCCGAAAATGATATACTCATATGTATATATATTTTGAAACTTGAGATATATTGAAATGGGAACCTTATAAAGGATTCATATGTTATTCTTAAAGCTCCTTAGCGAGTATAAATGTTTTATTCAAACTCGGACATATATATTGTTGAATTATGTTTTGAAATCTGAGATATATACCCATACAATTGGGAACGTTTTCGAAATGAACCATATTATTATTTTTCAAAATGGCGAACTTGCTGAGCATTATGTAGCTCATTCTTGCTTTATAAAAACTTTTCAGAAAGAGAAGAATTTGATCAGTTAACTCCGCACCAGCAGAAGAGGAGTAGAAGATTTACCACTGAGATGATTTAGTTCCTGATAAATACTACAGAGTAAGTCTGATAGGTTTTCAACTGTAATAGTAAGACTCGTCTTCAAGTGTAGTTGTATAAGTGGAAGTGCGTAAGATTCCGGATTGTACAGATGAATTGTAATATTTAGTGTTACTTTTGATTATCGTTTCTGAGGCTCTAACTTGTATGTGCGTAAGATTGAGGTCTGGATTGATGTATTGTTGAGTTGTAAAGTTAATACAGGTAGGATATGGTTGGATGGTGATGTGACGACCTGAATCTCTGACCTCGGATTTGGGGGCGTCACACTACGACCAAGCCGTTCTAGATGTTACTTTTGCTGAGACAGTTCTAAGTGAAGCCCCATTTCCCCTTTCTTCCACTCTACCCAAATACTCCGAATCCGATATGGATGATGCGGTTCGGTCTGTTTTCCACCTTGGATCAAAGATCCAGTGGAGATGGCCCAAGCATGGTGAGAGAATCTACCACCGTCCTACCGATGGGTATGTTGGGGTTTGGATGGAGCATTTCCGCTCTTATTGGAGTCCGGAATACCATGTCTTTATAAAACACCTTTGTAAATATGAATACCATATCCCGTTGATGCAGCTAACTCCGAATGCCGTGAAGTGGATCTCCTGGTTCATGGCTGCCTGCAACAAGTTTGAAATTTTTCCTAACTTTAACTTATTTCATAATCTTTTCACCCTGGTTTATTCCAGTAAGGACCCCTTCTATGAGCTTAGATTTCGGGGTGATGAATGTGGTTATTCATCTGGGTCCGCCAAGCCCGTTATTCACCAATCTTTACTTAAGGGGTGGAACACAGAATGGATATTTCTCAAGGGTTTAGATCTTGAATATATGCCACTTTTTGCTGAGCGTTTAGAAGAAATTCCCAAGAGAGAAACCTTTGGATTTGAGGGAGCCGCCTTTGAACTGATGCATAAGTTTTGTGAGAGTGTTGGTTTTCAAATGACTCGAGACACTTTTATGAATCATGACAAAATGTATACATTGGGATGTAAGTTTGTTGCTCTTCTTCTTCCTTACTGGTGCTTGCTTCTTGCTTTTCTAATTCTGTTACCCTTATTCCTTTTACAGGTCTGCCTCACTACGATCCCAGAATTGTTGAAAGGATGAATAAGAACGCTGCTACTCAAGCTCTTTCTGACCGAATGAAGAAGTTGGCCGGGCTCCACCAGACCAAGGTTCCTAGCAATCGAGCTCCTACCGATTCTGGGACCGGTGCCGGAGCTGGTGCTGGTTCTAACACCGGGAAAGAAGGGGGCGGCGAATCCCAAGTCCAAGGTGGGGCTACTTCTCAAGTTTGGGGTGTGACTACTTCTCCAGTCCGGACTCTCAATGCTCGGTCGCCCCCTAAGAATATCCCTTCTCAAAAGAGACCCCGGCTTTCTGGCCCCGAAGCTAGTTTTGATCCGGATTCTTTAAGGGGCGTTAGTGCTTGTCTTCAGATCGGGGGAGATGGAGATGGGTCGCCAGGGGAAACTGGAACTGAGTCCGGGAGGAAGAAATGGACCCAGGTTGGTAATTTCAACCTTAAACAGATTGCAGATTTGGCTACCTCCATTCCTGAAGAAAAATATTGGCAGATTATGGAACAACTTTCCAGGTCTGAGATTCTTAAACGGAATTTTGTCACTTGGGCTCAAGTTGGTCATTTTCCTTCTCACTGGGTTTTGGTACATCTATTTCTTTCATCGACCTGTAACTCGTTTACTGTTTGTTGCAGTCTGGATTGATGCTCGCCGGTTGTGGGGCTAATGCCCACCGTGAAGAGAAGCAAATCAAGGAGTTATCTGGGAAGTTGGGTGCTGCAGAGAAGGCCAATTCTGAGAAGGATTTGAAGATTGCTGAATTGGAAACTTCTTCTTCGGCGTTCGTGAGAAAAGTCTTTGAGTTGGAGAGCCAGGTGAAAGGTGTTGTGGACCAAGTTGCTGCTGCTGAGTTGGAATCCGGGAATTTGAGAATTCGGGTTAGAGATCTGGAAGCGCAACTTAAGGCTGTCAGACCCGAAGCGGAGGTCATTGCTGAATACAAGAACTCGGACGAGTATGTTGGAGCCCTTGCTGACTCTGCTGCGGATAAATTGCTTCGTTATTGGGTGGTTGCTGAGAAGCTTGTGAAGACAGATCCAGAGTCCTCTTTCGAGAAATTCACTACTCTTTATATTACTGCTGAGAAAGCTCATGATCTGGATGGTTCCAAACCCGAACCTTACAATGGTCCAAATCCAATCTTGCCTGCTATTCCTCCTGCCGTCGAGAATCCAAATGATAATGTTGCTTAAAATTTCTGTTTTCTAGACCTGTGTTTTGTAACTTTAATCTTTTGAATTTTTGTGCTTCCGTTGAACTTGTGAATTTTCTATTTCCCATTTATCTCTGCCTTGTTCGTATGTGTTGTGTATATTGCCCTCCAATCCGGATTGAATCCATAGGGTGAGATCCGGATTATGGAAAAATTGTTTGTTGTAATTGCCTCAAATTCGTGCACTTCTCGTAGGACAGGGTCCGGATTTGAATAGTTTTTAGCTAAGTCCAAAGTTCGCGGACTTTGGGTTACTTAGAAATTTTTGTTTTGATTGCCTCCAATCCGGGCACTTCTCGTAGGACAGGGTCCGGATTTTAGTAGTTTTTAGCTAAGTCCAAAGTTCGCGGACTTTGGGTTACTTAGAAATTTTTGTTTTGATTGCCTCCAATCCGGGCACTTCTCGTAGGAAAGGGTCCGGATTAGAGTAGTTTTTAGCTAAGTCCAAAGTTCGCGGACTTTGGGTTACTTAGAAATTTTTGTTTTGATTGCCTCCAATTCGGGCACTTCTCGTAGGAAAGGGTCCGGATTAGAGTAGTTTTTAGCTAAGTCCAAAGTTCGTAGACTTTGGGTTACTTAGAAATTTTTTGTTTTGATTGCCTCCAATCCGGGCACCTCTCGTAGGAAAAGGTCCGGATTAGAGTAGTTTTTAGCTAAGTCCAAAGTTCGCAGACTTTGGGTTACTTAGAAATTTTTTGTTTTGATTGCCTCCAATCCGGGCACCTCTCGTAGGAAAGGGTCCATATTAGAGTAGTTTTTAGCTAAGTCCAAAGTTCGCAGACTTTGGGTTACTTAGAAATTTTTTGTTTTGATTGCCTCCAATCCGGGCACCTCTCGTAGGAAAGGGTCCGGATTAGAGTAGTTTTTAGCTAAGTCCAAAGTTCGCAGACTTTGGGTTACTTAGAAATTTTTTGTTTTGATTGCCTCCAATCCGGGCACCTTTCGTAGGAAAGGGTCCGGATTAGAGTAGTTTTTAGCTAAGTCCAAAGTTCGCAGACTTTGGGTCACTTAGAAATTTTTTGTTTTGATTGCCTCCAATCCGGGCACCTCTCATAGGAAAGGGTCCGGATTAGAGTAGTTTTTAGCTAAGTCCAAAGTTCGCAGACTTTGGGTTACTTAGAAATTTTTTGTTTTGATTGCCTCCAATCCGGGCACCTCTCATAGGAAAGGGTCCGGATTAGAGTAGTTTTTAGCTAAGTCCAAAGTTCGCAGACTTTGGGTTACTTAGAAAGTTTTTGTTGTGATTTTTGTCCCTGGCTCAATTTCGCCTTTCGATCCGGACCAGGGACTTGTGTGTGTCCGTGATAAAATAATTTTACATAAAAAATAATTAAAAGTACAGGGCTAGGCCCGGATTCATTAATCATAAATTTCAAACTACAATTAACTTAATTCTCGCTTCAATACAGAGATTGCTCAATCTATTGAAGACTTTTTCGGGTTTAGTAACAGCTCCTTGATTGGTTCCTCGGGCCTTGCCCTTTTCTTTATTGGTAGAATTTTCGGAGTCGGAGGCCGTGCCAAGTGTTGGGCACTTCGGATTCATCCATGATGACTAGTTTGTACGTTCCAGGATGGAGTACCTCTTTGATTTTATACGGATCCTCCCATTTAGGCATGAGTTTCCCTGTGTTGGTTGGGTCTGAGGCCTCGGTATCGCGAAGGACTAAATCTCCGACTTGAAAGTTTTTAACCCTAGCCTTCTTTCCGAAGTATTCCCTCGTCTTTTCCTTATATTTTTCCATCCTCTCAACAGCCTCATCCCGGACTTCTTCAATAAGATCCAGATTAATCCGCAGATTCATTAGCAATTTCTTCGAAGTTGATAGCTCTATATGAGGGGGATCCTACTTCAATGGGTAACATAGCCTCAGTTCCATATGCCAGCTTGAATGGTGTCTCTCCCGTACTAGTCCTTGGGCTGGTCCGGTATGCCCACAACACATTTGGCAATTCCTCTGGCCACTTGCTCTTGCTCTCCTGTAATCTCTTTTCAATTCCACGGAGCAGAATTCTGTTAGTCACTTCCACTTGTCCATTTCCCACTACCGATGATTTCTTGTGCTTGATTCCCCTTTCCTTCAAGTAGTTCTCAAAATCAGAACCGACAAAATGTGGACCATTGTCTGAAACCAGGACTTGAGGTAGACCGAACCTCATTAGAATGTTGTCCATGAAGCGAATGCAGTCCTGTTGGTCGATAGTTCTCAGAGCCTTAGCCTCGCCCACTTTGTCATGTAGTCTATTGCTACCAGTAGATACCTCAAATCCCCTTTGGCCCGGGGAGAAGGTCCCATAATATCAATCCCCCAAACAACAAAGGATATTGGCGACAGAACTGGGGAGGGAATGACTGGACTCCGTCGCTCCACATTGCCGAACAACTGACAATTCTTACATTTCTTAACAAACTCCACCGCATCATGATGAATCGTTGGCCAATAGTAACCTTGCCTTATTATTTTGTAAGCCAGAGCCTTTGCCGAAAGATGGTCTCCACAGATCCCCTCATGTACTTCTTGCAAACAATATTTGGCTTCAGCCGGTCCAATGCATTTCAAGACCGGACTGGAGAATGTCCTTCTGTAGAGTTGTCCTTCCTCCAAGAAAAATTTAGCAGCTTTAGCTTTGAGTCTTTGGGCCTTATTTTTGTCTTTTGGCAGCTCTCCCTTTTCTAGGTACAAAATTACTGGAGTCATCCAGTTAGGTTGATCGTCAATTTCCATAACTTCCTCACTTTCAATTGTTGGCTTCTCCATCTCTTCAAAGTAAACTGAGCTATCTTGCTCGGCCACATTCTGGACTAGCTTAGACAATGAATCAGCTTCTGAATTCTCTTCTCTGTTGATCTGGACCATTTCAACCTTTTGGAATAGAGCCAATTAGCTTTTAACCAATGCCTGGTACTGAGCTAACCTCAGATCCTTTGCTATGTATTCGCCTTTCGTTTGCTTTACCACAATCTGGGGGTCACTGTAAATGTTCAGATTCTGGAATCTTAATGACCGGGCTAGTCGAAGTCCAGCCAAGAGCGCTTCGTACTCCGCTTGGTTGTTTGTAGCTAAGAACTTGAAGGTGATAGCTTGTTGAATCTGGAAACCATAGGGACTTTTCAAGATGAGTCCGGCTCCAGACCTTTCATTCGTTGCAAAACCGTCAACATGTAGAGACCATGACACCGGATCGGCATTTTCCTTTTTCCCCGGATCTATATCCATGGGGGTAGTCGGGGATTCCGGGAAGGAGCATTCGACAATAAAATCAGCTAGTACTTGTGCCTTTATTGCTGTACGCGGAATGAAGGTGAGTTGGAACTGGCTTAGCTCGACAGACCAATTAACCAGTCTCCCGGAAGCATCTGGATTATGAATTATCCTTCTCAGAGGTTGGTCAGTTATGACTTTAATTTCTCTTCCTTGGAAATAATACCTTAGCTTCCTGGATGCTGTTACCAGGGCGAAGGCAAACTTTTCCAAATTAGGGTATCTGGTCTCCGCATCTTTCAAAACTTGGCTGACATAGTACACTGGTTTTTGTTGTCCCTCATGCTCCCGGATTAGAGCTGCTCCCACTGCTAATGGTCCGACAGCAAGGTAGAGTGACAATGCCTCTCCGAGCTCCGCTTTTGTCAGGATTGGTGGAGAAGGCAGGAGCTCCTTTATCGAATTGAAGGCTTTCTGGCATTCCGGACTCCAGTCGACCTCCCTCTTGTTTTTCGCTTCTTTAAGCAGCCCGAAGAAAGGCAAGCATCGTTCATCTAGTTTAGGAATGAATCTCCTTAATGCGGCCAGTGAGCCCACCAGCTTCTGAATTTCCTTCTAAGTTCGGGGTGGTTCCATTTCCATTATCGCCTTGATCTTCTCCGGATTAGATTCGATCCCCTCTTTGACTGATCATGAAACCCAAGAACTTTCCAGCTCCCACCCCGAAGGTGCACTTCTCAGGATTTAACTTCATCTCGTGTTTCCTTAGATTCTCAAAGCATTCTTGCAAATCTGAGACATGCTGCTCAAATGTTTTTGACTTGGATATCATATCATCAACATAGGATTCTAGATTTTGCCCGAGCTGGTCTTTGAACACCTCGACCATTGCCCTTTGGTAGGTTGATCCAGCATTCATTAGTCCAAAGGGCATGTATTTGTAAGCGTAGATATCTCGATGGGTTATGAAGGTAGTTTTGGCTATATCAGCCGGATTCATCTTGATCTGGTTGTATCCGGAGAACGCGTCCATGAAGCTGAACATCATATGCCCCGCAATGGCATCAATGAGATGGTCTATGCTCGGTAGTGGGTACGGGTCCTTGGGGCATGCTGCATTCAGGTCCGTGTAGTCGACGCACATTCTCCATTTTCCATTAGGTTTTTTGACCAAGACCACGTTGGCCAGCCAATCTGGATATTTTATTTCACAAATGATTCCTGCTTTAAGAAGTTTTTCAACTTCTTCGTCAATTGCCTTTTACCTTTCTGGGGCAAAGTTCCTTCTTTTCTGCTTTACGGGTCTTCTGCTAGGATTTACATCCAGGCTGTGCATAGCAACAGATTCTTTGAGTCCGGGCATGTCCTCCGGACCCCATGCGAAGACATCTGCATAATCCCTGAGGAGTTGAACGAGGTTTTTCTTAAATGTAGGATCCAGTCCAGACCCTATCTTTATCTTTCTATCCGGGTTTCCTTCCACTAACTCGACCATCTCCGTTTCAACTACTGCCTCTACCTTTCCAAGATCTTTCTTCGATACAAACTGTTGGATTCGAGCCTGGGTGTTCGTTTCCAAATAGGTCCGGGCTTTATTAATCAGTTCTTCTTTGGTTTGGCCCTCGATGCTTTCGATATTTTGAACCTCTTGTCCGGGCTCTTTCTTGATGTAAGCTCTGTGTTTCTTGCGGCTAAAGTTCTTCTAGTATAAGGATGCTTTTCTCTTATTTTCTGGATCTGTGTCAGCCATGATCAAAGCTTGGCCATAACATCTGCCAGCAGTCTCCGAATCTCCTTTGACTTCTCCAACTCCAGATGGAGTGGGAAATTTGAACTTCAAGTGTGGTGTAGAGGTAACTGCCTGGAGCTTGGATAACGCTGGACGACCCAGGATCATGTTGTAGGAGGATGGTGTATTGATGACATAAAACTTTACTATGTGTGTAACTTGCTTCGGGAAAGTTCCAAACTGGACTGGCAAATATAAAGTTCCTTGGATCGGGACTAGATTGTTGCTAAATCCGAAGAGCGGGTCCTCTCGGCATTCGTTCATCCTCACGCTTCCCAGTTGCATTCTATTAAAAGTGTGTTTGAATATAATGTTGGCCGAGGATCTGTTGTCAACCAAAATCCGTTTAACTTCGTTGTCCGCTACATCCATGCTAACAACTAAAGCCTCGTTATGGTTTGGATTGATTCCTTCAAAATCAGCGCTGCTGAAACTTATCACTTGATCCGGAAAAGACTGTATTATCATCACCTCATCTCCTGAACCCGGACTAGGGGGAGGTGAACTAGATCCCCCTATCACCACATTAATGACATGCTTTTTCCCCGCTCCGGATCCTTCCCCCTTTTCCATGGTTTTCCGAGCTTTGTATTGGCCCATATTGCCCTTTTTGATCTGCTCCTCGATGAAGTACTTGAGAGACAAATAGTTCTCCGTAGTGTGCCCATGAGTTCCGTGGTAGTCACATTTTTTGTGGATTGGCCTGTTTTTCGGGGCGGTTAACATCGGTTTTGGTGGGTAAAAGTAGGGTTTGTCCCGTACTTCCTTCAAGATATCTGATCGGGTTCGGTTGAGCGGGGTCCACTCGGGTTCGGGCTTTTTTTTTTTTTTTTTTTTTCCGGGTAAAAGAGGCTTAGCCTCGAGGAATTTTATAAAAAAGAAAGAAATGTACAAACCAAGAGCATAAACTCAAGGCCAAAAACAACCAAGCGCCAAAAGAACGCAAGGCAAATATTCTCAAGGACATCCCCAAGAGAAAAGCACGAAAAAGAAAATAAACCCAAAAGAAGAGTTACATTTGGCGTCCACCAATTGAAAACCAAGACACAAAAATTAAAGCCTACCCTACCCACCAAAACTATGACTAAAATCACACTTGGGAGGTTTGGAGTCCGACTTGGTTGTTATTGCAGGTGGTTCGGAGATTCTATCAAAGACTGAAGGTTGAGAATTCGGGATATATTTGGTTTGCCTATTAGGCTTGAACCTTTTATCAGGTTGATACCCGCCTCGGGATCGGTCATTCTGAGTAGTTCGGGATGACGAATTCCCTTGGAGGGTCATCCTCATCGCCTGAAGCACATCACTTTCCTTGATGAATCTTGCCGCCATGGAATAGGCTGCTGCCAAGCTTTCAGGTTCCTGGTGGATCAACTCAAAAACATATCTTTCATTTTGGTCAGGGTCTAAATTTCTCCGGAACATGCTAAGGGCCTCCCGCTCGTCTAAACGCGAGACTTTGTTGATTACCTCCTGGAACCACTTCATATAATCCGTGAGGGACTCATCGTCATATTGACGAATTGTCTCCAAATGGCACATGTGCAACTCGGGAGTCCGGTTAGCTCTGAATCTCTTCAGAAAAGATTCACGAAATTGCTTCCAGGAGTGAATGCTTCGGGAGGGGATCCGGCTGAACCATCTCTGGGCTCCTCCCTTCAAGGTAGATGCAAAGAATTGGCACTTGGTAATGTCATTGTAGTAGTAGATAAGTGTAATTTGCTCAAAGTAGTTGACATGCTCCTCGGGGTCCTCCGACCCATTGAAGGAATCGAAGTTGTAATGCTTTAAGTTCTTTTGTCTTGGCATAGCCTCCAGAGAATGGCTGAGTGGTGTCAATGTTCCTTCGATTTCTAGCCCAGAGTCATGTCCCACTTTCCTTTGTAATTCCTGGATCATCTGCCTTAGATTGTCTTCGGGTTCATCCTCATCTGAAATTAACTCTGGACTGATCTCTCTTTGAATTCTTTTGGATCCGAATCTTCTCATGACCCGGTCTTCCTCCTCCTGGATTCTTCTCTGAATTTTGAGCTCAAGTTTTTCTTCTTCCTTTGCCTGATTTTCTCTTTGAGTTCAGCTAGCCTTTTGAGTTTTTCAGCTTCAAGATTTCTGCTTTGAGCTTTTTTTGTGGTCTATTTTTCTTTGCCTCTATCTCCAATCCGGTCGAAGACTGACCTTCTAGATTGGTTAGAGCGTTCAGAGTTTTGAGAATTTTTGGCTTGTTGTGGTTCCGGTGGTGGTGCTATCGGTTTGCTCGGTAGGCCCGGATAACATCCGCCAATTCATCTCGGGTAAGATCTTCCATATGCATAGCAGCCAGGGGTACGTCAGTGTACTTGTAGTTGTTGACTTCGATGTCCACTCGGGCATCCCCGGGGCCAATCCCTATCCTTTCCATTACTGGAGTTGTAGCTGTTGGGACAAGGGGTAGGTCCGGGGTCGGATTAGCGCCTCTGGCTCTAGTATTGACAGATGGCCTTTGAGTAGATTTACTTCCTCTCGGCATGATTTTCGGCTTTCAGATAAAGTATTTCACAAAATATTGATTTCAACATATCTAGATTGTGTTTTGAGCAGGAGAGTACAAATATGCACTCGACGGTCAAATATGAGTACAGGTTTATGGGCACAAAGATAAGCAGGTGGTTATGAAAACAGATCTAAATATCCGCAACGTTTATGAGTTAAAAATTGTAATTTTATCACAGATCAGAGCTAAAAATGGCTAAGTAACACTGAACATATGCACACATAACCGAGAAGTGTACAAAGGTGACATTTTGGTAAAGTTTTCGCAATGGTTTTGAGACCTTACTGTTTGATTTCGGGCCCTCTTTTCGAGAGCTTGTTGATGTCGACGAGCCCTATGGCACCGAGACCACAGGACAGAGATGCCTCCTTCTAGCGCCAATGATAACTCCAGATCCCGATCTAGTATCTCCTCCACCGTTCTCACGCCTGGAGAGAGGTGTAGCTGGTGGTTGGGCCTCTGCAAAACAACACCGGTGGGGGGTTTTTGCCCCGCGGAGCCTCCGGCGTAAGAATAAGTAATGGCTTTGGAGAGAATAAAAGATAAGGACTAGAGTATCTAATTATGGAGGGTGTGTGTATATGAGTGTGTCAAAGAGAGTGTATGTAACCCTTAAACCTTCTCTTCTGGGTCTATTTATAGGGCCCAAAATTAGGGTTTAGGGGTTGGTACCTCTAATCAGGAGCGTCCAATCCTAGGTAGGTATGACACTTGGGTTTCGCGGATGCATGACACCTGTCCAGGAGAACATTTGTGGAAAAGTGTGCCAGGCACCTTTTGGAATGTGACATCCTCGTACCTGGATTGCGCCCTTTATTAGTAATCACTAGCTATCACTATCAGCTGGGACCCTTGATGGTGACAGAGATGTTGTGATGTCAGTTTCGTCCTCGTGAGATAAAGTTATATTCACCGGTCCGGATCGGTGGAGTGTGGCCTTGTTCCGGATTGAGTATCTTCCTGGGTCCAGGCTTTTGCCCTTAGGGCACTTAGTAGAAAGTAACCTATCAACTCCCGCATATCTTGAGCCTGGATTGTTGACCCGAATAACGTGACCCCAATCCGGTCCGGATGTGGGTTGATCAGCTAGCGGGCTTGGGCCAAGTCCCATCCGGATTAATTATAGCCTATCACCGACAAACCTGCTCTGCTCGTGGAGGTCCCATGCTCTTTCATCTTTACAACAGTATGGTCACTCCTGATGGTTCCATTCTGATATGTGTCCAATTTGCCTATCATGCGAGTAATATCCGATCGATGGAGCGAATGCCGTCACAAGTAGACAAGTCCCTTTGTTTGCTTCCTGGTTGACAACACAGTTGAGATATTAGGTCTTTCAGTTCAAAATATAGGGAAAGGAATTCATATAAATAATGTACCTATTGTCTGAGCTTCTGATTGGTTCAATTACTTTGCAGTTCGATCATCCAACCCCTATCAATATAATTGGCTTATTAAAAATCCGTACACAAGGAATTTTTTTTTCAAAAAAATGTGCATAAAGTGCCTAAGGAGCTATAAATTTTTACCAACTCATCAAGGTTCAAGTTTTTCTTGACTTCATGCAATTTTTCTCTGTTAAATCAGAATGGACCACACCACACACTTGGCTGCAGAAATATAAGGAACATGTAAACAACCATCAAATCTGGTTCAAGCAGTGAAAACAATTGTAAACCTCAACTCCTGTACCAAGTCTTCTATTGCTTTGTGCTTTAACAAACCCTTCTTTTGTCATTTTATCAATTAGCTTGCGCATAGTGGTCTGGTTGACTTCTCCTTCCACCTTGTTGTGAAGCTTGGAAACAGTAATGTAGTTCATTGGAAAAGCATGATAAAGTGCCTGCATACAATTGTAAGAGACTTACTTGAGCAACATATCCATTTTGAAAACTTAGGCTATGTTCACTTGGATTGAATGGAATGAGGGGAGAATGGAATGAAATTTATACTATTATTTGGGGGAGATTGGGGAAAGTGTTTATAAATTTCATTCATTGCTTCATTCTTTTCCAAATAATTTGAACTAGAATTCTAACCCACATGTTTTGGAAGGAATGCTCCATTCCCAATCTTCACCATTTTCCTTGCAATCTTCATCATAAAAATCTTCTTCTCCCTCATATTTCCCCCAACATCCCCCTTTCTTCATAAATTTTGTTTACAATTTTCATTCCATTCCTACCTCATTCCATTCTTTCCAAGTGAACACACCCTTAAGGATTAGGTGACATCTCATGAGGTTCATTATGTTCTAGATCAACTCCCAAATAAATATTTGATCACAAAACACATTCCTAGTCTTCTAAGGAAACTATTACTACAAATGAGACACATTTATATATAACAAATACAACCAACATTGACATTATACATTTCGTCACTCTTATTTTCTTTCTCACTCCACTCGCATATGTAGCAATAATTGAAAAACTTGCAAAAACTCATAAACCAGCACTTGTGAGAGCTAAAGAATAGAATGGAAATCAGATTTTTTTTTCTTTTTGAAACAAAAGGAAACTTTCATTAAGGAATTAAATCATGCATGAGGCTTGCTATTTCATGGGTTACTTTGTTTGCTTGCCTTTTAACAAACGAGACTGAGAAGCCTATTCTAGACTGCAAGATACTCCTGCAATTATCTAGCAAGTGCCCTACTTCTAAATGATTTTCATAGGAACATCGGACATTCGGACGGCTTGGACTGAGAAAAAGGAATCAGATTCGATCATCACTCGTTGATATGGCATTGTTAGCAGCCAGCATAAGCCTTCATAAATTGCTGTTGCTTCAGCCTCAAACACAGTGCTAATCCATGTACTACATGAAAATCTTCCTGCCACAAAACTCCCCTCATGATCACGAAGAATCATTCCAGTAGAGAAGTTCTCAGAGCCCGTGTAGATGGAAGCATCAACATTTAACTTATAACTACCTTCTTCTGGAGGTAACCATTTCTGAGAAGGGTGATGCACAAAAGGTATGTTCGAAGCTTGCATAGCTGCTCTGCTAAGCTTAGCAGCTCTCCAAACAGAGAGAGTTTTTATACTCCAACCCATAGTTGTAGCATTACTGACCGTTTTACTCTCTCGGACTTTTTTGTTTCAAAAAAACCAGATGCCCCACAAAACTCTGGCAATCCTAATGACTTCATCACTACTTCCCGTATTGGTCATGTGAAGGAGCCATTCTGGATCATTTTCAACAGAACAATCAAAGAAAACATGAAGTAAATTGTAACACCCCCAGATCCAGGGTCAGGGATCTAGTCGTTACGGTCTCAATATCCAACCACAAAACCAACATAATTTAAATTACAACCTTGTGACCCAAAACAACAACATAAAACACACCCGTTATAGTCCCAGAGATGAAATCAGAGTAACCAACAATATTATTATTCACAAGTTTGAGTTCGTACAACCCAAAGAATTACAATTGTACAATTACATACTCTTTGCCATCCATTAATAGATACCATAATATAAATACATTTGAGGCTCAATTGCTAACAACTAGCCTTCCAGTAGTTGCCTCCTCAACAAAGGTTGCCAAGACCTTAGCGGTAAACCTCTGACGGTTGACACCTGCTTACACTGTGTGCGCCTTGCGCGGCCATCTGATCTAGCTGTTGTTGTGATATAAATAAATAAAGCAAGGGTGAGCAATAGCCCACCAGAAATATAATTGAACAGTGATAATATATAACAGTCCAAAATATCTTTGAAACCATATGCCATGCATTAACGATGTAGTACCAATTTAAGGTATGAGATGAAGTTACAAGGTAACTCAAAAATATATTTGTTTTGAATAAATATCTGCTATGCAAAAGATAAGCAAGATATTCTCAATTATCATAAAAGAGGAACTTGCAGGAAAAATATTGCAATTCCGGTTTCAACACTTTTTCACCTTGCCAACACCAACAGTGTTGCAGAAATTTCTCACTTTTAGAAGATGAACTAATACGGGAGCATTGCCGCGCCAGATGCCCTGACGTTTACGATGATCAGTCGTATGTCATGCATCTCATCAGTCGTTCTCTACATGTAGAAGGTAGCTCCGACGGAATTACTTATCTACCGCCCTCTGGAACTCCTCAGCCAACGGTTGGGCTATTGCTGGACCGGCGCCACTCGGCCACTTACGCGTCTCCTAGTTCGAATATCATCCATGACTCTGAAACGTAAAGTTCGTTCCCCTTTTTCCCCAAGTGTAACACTTGTTGATAGGACTCCACAAAGTAGTCGTATCTAATTGGAAAGGAAAATTCACCAATATTTCCCAAGCTGATGCTTGTTAATGGATATAAACTTGTTACATCAATCATACCCCTCGAGTGTTGAGGAGGTAACCAAAAGACTCATATCGATGCTTGAAAGAATCAAGATGTGAGTGACAAGATAGTTTTAGCAAGTATAGGACCGGGCAGTCCAATAAATAACATCGCTCAAGTGAGGTCCCCTTATATGCGTTTGGAAGTTGGGCGAGTATTTAAATCTTCTTTAAGATAGATTTAAATGAAATTAAAGTTTTGGGAACCTCCCCTTGATAAAATAGTCATAAAAGACTTCGAAATATTTTACATAATATCTGAAGATGAAAGATAATCTTTGAATAATATGAATTATTATAAAAAGAACTTAAAAGAATTTAAATAAATATTCCAAGAATATTTATTAAATCAATAATAATTAAGGAATATGATTAAATCATAATATTGCTCGTAAGTAATCCTCGAATGAATATATAGAATTATTTATTAAATAATCTCTTCTTAAATGAATATTTAAAATAATATTCATTGAATAAATAAACTTAAATAAATATTTAAAATAATATTTACTGAATAAATCAAACCTTAAATGAATATTTGAAAATAATATTCATTTAACAAATAACGTCCCAAATGAATATCCAAAATAATATTCATTTAACAAATAACATTCCAAATGAATATCCAAAATAATATTCATTTAACAAATAATATTCTAATTGAATATCCAAAATAATATTCATTTAACAAATAATATTCTAAATGAATATCCAAAATAATATTCATTTAACAAATAATATTCTAAATGAATATCCGAATAATATTCATTTAGTAATCAAAACTTTAAAGGAATATTCGAAGTAATATTCCTTGAGTAAATAGAACTTCCAATGAATATTTTAAAATAATATTCATTAAGTAAATCAAACCTTAAATGAATATTCGAAAGTAATATTCATTAAATAAATAAAGATCAAATGAATATTCCAAATAATAATAAGTAAGCCAAATGAATATTTGGGAATGATATTCATCAACCAAATAACTCTAATGAATATTCAACGTAATATTCATTAACTAAATAACTCCAATGAATGATCAAAATAATATTCATTAAATAAATGACATTCTAAATGAATATTAAAATAATATTCATTAAATATTCCTTCACTGAGGTAATACTCAAATAACGTTCCTCGAAAGATTCGTAATCGAATAAAAATCCTCGAAATAATAAATTTGTCGCTGGGATCCCTCCGGGTTTCCACGACTATTTATATATTACAAAATATCGACTCCCGGTCTATATTTGAAGTATGAATATCATACGCCCTTCGCAAAGGGTCTTAACCAAACAATCCGGCTTATAACTGATATTTCATATATAGTCTATAAGCCGATATCAATTCAGGGAACAAGTAATTCAATATTAACTTGAAAGTAGGCATGCATGCTATGGCATATGTATAAAACAATCATCATATATATTATCACAACAACAGTTCCAAGTATTGGAAACTTGCCTGAGAATCGAGTGCGGGTAGGGGTAATGTGTCCCGGGTCAGCTCGACAATCTATAAACAATCAGAATATTTAAGATTAACCACTTAACGCTTATTAAAAGGCTAAGTATAAACTCCACTTAAATCGAAACATGTTTTCGAGTTATCTCGTTACGTCTCTTTTAGTGTAACTCTTTTTATCACCGATACGATCCGACATTCGTTCGTTATCAAGACATGTCATCATGCTTATACTTGGTATATACTTAAGTCGTATAAGTTCTAAGGTTGGTCGTTTACGAATCAAGATTATACCTCGAGTTTTATCGCCCGTTTTCTACGTTATAACCAAAGTCATACCTTTAAGGGGTTCGTTCGCGTTTAACCTCGATTCAAACATTTTTATAAAATCGGAAAACGATCCATTCGACATGTGGTTTTCTCCCACACCTTCCTTTTTACCTCTAATATTTAATTATCAAGATTCGCCACTGATTTCGTACAATTAAAGGAATCCAATTTCGGTTACGAACTTTCGTTTACGGTTTCGAACCACTTTTACGAATTTAATCATAACTCCTAAACCGTAAGTCCGTATCATACGAACTTTATATCAAAACGAAGCTTATAACATAATCTAGCTTTTCATGGCAAAATACGAAACAGGACAGTGAGTTTTATCAACTGTGATGCTCGGTTTCTTAAGGTTAACGAAATTTCGGCATTATAACGGCTATAAATCGAACGTTCTAAAATTCACAACAATCAACCCAAGCCACACCGGGCATCCATACATCATTTACACATGATTATCATCATAATAAGTCCAGGAACATCATGCTTCACTACCATAAACATCATATAACTAAACTCACTAAATCACTTAACTAATCATGCTTATAACCATGTTAACACCATAACTACTTAAATCCATCAAGAACAAACATATTCTTAAGGTAAGGGCTAGGGTTTTGAAAATTTATACCTTCCATGGAGTGGTTAAAGACCTTGCTAAGCCTTGTATAGTCATTGTACATCCTTAACCAAGCTTAGATCATCCAAGAAATCAAGATCCAAGAATTTTGTTCTTGAAAATCACTATTCACCCTCATCTTCAAGGATTTATTTGAAAATGGAAACAAAGGAGATTGAAGCTAGGATTTTTAGGAGATTACTTTTATGAGATATAGGACTCACAATAAAAGTTTCAAGATCAAATAATGGTTGCAAGCTTGATTTTTGTTTTTGAATTAGAGGGAAAAGCCGAATGGCTCTTATGAAGGTGTTCTTGGTTTGATTTTTGTGTTTATTTCAATAATACACTAAAGCATGGACTAAATATCTCACCTCTTGGATGCATCCTCTTTTGGATAGGTGTCAAGCTCTTATTGGTCCTTTCTAGATTGCCTTATCCCCTTGAATTGCAACCAAATCCTTAACTTTGATGGTATTGCACTTAAGTCCTTTGGTTAATTACCTTTTGATGCTTGTTACTTTAATAAAGGTGTGGTGTCATGGTCCACTACTTGAATGGTGTATGATGCAAGATTGGATGCATCTCATTTGTTCATCGACTTGATTTCTTTGTCCGGTTATTGCTTAATTCGTTGATCGTTCGGAGGAATAACTCAGTCGTTTCTAGTTAGGGTTTTACCGGAAAACCTTCTTAATAATTATAATACCATTCTCCATCTTACTTAATACTTCTCGCATTTAATTTCCTTAAATCCCTTTTTATAAATCCTTAAGTCTTGCAGTGTCCAGGGAAATCTTGGAGAAAATAAAAGTGCTCTTTTTCTGAATCAGACAGCTTTTACATACACTTATTTTCCTCCTGGATCACTAATACGAACTCAGAAATCCGTTCCGAATACCGGGTATAACATTATTATAATAATATTCCAAATTCCACCAAAATCACTATTCATCACTTATTTTTATTTAATTCCTAAAATTAGGAAAATGAACCTGGTTCACCCTCGAGTGTTCCTTAACCTTTTTACGGAACCGCTGGGCTTATAATAGATATTGATTTGGATGACACAAGAATAATCTTACTTGGAGTAATCTTCTCATATTCTTAGGAGATAGATCATTCTTATCTATGTTGTCAACCAAAGGTATTCTGCATGACATATAATAATTGAATCCAAATCCATTCCATTCATTAAATAGACGGTCGTTACATCGCAGTCATAACCACTATTCATTCCCATATTATTACATAATAAAAAGTTTTAATTCTACCCAAAAATCTGGGTTCTTACAGTCTCCCCTCCTTAAAAGGATTCCGTCCCGGAATCAGGTAGAAGGCAATTGGGTACTTGTTGGTTATTTCGCTTTCCAATTCTCTGGTCGACCCTTACACATTCAAATCTTTCGAAAGCACATCATACTGGTGTTACAACACACCCTTTAACCGTTCTACCAATTCTTTGATACCTTCGCATAACACATCATCCGGTATACGCTCTTGTCCGTTCTTATACTATTAACCTTATTGGTACGTGCAGTGACTTCGGTATCACTAAGGCGCTACGAATTCCGGAGATAACCTCACTCGTAATTTTTGCAATTTCCTGATCGCTTTAATCTTCGCAATCTCGATGTATGTATATTGAATTAGAAGAATTTATTGAGAGATCACTGTGATCAATGAACATTTGTTACATTGCATAGCTAGTACAGAAGGGGGCCAGCCTGTAGTACTTGACAAGCAATTAAACAATTAATGGCATTCCACTTAGACTCCTATCACCCAGACAGAGAGTCACGTAGTATTACCTCCCCTCCTTAAAGGGTTGTTCTTCTCAATTTAGAAGAAGATATATAAGGGAGAAGAAAAGAACGAATTTCAAAGAATCATATATGAAAGTTTTCATGATTGTCAAAATATCATACTTAGAATTTACCTCTGAACTATAGAGGTTTATTAGAGAAGAGAAATAATCATATTCGTATCAAATTCCACTTTTTCGTAATCTCACATATCACATGTCCCTGCTATTCTGTCCATCATTGTATGGACCTATACTCTTGCTTGATATTAGCACCACTTACTTTTTGGAAAATCCTTCAACCTCTCAGGTTAAATTTTGGATTTCTCGCTTGACATTATTATTACTCATATTTCACGCCCCGACACTGGCTCTTTCATACTCATAATTCTAACACTATCAGGTTGTCATTCCGAGTGCTCGTTAGGAAAAACCCATTCATCAATCCATTCAGAACATTTCTTGCTTCACATTCCATAATTATTTCCCATTCTTTTCTTTATCAATCACATCCATCTTATCATCTAGTTCTCATTCACTTCTGTTATTGAACTCCACCGTCACCTTATTAGGGGAACGCGTGTTACCTTTATTCAATATACGTGGCACGTTTGTGGTCAAACTTTCCTTTGTTCAACCATCTAGATTTCACTTTCTCATTCCATGAGTCTCTTTTATTACTCAATCAAACTATTCCATATTTCCTCGGATTTTCCAAACTTAAAAGGAGTCAATTTGTATGTCATTCATGCTCCTAATTCCAACTTTCCGTTTTGGCCAATACCCTTGCCCTGCTAATTCCATACTTTTCTCGCTTCATTACTGGGGCTTCTCATGAGCCCGCCTATCTGACTCTCTTGTCTTTATTTCTACTATAATCATCTTATGAACCATCATAACCTAATTCTTCATTTCAAATATCCCGTCGTTCCAGAAATTACACCATCCGAAATAAACCTGGATGATTTCTCTAACTTAGATTCAATTCGACATTTCCACAATCGTTACTACCTAATTTCTCAGAAGGATCACCATCGCTTATCGTTTACGCAGTGCTTTAATAACTAAGCATCATAATTATCAATTCAAGATCCTCTAGGAAAACAAAATAATCACTATTTCCTATCCATAAGGAACGCTTCCTGAACTTGACGTAGATATTACATGAAGCAGATAAAATTGTAGGAAAGCTTCCAGCATCGCAGCTGGAACAGGCTGGTGAGATTATTAATCATATATCTCCGGTAGAAGACTAAAAGCTTATCGGTTTGCTTAATCGCTTGCCAACCTCCTAATTCTCTATCTTGTTTGCACAGAAATACACCAACATAAACTTGCTTGTCATTCATCATCGTGCCATTTGGCTTATCAGTATTTGTACCCTCTCTATTTCTGGTCATTTACTACCAATTCATTGTTACTTAACCTCCCCTCTCTCTTTCCAAAGAAAAGGCGAGTCTCTTGGGGAATTTGGTCTGGTCTGTCGTAGAGCCTCCTAATGTCGGTAATGTGCTACTGGCAACATCAGGAATCGAATCTTTACTTTAACCATTCTTATAGTTGATCCTGGCACAATCATCAAACGGAATGTAACTTCCTCTACCACATTATGACCATCAAGGTCCTTTACACTATCATTCTATCTCTCTAGTATGAGCATATATACTTACTCCCTTATACTTAAAGTGTCGGCCACCTCATTGGCCTTTCCTGAATATAATATTTTCTTGAAATCAATATTTTCTGGATCTATTCCAACTCAGGGTGGAAGCATTCTCCCTTAAATTCTGCTGAATGAGAGAAAGCATCTATCAGTCTTTTCCAAAAGTCATTGCTTCCACCTTTCTAGTGTGAACTTTACTATCGGTACTCCCAATCATACCTAAAATATTTCCTTACTTAAATCTCTTCTTGTTTTTAGGATAATCTCAACCTTATTGGTTCAATCCATACTTTTTCATGATTTCACACATGCTTCCTCTGGCCTTATTGTTACTATGTCATACATTCCTTACCAAACTTCCCTTTTGAAGTTCAGAATATTACCTCTTCCCTTGTAAGGTTTCTTAGGCCATCCTCAACATTCCTCCTATATCTCCTGGTTACAGGGTATATCAAACATCATTAATCAATTCGATAACAATTCTGTCTATGTACTTTTAGAGACTCCTTTCCACAAATCTTTACAGGTTATTGATACCTTGGTCGATTCAACTTATATCGTCTGATTTCACAATGTCTATATTAGGGGTAATGCTATCCTTTGTGCATCCCCCAGGGTTCGTATTAATCTATGGACATTCTATCCTCAATTCCATTTTCAAGGAATACTTACATCCTGTACTTGGCAATTTAATTATATATCCATAATAAGGGTCTCTTTTAATCATTCTCATCTTGATAGTCTATAGGTAGACTAATGCTAACCTCTTCTTTCAAACGAATGTTAGTCTATATGACCTTCCAAAAGACAACATATGTCTATCTGTCTTTCTTACAGAACTTGGTAATGGTAGCAATGATGCTCTGGAAGATATTGGTCGTGTTTAACGTGAATCTCTTAGTGTCTAATGCTCTTTTTGAGGACGCTAAGCTTCAGATAACATTTATACATCATACTGCACCATCTCCGACAATCCTCATAACCTTTACTGGTCACCATCCTCATTCCCAACACATCCATGGTATTTATAAAATCCATTATCATGTATCTCAATTCATTCTTCATCAAAAGTTCTCGCGGTTGGCACTTTGTTAGAAGCACCCCGCTTCGTCCTTACATTGCTGGTTCAATCACTTGATAATCCTTAGTGACTTGCCCCACTGGCCATGCTAAAATATGTGAGTTTAGGGGTCGGCTAATAGCATTACTTTTCTAGCAATTGCTGGCATATTGCCTTCTACTTGATGCCTTTTGATCTTTTCAAAAACTTCACTCCATTTAAGTCTTAATCGACTCCTCAGTGATGTATTCAGATAATCCGAAAGACAAGGTTTGCCAAATTTTGTCCAATTCCTTTCCAGGATTAGGGAAACTTCAGTTAATCTATCCACCCACTGGTTACATTAAGAAAATCCATTCCGATACCCAAAGAATATTTCTATGAACATCCGAGCTGGTCGAACCATAAACAGTTACAGTAGCGAAATGATTGACATAAAGCTGGGAGTTTAATCATTAGAAGGAAACCAAATATACATCGTCCCTAGAAGGGGAATCAAAAGTTTCAAACTAAACATGCCATACCTCCCCGATACATGCTTGTCCTAATAGTTGATACTACCAAATACCAGTCTTCTTAACAACTAGTCTCAGAAGGAACACTACCGTCGGGGTTAGTCGTTCCTCAACATTGGCACTACCAAGGCCATCCGAATCCGATGAACTGCGCTGTCTAAATGTATTCGAAATTACGCTGTCGTGCTGCATAAGCGCAGACCTATACCTGTATGAGTTGCATCATAATATCTCCCAAAGTTTCCTTCTTCCATTAGGCAACGCCAACCCTGGTCATCACCAACTTTACCTTTAGCTCCAGGAAGATCTTCTCACGTTTATCTTGTCCATTCAAACTTTTATTCTTATAATAAGTCGGGTTACGGGACTACACTTTCTGTAAAGTCCTGAGCAAATCTTTGGTAATACCTTGTGAATTTTATGAAATTTCTCACCTTTGCCAGTGTGGTTGGCCAATCTTCATTTGAAACTGTCTTTAACTTGGTAGGGCCGACCAACACTACTCTTATTGATCATGTGTCATATTGCTGGACTTCATTTTGCCAAAACTCTTATTTCGAGAACATGTCCTACACCTGTTCTATCAGGTTGCACCTAGAAGCTTTCTCAATTACATCTCGACCACTGCTCGCCTTGCCTAATCCATTTATGATTCAGTGTCAGAATAAACTTAAGGTAACTACCATAATCCATTCAAGGAAAAGAAAGAATTTAATATTCTTCTGAATCACATGCAACTAATGTTTCTGGTTCATCATTTCACTGAATTGAACTGAACTTATACTTGGTTTCTTGACGATAGCCTCATTACTAGTTTATCATAGACTCACTGGTCTTTTAGTCTTGTAGGTTCCGAGATTATTGTCTCGCTTACTACTTCCTTATGTAACTTTATCCATTCAGGCCATTGCTTTCCACTATCTTTACTTTCTTAGCTAATCCATTCATAAAATAGACATCTCACTGGATAAACCACCTCATCAATCTCGATTGACTTTATAAATTATAACCTAGGAAATCTACCTTCTCATGGCGAATTATCATCACTAAGATTCACACTAATCCATTTATAAAATAATGTGGCACTTGCTGCCTCTATCTCAACTGCTCCTGGAGACTCTGCTCCCTGACATATATTGATGCCTTTGAAAATCATGCATCATTCTCACTCTTTTCCCTCTGATCTGGAAGTCTCTAAGGATTTTAATCTATCCCCATATAGGATCTCAAGTAATTCCTCAAATCCATCTTACCTGCTGGCACTTCATTCGGTAGTCCGGCTATGAATCCAATATGCCTCTTTAATTCTCTTAATAATATCTCAATTCTTTAAGCTCGCTTCTCTGAGCACTATATCTAGATTCTTACAGTCTCTCTGGCTGCAGCCCTCATTCCTTAAGTGTAAACTCCTTATACTTATCAATATTCTCCTCCTCTGCTGGAACCTCTTCCGGCTCCTCAGTAGGGTATTCTATCGAATCCACCACCCGATCTTCAGCATCAAAACAAGCATCATTGAGTCACTTCTCGTAATCCCCAAGGTCTATCGCCTTACTAGTCGATACAAGAACGAGCTAAGTCACTATCATGATACTTAATAGTTCCCATAAGGGTTTTATACGTCAGTACTACATTAAGTAGTCCGACTATGAACTTGGCAAGAGTTCTTATTATCTTAATGAATTTATTGTTTTAACGTCGCATCATCTCTGGGATATATAACGCTCTCTCTGATACCATTTCTGTAACACCCCCAGATCCAGGGTCAGGGATCTAGTCGTTACGGTCTCAATATCCAACCACAAAACCAACATAATTTAAATTACAACCTTGTGACCCAAAACAACAACATAAAACACACCCGTTATAGTCCCAGAGATGAAATCAGAGTAACCAACAATATTATTATTCACAAGTTTGAGTTCGTACAACCCAAAGAATTACAATTGTACAAGTACATACTCTTTGCCATCCATTAATAGATACCATAATATAAATACATTTGAGGCTCAATTGCTAACAACTAGCCTTCCAGTAGTTGCCTCCTCAACAAAGGTTGCCAAGACCTTAGCGGTAAACCTCTGACGGTTGACACCTGCTTACACTGTGTGCGCCTTGCGCGGCCATCTGATCTAGCTGTTGTTGTGATATAAATAAATAAAGCAAGGGTGAGCAATAGCCCACCAGAAATATAATTGAACAGTGATAATATATAACAGTCCAAAATATCTTTGAAACCATATGCCATGCATTAACGATGTAGTACCAATTTAAGGTATGAGATGAAGTTACAAGGTAACTCAAAAATATATTTGTTTTGAATAAATATCTGCTATGCAAAAGATAAGCAAGATATTCTCAATTATCATAAAAGAGGAACTTGCAGGAAAAATATTGCAATTCCGGTTTCAACACTTTTTCACCTTGCCAACACCAACAGTGTTGCAGAAATTTCTCACTTTTAGAAGATGAACTAATACGGGAGCATTGTCGCGCCAGATGCCCTGACGTTTACGATGATCAGTCGTATGTCATGCATCTCATCAGTCGTTCTCTACATGTAGAAGGTAGCTCCGACGGAATTACTTATCTACCGCCCTCTGGAACTCCTCAGCCAACGGTTGGGCTATTGCTGGACCGGCGCCACTCGGCCACTTACGCGTCTCCTAGTTCGAATATCATCCATGACTATGAAACGTAAAGTTCGTTCCCCTTTTTCCCCAAGTGTAACACTTGTTGATAGGACTCCACAAAGTAGTCGTATCTAATTGGAAAGGAAAATTCACCAATATTTCCCAAGCTGATGCTTGTTAATGGATATAAACTTGTTACATCAATCATACCCCTCGAGTGTTGAGGAGGTAACCAAAAGACTCATATCGATGCTTGAAAGAATCAAGATGTGAGTGACAAGATAGTTTTAGCAAGTATAGGACCGGGCAGTCCAATAAATAACATCGCTCAAGTGAGGTCCCCTTATATGCGTTTGGAAGTTGGGCGAGTATTTAAATCTTCTTTAAGATAGATTTAAATGAAATTAAAGTTTTGGGAACCTCCCCTTGATAAAATAGTCATAAAAGACTTCGAAATATTTTACATAATATCTGAAGATGAAAGATAATCTTTGAATAATATGAATTATTATAAAAAGAACTTAAAAGAATTTAAATAAATATTCCAAGAATATTTATTAAATCAATAATAATTAAGGAATATGATTAAATCATAATATTGCTCGTAAGTAATCCTCGAATGAATATATAGAATTATTTATTAAATAATCTCTTCTTAAATGAATATTTAAAATAATATTCATTGAATAAATAAACTTAAATAAATATTTAAAATAATATTTACTGAATAAATCAAACCTTAAATGAATATTTGAAAATAATATTCATTTAAAAAATAACGTCCCAAATGAATATCCAAAATAATATTCATTTAACAAATAACATTCCAAATGAATATCCAAAATAATATTCATTTAACAAATAATATTCTAATTGAATATCCAAAATAATATTCATTTAACAAATAATATTCTAAATGAATATCCAAAATAATATTCATTTAACAAATAATATTCTAAATGAATATCCGAATAATATTCATTTAGTAATCAAAACTTTAAAGGAATATTCGAAGTAATATTCCTTGAGTAAATAGAACTTCCAATGAATATTTTAAAATAATATTCATTAAGTAAATCAAACCTTAAATGAATATTCGAAAGTAATATTCATTAAATAAATAAAGATCAAATGAATATTCCAAATAATAATAAGTAAGCCAAATGAATACTTGGGAATGATATTCGTCAACCAAATAACTCTAATGAATATTCAACGTAATATTCATTAACTAAATAACTCCAATGAATGATAAAAATAATATTCATTAAATAAATGACATTCTAAATGAATATTAAAATAATATTCATTAAATATTCCTTCACTGAGGTAATACTCAAATAACGTTCCTCGAAAGATTCGTAATCGAATAAAAATCCTCGAAATAATAAATTTGTCGCTGGGATCCCTCCGGGTTTCCACGACTATTTATATATTACAAAATATCGACTCTCGGTCTATATTTGAAGTATGAATATCATACGCCCTTCGCAAAGGGTCTTAACCAAACAATCCGGCTTATAACTGATATTTCATATATAGTCTATAAGCCGATATCAATTCAGGGAACAAGTAATTCAATATTAACTTGAAAGTAGGCATGCATGCTATGGCATATGTATAAAACAATCATCATATATATTATCACAACAACAGTTCCAAGTATTGGAAACTTGCCTGAGAATCGAGTGCGGGTAGGGGTAATGTGTCCCGGGTCAGCTCGACAATCTATAAACAATCAGAATATTTAAGATTAACCACTTAACGCTTATTAAAAGGCTAAGTATAAACTCCACTTAAATCGAAACATGTTTTCGAGTTATCTCGTTACGTCTCTTTTAGTGTAACTCTTTTTATCACCGATACGATCCGACATTCGTTCGTTATCAAGACATGTCATCATGCTTATACTTGGTATATACTTAAGTCGTATAAGTTCTAAGGTTGGTCGTTTACGAATCAAGATTATACCTCGAGTTTTATCGCCCGTTTTCTACGTTATAACCAAAGTCATACCTTTAAGGGGTTCGTTCGCGTTTAACCTCGATTCAAACATTTTTATAAAATCGGAAAACGATCCATTCGACATGTGGTTTTCTCCCACACCTTCCTTTTTACCTCTAATATTTAATTATCAAGATTCGCCACTGATTTCGTACAATTAAAGGAATCCAATTTCGGTTACGAACTTTCGTTTACGGTTTCGAACCACTTTTACGAATTTAATCATAACTCCTAAACCGTAAGTCCGTATCATACGAACTTTATATCAAAACGAATATTATAACATAATCTAGCTTTTCATGGCAAAATATGAAACAGGACAGTGAGTTTTATCAACTGTGATGCTAGGTTTCTTAAGGTTAACGAAATTTCGGCATTATAACGGCTATAAATCGAACGTTCTAAAATTCACAACAATCAACCCAAGCCACACCGGGCATCCATACATCATTTACACATGATTATCATCATAATAAGTCCAGGAACATCATGCTTCACTACCATAAACATCATATAACTAAACTCACTAAATCACTTAACTAATCATGCTTATAACCATGTTAACACCATAACTACTTAAATCCATCAAGAACAAACATATTCTTAAGGTAAGGGCTAGGGTTTTGAAAAGTTATACCTTCCATGGAGTGGTTAAAGACCTTGCTAAGCCTTGTATAGTCATTGTACATCCTTAACCAAGCTTAGATCATCCAAGAAATCAAGATCCAAGAATTTTGTTCTTGAAAATCACTATTCACCCTCATCTTCAAGGATTTATTTGAAAATGGAAACAAAGGAGATTGAAGCTAGGATTTTTAAGAGATTACTTTTATGAAATATAGGACTCACAATAAAAGTTTCAAGATCAAATAATGGTTGCAAGCTTGATTTTTGTTTTTGAATTAGAGGGAAAAGCCGAATGGCTCTTATGAAGGTGTTCTTGGTTTGATTTTTGTGTTTATTTCAATAATACACTAAAGCATGGACTAAATATCTCACCTCTTGGATGCATCCTCTTTTGGATAGGTGTCAAGCTCTTATTGGTCCTTTCTAGATTGCCTTATCCCCTTGAATTGCAACCAAATCCTTAACTTTGATGGTATTGCACTTAAGTCCTTTGGTTAATTACCTTTTGATGCTTGTTACTTTAATAAAGGTGTGGTGTCATGGTCCACTACTTGAATGGTGTATGATGCAAGATTGGATGCATCTCATTTGTTCATCGACTTGATTTCTTTGTCCGGTTATTGCTTAATTCGTTGATCGTTCGGAGGAATAACTCAGTCGTTTCTAGTTAGGGTTTTACCGGAAAACCTTCTTAATAATTATAATACCATTCTCCATCTTACTTAATACTTCTCGCATTTAATTTCCTTAAATCCCTTTTTATAAATCCTTAAGTCTTGCAGTGTCCAGGGAAATCTCGGAGAAAATAAAAGTGCTCTTTTTCTGAATCCGACAGCTTTTACATACACTTATTTTTCTCCTGGATCACTAATACGAACTCAGAAATCCGTTCCGAATACCGGGTATAACATTATTATAATAATATTCCAAATTCCACCAAAATCACTATTCATCACTTATTTTTATTTAATTCCTAAAATTAGGAAAATGAACCTGGTTCACCCTCGAGTGTTCCTTAACCTTTTTACCGAACCGTTGGGCTTATAATAGATATTGATTTGGATGACACAAGAATAATCTTACTTGGAGTAATCTTCTCATATTCTTAGGAGATAGATCATTCTTATCTATGTTGTCAACCAAAGGTATTCTGCATGACATATAATAATTGAATCCAAATCCATTCCATTCATTAAATAGACGGTCGTTACATCGCAGTCATAACCACTATTCATTCCCATATTATTACATAATAAAAAGTTTTAATTCTACCCAAAAATCCGGGTTCTTACATAAATGCTCAATATCAGCTTCACACATTGGGCATGTAATGGGTAAAGACACGCCTTTGGAGCTTAATCTTTTCCTAACTGGAATATTGTTTCTACTAAAACGCCATAGAATTTTTTTACCTTATGAGGTATTGAAAGTCTCCATAATCTACACTACCCACCGGACTGAATTACACTGTCAGTACCCACATTCTTTTCATGCCACAAGTGATACCCTGTTTTCACATTATATTGACCTGTAGTAGTTCTAGTCCAAGCAATTCTGTCCTTAACATTGTATGCGGAATACGAGTTCCCAATATAAATCTGGCATCTTACTCCACAAAACAGTCTCGAACTTTATTAACATCCCAGCATTTTGAGTTTGTCCGTATAAGGCTAGCCACAGATGTGTTCTCCATATTGTACATATGATCTAGCTTCACTTTAGAGTCATCCCTCTAAGCCATGGGTCTTTAGTAGCCTCAATGTCCACCCAATCACCTAAAACCCATCTGAACCCATCACCAATCATATTCTTAGCTGTCAAGAGACCTGTCCATAGAAAGCTCGAGCCTGGGCTCGCTGTGGCTTTCAACAAATGAGAATGTGGATAATACCGTGCCTTGTACACTCGAGCAACCAAAGATTGTGGGTTGTTAATAAAATTCCAGCAAAGTTTGCCAATCAAAGCGATATTATAACCATAAAGACTTCTAAATTCCCAAACCGCCTTTGCTTTTAGACATACTCATTGCGTTCCAAGACAACCAATTTATTCCTTTATTCTCTCCTGAATTCGTACACCACCAGAACTTATTTAGCATTTGTTCTATTTAGTAGAGGAGATGCTAAACTGAATTATCCATGAACAAGAATAATACATAATAAGTTACTGGATCCAGTAGCCTGATTAGCAGAACACACCGAACTTTGCCATTTGAAAAAGGAAAGGTATACGAGTTAAAAAACGTGAATTAAACATAAACAAGAATAGTAGCTAATTAGTTACTGGATCCAGTAGCCTTGTTAGCAGAATACATGCAACTTTGCCACTGGAAAAAGAAAAGTTATACGAGTTAAACTGTTGGTCCATATTTACCTTCATTTACATATGATCCTCATCCATGTTTGGCTGAAATTTATTGCCATTTGGAAAATCAGGCATTCATTTTCCTCTTTTACAGCTTCAAATTCTTAGTCAGATTTCTGGAACCATAGTTTATATGACAATGAGGATCAGGGAAGAAAAATAAATTAGGAGATACATGGATTATGTAAGTTAGAGAAAGCACCATCAGCTTATTAATAATGCAAGTATTTGTTCCACTTTTTGTTAGAGTGTCCTCCTTTACCATCTTGTCCATAACTTCTGAAACCAGTCAAAATGAAATAGACTAGTTAAATTTGCCCTTCTTACAACTTTGTACATTGATTGAAACCTCCATGTACCTTCAATAAGCACCTGCGTCCTGCAATTATGGGTTGTAGGAATTATAAGTAAACTGAGAACTTGGTTTGTCAAGATTGCTGCAGCCAACCAGTTAATGTAAAACTCATGTAATCCACATTTCAGAGAAAAAGTGAGTCTACCACTGACATGTCATAGAAATTTGAGAGAACATCTGCAAGCTCGACAGTGCCAAGGTGGTAAGAACAAATCCACTCTTTTACTCGAGAAAATTGCTCTTCATCTTCAATTGGACCCTGAGTATCATTTGCAAATTGGCAAGTACAACATGATAAATTACTTTTTTCCTTTTTTCAATCCCAACTATCAGAAATGCATAAGATGTAGAAGATGAAGCTGACAAACACAGAAAAATGTGATAACAAAGATAATATTTCAGCTTAACAAATTTGTTACAGAGATTCAGTTTATATACTAATACAGAATCATTTACTAGCTTCTAGAATCAATGCTATACATGAGAGTGTATCTCTCTAGTTTGTAACAGAATCGGTTATGCCAAGCTGGACTCTAGTGCTCTTGAGTTTGTCTGATGTGGCAGCCATATGAACTGTTGTTGGCGCCATTTTGCTATCTTCAATTTTGTTCTCTGTTTGTTCAACTAGCTTTATATCATTAACATCCCCCCCTCAAGTTAGGAGTTTGAAATAGGTTACAAACACCTAACTTGGATAAAAGAAATGTCAATTATCCAGAGGCCAACGACTTGGTGAACATGTCTGCAGGCTGAATGTGAGAGGCAATATGTTTCGTTTGAATGACCCCAAGCTTCAGTTTGTCCCGAACAATGTGACAATCTATCTCAATGTGTTTCGTTCGTTCATGAAACACAGGGTTGGAAGCAATATATAATGCAGACTTGCTATCACAAACTAAAGTAACAGGAGTGCCAAAGGTTCGAAATAAAGCAAGTAACCAAGAAATTTCACAGCAAGTATCCGCCATACATCTGTATTCTGCCTCTGCAGATGAACGAGAAACAGTGTGTTGTTTCTTACTCTTCCAGGAAATGAGAGAAGACCCAAACATTACACAAAAACCAGAAAGAGAAGATCGAGTAGCCTGACAACCTCCCCAATCTGAGTCACAAAAGGCAGTAAGAGATGGAACATTGTTGGCAGCCATGAAAAGACCCTAACCAGGTGATCCTTTCAAATAACGAACAACCTTGTAAGCAGCTTGTAGATGGTCAAAACGAGGTTATGAAATGAACTGTGAGAGAACCTGAACAGCATAAGCTAGATCAGGCCTAGTCACTGTGAGATAGATGAGACGACCAACAAGCCGCTTGAAGACAAACACTTCATTATCAGATAAGTCAGGACTAGTAGATTTATGTAAGTTGTGATTTTGATCTAATGGCACTTTGGATGGACGAGCAGCAGTTAGACCATTATCTGCAAGTATGTCAAGAGTATATTTTCGTTGATGAAGAAATATGCCAGATGGAGAACGAGCTACTTCAATGCCCAAAAAATATTTCAAGGATCCCATATCTTTAACTTTGAAAGCAGCAGCCATATGAGCAATAACATGTTGTATCAAATTCTTGCTAGTACCAGTGATTAAAATATCGTCCACATAAACAAGAACAGCTATGAAGTCTTTCCCAACATGATATGTAAATAGACTGTTGTCAGCATGGCATTGAATAAACCCATATTGCAGTAATGCATGATGAAATTTAGTGAACCAACACCTGGGGGCTTGTCTTAAACCATAAATGGATTTCCTAAGTTTGCAAACCCAGGCAGATGTATCAGTAATAACATTGATTGCAGGTATAGATGACAGTTGAAAATATCCTGGTGGAACTCTCATGAACACCTCCTCATGGAGATCACCATGCAAGAATGCATTGGTGACATCTAATTGAGTGATAGGCCAAGCCTGTGAAGCAGCAACAACAACCAATAATCTGACAGTTGTCATTTTGGCAATTGGAGCATAGGTTTCAAAGTAGTCCAAGCCAAAGGTTTGAGTAAACCCTTTGGCTACAAGACGAGCCTTATATCTGTCAATACTACCATCTGGATTGTACTTGACCTTAAACAACCATTTACAATCCACAATATGTTGATTTTCAGGTTTAGGAACTAATTCCCATGTGTATGTGCTTTCCATAGCATGTATCTCAAGTTTCATAGCATTAAGCCAGTTGGAATCAGTGGCAGCTTGTTTAAAAGTAGAAGGTATGTGAATAGCAGCAGAATTGCATAGAAAAGTGTTATAAGATGGAGTGAAAGCAGTGTAGGACATATAGTTGTGTAAAGGATATAAACAAGTATTTGATGATAGCATACCTGATTGCAGCCCTGTAGTTGTGGATGACAAGTGAGAAGAGACTGGTAAGCCAGTGTAGTCTTTGAATTTGTGAGGTATTTGTTTAGTTCGAGTTGGTTTAGAAAGAGCAATAGGTAAGATATGAGAAACAGATGATGTTGGAGACTCATATGTAGGTGAATGAGATGTAGAAGGTGAAGTATGATCAGTATCATTGGTATGCAAAGGATTATCAGTTGCACTATCTGGAAGAACAATAGATGTATGAGTAGTATCTTGAAACTCATGAAAAGGAGAGACAGGGAACATAGAAGACACTGTCAGTTGATCAGGAGAAGATATGGACATCTGTTGAAAAGGGAATTGATCCTCTATAAAGACAACATCTCTAGATATATAGCATTTCTTAGTTTGTAAATCCATGACTCTGTACCCCTTTTTATTGAAGGGATAACCAAGAAATACACACTTAAGGGATTTAGAAGAAAATTTATCAGTTGAATGGTATATGTCTGAAATATAACATAAACAACCAAATGCCCTTAGGTTTGAATAATCTGGTAATTTGTTGTACAATATCTCATATGGAGATTTATAGTTAGTAACAGGTGAAGGCAACATGTTAATGAGATGAGTTGCTGTAAGAATGCAATCTCCCCACAGTGAAATAGGTAAATGAGACTGAAATCGAAGAGATCTAGCAACATTTAATAGATGTTGATGCTTTCTTTCAGCAGGGCCATTTTGCTGAGGTGTATGAGAGCAGGTGAATTGTTGCAAAATGCCTAAAGTAGTGAGATGATTGTGTAAGTCAGAATTAGCAAATTCTGCACCATTATCTGATCTTATGATCTTAACAGCTTTGTTGAATTGAGTATGAACATAGGCAATAAAATCTTTAAGTAATTGAGGAACTTGAGTTTTAGATGACACAAGAAATACCCAAGTACATTTAGAGTAGTCATCCACTATTGTAAGAAATTTGTTACAAGTACCATGAGTTACAAATTTGTATGGACCCCAGACATCACAATTGATGATCTCAAAAGAACTAGTACTTCTAGAATCTCTAACAGGAAAAGGTAAACGAACTTGTTTAGCTCTATGACAGATATCACAATCAGACATAGTAGATGACTGAGAAATAGACAAACTAGGAATATGACTTAAGACAGTTGTAGATGGATGTCCAAGTCTTCAATGCCACTTGAGTACAGATGAAGACTGAGATTGAGATGAGAAAGGGACAACTGAACCAGTAGAAGTATTGGCTACAGCAGATTGAACATGTAGTTTATATAGACCATCAGTGAGGCTACCAATCTCTGTCTCCATCATCGATACAGGGTCCTGCAAAAGGCATTTTGTAGCAGAAAAAATAGTATGACAATTACTGTGTTTAGTAAGTTGAGATATAGACAACAGATTACACTGAAAAGTAGGAACAACAAGAACATCTTGTAGAACAATATGAGATGTTAAAGTAACTGTGCCAATATGAGTAACAGGTGAAGTTGCTCCATTTGGTAAGTGCAAATCTGACTGAATGATTTTAGTATTTGTAACTAAGTGAAGATGTGGTGTGATGTGATGAGTTTCCCCTGAATCTAATATCCAAGTGTTATCAGATTGCAAGAATTGTATTGGAGAAGCAAACATTGTGGAACTACTAAAACAGGTATTACCTGCAACATAATTGGTACTATTATTCAGCCAAGGAGCAGTTGCAGAAGATTTGACTTTGGATTGTAACATCTGAAGTAATTGCTGACATTGAGCTTCAGAAAACTCAGTAGGAGCAGGAGACACATTAGATGAAGAAGCAACATTATGTACATCAGACTTAGCTGACTCAGTGTAAACTACATTTGCAGCATTCTGTTTAGTAGCACTAGTGCGAGGTTTAGGTTTTGGCTTGCCAAACAGGCGATGCCACTCAGGATATCCATGAAGAGCAAAGCATTTGTCACGAGAATGACCAGTTAGATGACAAAAATCACATTCCACAGAATTATCAGACTTAGACTTATCATCCTTACGATACTGAGATTGCTTGAATCTTTGAGAATTTCCAGATTTGAATCGAGCATTCATAGCAGTGTGTTCAGGTATCATAGAGACATGATTAACATGATTTCTCTGATTTTCATCTTGCAATAGCATAGCATAAGCTTGATTAAGATCAGGAAGTGGTGACATTAGCAGTATTTGTCCTCGAGTAGCAGTAAATTGATCGTTTAGTCCCATCAAAAATTGACTCAATTTCATTTGATTCTCATATTGCATTATCTTCACATTGAGATTACAGGTGCAAGTATTTGATGTGCAAGAACAACGAGGTATAGGTGAAAGATTCTCCAATTCATCCATTAATCCTCGAAAATGTGTAAAATAACTAGTAACAGATTGTGTACCTTGAGTAAGTGAAGCTAGGTCTTTACGCAAATTGAACAATCGAGGAACATTACTCTGTGAATATCGAACAGCAAGATCCTCCCAGATCTGTTGAGCCGTACTCATATAAACAATACTTTTCCTAATTTCATGAGAAACTGAGTTTAAAATCCATGAAATCACCATATCATTGCTTCGTTGCCACAGAGAAAGCTGTGAAGATGTTGCTGCAGGTTGCGATTGAGTACCGTCTATGAATCCAAGTTTGAGTTTTGCAGAAAGAGCGATCTTGATTGATCGACTCCATTGTTGATAGTTCAGATCTGTAAGCACTTCAGTAACAAGTGAAATACCAGGATGATCAGATGTGCTCAAGTAATAGGGATGATTAATGTCAATTACAGGTGTAGACGCCATTGAAGACGATGAATTTGTAGCTGTGGAAGATGAATGAAGCGCGGAAGCATAAGAACGCATGACACAGGTAAAGATCAGGTCTCTGATACCATATCAGAAATGCATAAGATGTAGAAGATGAAGCTGACAAACACAGAAAAATGTGATAACAAAGATAATATTTCAGCTTAACAAATTTGTTACAGAGATTCAGTTTATATACTAATACAGAATCATATACTAGCTTCTAGAATCAATGCTATACATGAGAGTGTATCTCTCTAGTTTGTAACAGAATCGGTTATGCCAAGCTGGACTCTAGTGCTCTTGAGTTTGTCTGATGTGGCAGCCATATGAACTGTTGTTGGCGCCATTTTGCTATCTTCAATTTTGTTCTCTGTTTGTTCAACTAGCTTTATATCATTAACACCAACCTCCTCAGAACCCGCTCTAATCAAGATAAGTGTATGCCCTTGTTTCTGTTTTTCCTGCGGTGCACCCAGGGACTAGAACATTAGTAAAAACCTGTAGAGGGAAGAACATAAAAGAAACAGTTTATCATGTTTTTTGCTACAAATGTATCTTTTTAAGTTACATGTCAGCTTGGATTTTAATTGGATAACATAGAAGATAGAAGTTCTATCTGCTGTAGACTGTAGTTCATTTTTAAGCTCATTTCTTAATAAAGTAGAGTTGCAATATCATATCTTCTTGTGAGGTATATGCCCATATGCATGACTTTATCCATGCTTTTTAAAAGAATCATGACTCACTGTGTATAAGTAGAATGCTGACAGAATCATCTAACTCATCGGTGAAAGATACTATATCTTTTGAGGCCAAAGTTTTATATAATACTCCTTTCTCTGAAGATGGGCGTCAAGAAATTAAATCCATAATTCAGAGCATGCTGTACAACTATATTGGTATTCTTTCTTGAGACTCATGAACTATTCAAGGAGTTTGAACAAAATGACGATGAAACATATTATTAGCCTCGTCCTTTAGGTACAGCAAAGTAAGATTCACTCTTTTGTCAGCAATATATTGTTCATGCAAGGACGTAGGTACCTGCTTAAGCAGTCACTAATCACGATCACCTTAATCAAAGTCCTCTAAGGCTGTATCATGTATCGCATTTTGCTCGTGCTCTGGTATCAATTATTTACATTCGAATACTTAAAAAATTCACTGGTCATGCACAGATTGTACAACTACGAGAAATTGCAGCAAAGTGGGCATCTAGACTACTAAAATTAAGATACAATCAAGTGTAAGTTTCATGTTCCACTTGAACCAGCTTTCGCGCTATAGCTTTTCTTTTATCGAATTGTTATACATGATTCTACCTGGTATATTTTGTCAGGTACTCAATATAGAATGTTTTGCTGTACACATATGATGCTTTAAGAAATGAAACTGCAATTTTTCTGCCAGAATCATTCCCTTTGCCTTCTGCAATTAGGTTTCACTACAAGAAAAATGGGCTTTTCCTACCGTCAAATCGGTAGGAAAAGACCCAAAATCGGTAGGAAATGTGGCATTTCCTACCGGAGGGGGTCGGTAGGAAATGCTTAAGTAGGAAATGACTTTGGTAGGAAATGATACTGACCTGGTCAACGTGGGGCCCACATAATGACGTGGCATGCCACATGACAAGGACCCACATGCCAACTTGGACGCTGACGTGGCAACACGTCAGATGCCATGTCATATGACACGTGGGCAGGCCCCACACACGTCATCAGCCACGTCATCTGCACATGTGGAAATTGTAGAAAATGAACAGTTATTTCCTACCGGCTCCTTTTGCACCCATCGGTAGGAATTGTTTCAGAAGCATTGTAAAATAGCAATTCCTATCACTCATTTCCTACCATCTTTTTTTTGAAGGTGGTAAGAAATGTTTGTAAATTACTGGATTTTTTTATAAATTCTATTTTTTGGTTTACCCTGTTCCATAAATAGTACCAATCATACAAAACATACATACGAACCAAAACACCAACGAATAATTCAAATATACTTAAACATCCACAAACCAATTCATTCGTAAAATCAAACCATTCATCATTACATACTTAAACATCCACCTTATCACACAAAAAAACATTTCCACCTTATCACACCAATAATTCAAATATACCACAAACTAAAAAGATCCGAAGATCATCACAATGCAAAAATCCAACCATAATTAAGCACACACAAACCATAATTAAGCAAACCAAACGCAAACCATAATCAACCAAACAATACGGTTAATCCATTTCAGAGGCCTGAGCATCATGGCCTCCATCTTCACCAATGTCTTCTTCGACAATTATTTCACTGCCACTTGCCATTGCAGTCATATATTTAATATAAATATATATTGCATAGAAGTATACAACTTCTGATATGCTCTATATAATCTGCCAAAAACACAAGCGACGGCATTGACAAAAGTTTCTACATAAAATTGGACAGAGAGCAAGTCACTATCATGTTACCTTTTCTGTTGTTTAGGGGTGTTGATCGGTGATGAGAACTCAGAAGATACATATTGATCTAGATATATACTGCGGTAAACGAAGTGCCAAAGCCCAGAAGGACCACGTAACAGTGCCTTACACCCATCTGCAGAGTCCGGTGGAGGTATAGGCTGATTTAAATGAGATGACAAAGATCCTGCGCGAGGAGATGGATTAACAGGTAAATCTTCGACACGCATGCCACCATCCAACATCGACCTTTGAGCTTCATTAAGAACATTTGACTTCAGAAGGACCATTTCGATACGGATCCAACAAAAAGTCAACAGGCTTGGCTGTAATAAATAAAGAAGTAAAACAAATCAAGTCAGGAACATGACATTCCCGTTTCACATGGATAATTTAGAAATACTTGCAAGAGGATGAAGTGAACATTATTAGATTAAGCTAATCATATAGTATATTCACAAAACAATAAAAACACACCTCCAATCTTTTAGACGATGAAATGCATCAGGATTAGCAGTAAGCAACATCAAATATGTATCAGCCTCGTACGGAAAACTAAAAATATTAGTCCTTTCAATATTTGGGGAAAGTGTGACACTTTCATACTGTAGTTATATCATCGATTAAGAAAATATTTCTACACTCAACACAAAAATTTAAAAGCTTTTTGTGCTTTAGAAGCTGGTCCTCAAATCCAGCCATACTCACATCAAGATAATACACATAAGTATATAAAAATGCCATTGGATTGTATCTCGGAAGACAGATTGGAGAGAAAGATTCAGATGTCCTGCAATAAATCAAGAAAATGTCAAGACTGGAATATTCTAACAAGTCATAAATTTAAGAAAGGACTTAAAAAATAATAAATTTAAGATAATTAAGGCAAACATCAAACTAAAAAAGATGCTGAGTCGGTCACCGCAGTAGAGAGTAGACATGAAGATCTAAAGAACCTTATAAGAATAATTATGAATGATAAATGCAGCAAACTCAATATTGACCAGAATAAAAACTAGAGGAAACTGGTTTAATAGAAAAGCAATAAACTATCATTCATATTGAGGAAAAATGGATTATCTATGCATATTGCTTTAATAGATCGAATGCTTACCTGGCTAAAAACGTATGATCAAATATTAAAAATGACTATACAAAAATAAGTGAAGTTCCTTTTGTCATATAACTTAAGTGATGCCTTTAAAAAGTTTCAAGGTACATCTAAGGAATTTCAATAATGAGCACTGAACAAATATCACTTGCTTGAATGATTCCGATGACATCACAAAGTTGGCAAGCAAGAGCATATCATCGGGATGAAGAGATGCTTTTTGTGCACCAACCAGACTGATGACCTGCATTTCAAATTGAATTCAAAACAAACAAAACCAAGGGTTTTGGTATTAACGGGGGGGAAGTTTTGGTATTAGCTAGGGTTCTTAAGATGTGAGTTCGAGAGAGGTGAGGTAGAGAGAGAGAGGGGGTGAGGTCGAGTGAGGAGAAAGAGAGACAATTAGTAGTTTAGTATATTCAAGGCTAAACAAATCAAATATGACACAATATCAAATACCCAAATTGAAACCCTAATCAGTTAAAATACAAATTCAAAGATTGAAACTCTAACAGTTAGAGATGAATTACCTTAACAAAATCTCGAAATCAGAATCCCTAGAATGAAAGCAAGAGAGAGTCGGAGATGGTGAGAGAGAATCTGGAGAGGTGAGCAGCGAGAGAGATGTTGGGGAGAGAGAGATGTGAGAGTGAGGTGTTTATGTGAAAAAAAGGGGGAGATGTGAATAATTTGGGGGGGGGGGAGATGTGAAAAATTGGGGGGAAGATGTGAATAATTGGGGGGGGGGGAGATGTGAAAATTTTAGGGGAAGATGTGAATAATTGGGAATAAGTCGGGGGAAAATTTGTTGGTAAAGGGGAAATATTTGGTTGATATTTTTAAATTAGATATAATTAATGTTATTAATTTTACTAAATATTATAGAAAAATAGTTTAATTTTTTTTTTTTGGCACATCACTAAAATTAATATATATTATTAAACATATGGTTTTTTTGTCGGAAAAAGATTTTTAAAAAATAGATTACGTTCAATCGGGATGACACTAGTTGGAAGTAGTATTACTTTTGGTGAGTTTATAATATAAACTCATATAAGAATAATTTTAAATATTTTAATTTTTTTCACATCACTATATTTAATATATATTATCATTCGTATGGTTGGATCGTCGAAAAAAAATTAAATATGGAGTTATTCCAAAATTCGACTAGTTTGACCAAACAGTATTTTAGATAGTTGACCATTAAAATACCATATATGAAAAAACATTTTGAATGTTTTTTTTGACGATCGAACCATACGAATGTTAATAAACACTCATTTTAGTGTTGACAAAAAATAATCGTAAAATAAAAAGGTCGGGTTGTACGAGATTTTAACAAAAACGTAGGAAAAGTGATGCTTCCTATAACGGGGCACGATCCAGATTCACTGAATAATTTTTTAGAATGCTTTTTTCAATGATCGAACCGTACGGATGTTAATAAACACCCATTTTAGTGTTGGGAAAAAATAATCGAAAAATTAAAAGGTCGGGTTGTACGAGATTTTAACAAAAATATAGGAAAAGTGATTTAACCAAAATATTAATAATTATAATTACCTAATCAAATAAATTTATTGTTTTTTTAAAATTTTGAAATAACATTTAAAAAGATTGATCTTGACTTACGTACGGTTCGATAGTCGAAATTCTAATTCAAAATAATCGAATCAAGAATCGAAAACGAAAACTAGTTTAGGGGTTGTAGTTTAGGTTACATTATAGGGGTTATTAGGGTTGAACTTTCTATTTTTTTTTAATGATTGTTCCTACCGGAACTCAATATCACTACAAATTAGTCATGTGTGAAAAAAATTGTTATTTTTAAAATTGGTTTGACGTGATTTTATAAGGTAAAACCCCAATTTCAACATTAATTTGTACTAATTCATTTTTTTTAAGAAAAATCACGATCCAACTCTGAGGATTTCAAGATCACTATGAATTAATGACATTTTCAAAAAATTGTGATGAAAAATGAGACAACGAGGATCCGAACTCCCATCTCCAGCGAAATTTGTACTACCTCCAACCACTATGCCAAGATGTTTCTTGTGTTTTAATGTCACTCTATAATTATATAACCACAATACCTTGTTTATCAATTTTTCTTTAAAAAGTCCTTACAATTGAACTTTAAAAATCATAATTTTTTTGCAAATGTCACTAATTCATATTGATCTTGAAATTCTCACGGTTGGATCGTTAAAAAATAAATTTTGGAATATGAATTAGTACAAATTATTGTTAAAATAGGGATTTTTCCTTTCTTATAAAATCACGTCAAATGAATTTTAAAAATCACAATTTTTTGAAAATATGATCTAGTGTGACATGCATCACAAAAATAGTGAGTATTAATATTTGCATTTTTATGTATTTTAATTTGAATTCTATCTTTTTTCCTATTTTTATTTAAATTTTTAATGTAATTCACAAATTTTTATTTAGTAGAAAAGATTTTATTTTCGGCACAGGTCATTTCTTACCGCTTATCGGTAGGAAATGTCCATCTGACACGTCAACCAATCAGAAGCCGCCTAGTAGACATTTGCTGATGAATAGGCGAGGCATTTCCTACCGCCCACACGCGGTAGGAAATGCTAAACATAAAACGTCACTGCCACATGGCACTTGGGGGCCCACATCACTCATTTCCTACCGATGTCGGTAGGAAATAAGTCACTCATTTCCTACCGATGTCGGTAGGAAATAAGTCACTCATTTCCTACCGAATTGAGACGGTAGGAAATGGTGTGAATGAAACGACGTCGTTTCATTGGGGACGAACATTGACGTGGCCTTGCGGGTCCCACTCGACTCATTTCCTACTAACTTCGGTAGGAAATGTGGAGGCATTTCTTACCGGCTATGGGTCCGGTAGGAAATAGCCGTTTGACTTGAAAATCGGTAGGAATTGGTCGGTAGGAAATAAACGGTAGGAAAAACCCGTTTTTCTTGTAGTGTTTTACAGTTTATTAGGTTAAAATCCGTGCGATGCAAAAAAATTTTTTGTCATGTAATAAATTTTATTTTATTTTACAATTTTATTTCATATAATCATTATCTTCAATAGTTTATTTTCATTTTAAATTAAATTATTTAATATAAATTTAATTATTGATATACATGTTTTAAAACTTATGTTATAAATTTTAAAAATAAATATGTCGTTGACGGAATTCGAACCGTAAAATTTTAGTAAATCAATTTAATTATATAATATATGGTGATATATCTATGAGTAGCTTGCAGCCCATGCAATACGCAAGATGCCGAATGAACAATCCGTTTCTGCTGCCGACATATGACCACAGCGTATTTTTTGTAATCAAACCCAATCCTAATAGTAATTTGATTTTGTAATAACCCAATCCTATAGTAATTTGATTTTGTAATCAAACCCAATCCTAGTAGTAATTTGAAAAAATATTTTTGAGTAGCTTGCAGCCCACGCAGTACGCAAGATATACATATGCTTTGACCACTGCGTATTTTTTGTAATCAAACCCAATCCTAAAAAGATAGTAGTAATTTAGAAAATTCTCCTCGCCAAGATTTCTACGGTGATTTGTTGGATTCATATTCAGAATTATGGATATCAAAGCAGCTAGGAGAGTACCTGGAAAACCATTGGAGTTTGATCGGGTGAAAGTTGGAGGCAGTTCAGCTAATAATGGAGTTTGTAGATATTGGAGGGCGGGGTGTTGTAAAAGAAGTTATAATTGTTGGTTTTTACATCAAGAGAAATCGAAGAACCCGAATTACCATGTGCCTAAGACGAGCCAGATTACTGGAGTCCCGAGGAGACAGGATTTTAAATTTGAGGTTAAGAGTGCTAAAAAGCCTTGTAATGTTACGCAAAGTGCTCCGATAAGTGAAACAAAAGATGTGGTAAAGAGACAGAATAAGGAACCGAAGAAGCAGCTATGCAAGTACTGGGTCACGGGGAACTGCGTCTATGGTGATCAATGCAAGAACTTGCATTCATGGTACTATGGAGATGGGTTTACGATGTTGGCTAAGTTAAATGGGCATACTAAGGCTGTTACGGGGATCGCTCTTCCTTCTGGTTCTGACAAGCTCTATTCAGTCAGCAAGGACAAATCTATGCGAATTTGGAATTGCCATACTGGCCAGTGCGGTGAAGTTGTCTACTTTGATGATGAATGTGGAAGTTTGATGTGTGAAGGTCCATGTATTTTTGTTGGATTGTCAAAAGCTATAAAGGCATGGAATTTTGAGTGTCAAGCTGAAGTGGCTCTTAATGGACCAGTGGTTGGTCAAGTTCATGCGATGGAGGTGGGAAGCAATATGTTATTTGCTGGTACACAGGATGGAAACATATTGGTGTGGAAAACCGGTACCTCTGAAGTGGCAGCAACACTAAAAGGTCACACTGGTGCTGTGGTGTCACTTGTTGTTGGAGCCAATCGACTCTATTCTGGGTCCATGGATAAAACAATAAAGGTGTGGGATCTCGAGACTTTGAAGTGTTTGCAGACGCTATGTGGGCATTCTGAAGTTGTGATGTCAGTTATTTGCTGGGATAGATTTCTTATATCCGGCTCCTTGGACGGCCAAATCAAAGTTTGGGCTGCCACTGAAAGTGGAAATTTGGAAGTTGTCAACGAATGTGATGAAGGACATGGTATTCTAGGATTTTGCGGGATAACTGATGCTGAAGCCAAGCCAATTTTGCTGTGTTCTTGTAACGATAACTCTGTGCGTCTATATGAGTTGCCATCATTTAGTGAAAGGGGAAGGATATATGCCAAGGGGGAAGTAAGAACACTACAGATAGGCACTGGAGGTCTGTTTTTCACTGGGGATGCCACGGGACAGCTAACTGTATGGAAATTGAATGAAAAATCATCTTTGTAATATCTCTTGTAGCTAGCTATCTTTTAAGATCGTAGAAAGTGCTCTGCATCTGAATATTGTATATGCTTTTGAACCCTTCATTGAGCTTAATGAAAGATATTTTTGAGTATATATTAATTATTGCAAAATTAGATCCATTATTCAGAGCAAGCTGTACAACTATATTAATAATACTCCTTTCTCTGAAGGTGGGCGTCAAGAAATTAAATCCATAATTCAGAGCAAGCTGTACAACTATATTGGTATTCTTTCTTGAGAATCATGAACTATTCAAGGAGTTTGAACAAAATGACGATATAACATACTAATTAGCCTCGTCCTTTAGGTACAGCAAAAAAAAAAAGATTCACTCTTTTGTCAGCAATATATTGTTCATGTAAGGACGTAGGTACCTGCTTAATCAGTCACGATCACCTTAATCAAAGACCTCTAAGGCTGTATCATGTATCGCATTTTGCTCGTGCTCTGGTATCAATTATTTACATTCGAATACTTAAAAAATCACTGGTCATGCAAAGATTGTACAACTACGAGAAATTGCAGCAAAGTGTGCATCTAGACTACTAATATTAAGATACAATCAAGTGTAAGTTTACATGTTCCACTTGAACCAGCTTTCGCGCTATAGCTTTTCTTTTATCGAATTGTTGTACATGGTTCTGCCTGGTACATTTAGTCAGGTACTGCATATAGAATGTTTTGCTGTAAACATATGATGCTTTAAGAAGTGAAATTGCAATTTTTCTGCCAGAATCATTCCCTTTGCCTTCTGCAATTAGGTTTTACAGTTTATTAGGTTAAAAGAAGCTCTAGTGTTCATTACATATCTTGACACAAACTTATAAAATGACACAAGATAGTTTGATACTTGATTCATTCTGCTTTTAAGTAATTCATGCATAGTCTGACTAGTTTCACTTTGTAAGCTTTTGAGATTGAGGACAGACTATGAGTCTTCAATGGTTAATTAAAAAAAGTTAACAAATAATTAAAAAAGTTTACTCTCTTCAAATAATTAACACGTGTTTGTACTCTTAATAATGTGCTAATTCAATCTACTAAAACAATGTTGCATAAAATATAGCATGTGGTTCTTTCATCTTTGGTTGTGAATCTTGTGATTTTAACACAAGATGGTTTGGACTTAACACAAGAAATTTCATTGGCTAGTAATAATATAATACATAATATTCTGTTTGTACTATGCAACAACATTTAGAAAACAGAGTTCACAGCATCCTATTGACATTAACAAGTTCTTTACTTCAACTTGGATGAAGATTCCAAAGATTCAGGTGAAACAAGAAATAATAACCAATGATCATTCAGATTCATCTCGTTGATCCTGTCAAGAATGCACCACAAAGAAATCCCATCAGAATATCACATTAAACAAATATGAAAAGATTCGAGGCCAAATACTTGTTCTTGAGTTTCATATTGGTGGTAATAATGGTTTGCTGTGGTTACAGGAAGATCAAGTTAAAGCTAGAAAAATATTATGAGGTGAAACCAAAAAGCGAAGCAGAGCTTGAGAAACAAATCGATGAAAGTCCAGTATCATTACTACAAATCACGGTGTCACGTCCTATAAGGGTGATATTTGGTGATGAAGCTATTGTAGAGAAGTATGATCCTTTGGAGCTAGCTCAAATTCCTAAACCTAGGCTTGGGGAGGGGACACTAGGGACTTTATATAAGGCTGTGCACAAATTTGGCTCTACTGTTACTATCAGAAAGATTCGACCGGAGGTGGCTAGTTCAGATGATTTTGAGTTTTGGATCAAGTTCTTTGGAGGTCTACGAAATGATTCAATTGCAAAGCTAATCTTTAGTTTTTGGTATGGTGGGGAAGCATTTGTGGTGCATGAGTACTTCTGTTTAGGGAGTTTGGAGGAGCTTCTACATGGTTAGTATCTTAATTGTCAGTCAGCTAGTCTGGTTTTTTATTTTTATTTTCTTTTTTGCTTTTCTTATCTTTCCCTATCTCTAACAACATTCCTTGATAATCAAATTCAAATCGAAGGAGAATAATATTTTAACCGAAGTAAAACATCTACTGATTACGATCTGATTTTGACTATAATAAAATTTTAGTGTAATGTATATGAATGTTTCTACAGTCTAAGATATCAGACCTTACAAACACCTACACTCGTTAGTAGGATCGGGTAAAAGTTCCTCATGTCCCTTATTCCAAAGATGTCGTAGAGATCTGAATTTAGAAACCATAAAAATACATAACATAATTTCGTAACATTTCAAGTTGAAAAATAAAATAAGAAGTGGTTTCCTTTTGCATGTAGGGACTGAAGGAATTCAATATACACCATTAACCTGGAAGATTCGACAGAAAATAGCACTTGATGCAGCGAAGGCAGTGACTGCAGTACACAAACAAGTGATAGAAAATGGCAAAGCTCTTGTATGTGGAGTGATCAAGGCTTCTAATATCTTGATCAACGTAGACTTTTCTGCACGCCTTTCTAGCTACGAGATACCTTACCTTATACCACCTGCAACAATCATCCGAAGAAATCCTGGTCGAATAGCACCTGAATTAACACACAACCAATATAGAGTTCCCAAAGTTTTTTCACAAAAGTCTGATGTTTACAGCTTTGGAGTACTGCTTTTAGAGCTTGTCACGGGGAAAAAAGCTTCAGTTACAAACTTAGGGGAGTACATAAAAGAAAAGAAAAGAAGAGAAGGCTTAGAGGGAATACCTGATAAGAGAATGGTAGACGTAAATCCGAATCTGGTTGCTCTTATTGGCATTGCAAGACTGTGTCTTCGAAGTGACCCGAAAGCGAGGCCTTCCATGGATCAAGTTGTGGAGATGATTCAAGATTTGGAATAACCGGCTTTTTCTGGTAATTACATTGATTTTTTCCCATCAAAGAAACTTTGATGTCGTAGAATCACATATCAAATTCGAAAAATGTTGTTAATTCATCTCAAGAACTATTTGGTTAAACAATAATAACTTGTGTGTAAGCTCGATCATAGTAAAGAAATAAAGCTCTTATTTTAATGGATCATTTGTACAAGCAATTGACTGATACTCAAGAATATATAGACAAATTATTGAGAAAAGATGTAAAAAAAATTATTCCTGACAAATGTTTGAACATTTTGCATTCTGAACTACAAATGGAGATAAAACAAAAAAGAGCATTGAAACATAAAATATTGCTTAATATCCTGCGAACATTGGTGGTGGCGGTGATGAGTACAAGGCTCCCAGGTTCGATGGTAAGACGAAGTCATTAGCTGGTGGTGGTGAAGGAACAGGAGTTGGAGGAGGAGAATGAACAGGAGCTGGTGGTGGCGAACGGACAGGTGCTGGTGGTGGCGAATGGACAGGAGCTGGTGGTGGAGAATGGACAACAGGTGTTGGTGGAGGTGAATGGACAGGAGCGGGTGGTGGCGAACGAACAGGTGCTGGTGGTGGCGAATGGACAGGAGCTGGTGGTGGTGGCGAACGGATAGGAGCTGGTGGTGGCGAACGGACAGGTGATGGTGGGGGAGAATGAACAGGTGCTGGTGGTGGTGGCGAATGGACAGGTGCTGGTGGTGGTGGCGAATGGACAGGTGTTGGTGGTGGTGGCGAATGGACAGGTGCTGGTGGGGGAGAATGGACAGGAGCTGGTGGTGGGGGCGAATGGACAGGAGCTGGTGGTGGGGAGACAGGAGCGGGTGGTGGCGAACGGACAGGTGCTGGTGGTGGTGGTGAATGGACAGGTGCTGGTGGTGGTGGTGAATGGACAGGAGCTGGTGGTGGTGAATGGACAGGAGCGGGTGGTGGGGAATGTACAGGTGGTGGTGGTGGCGAATGTACAGGTGGTGGTGGCGAATGTACAGGAGCTGGTGGTGGTGACTTAGGAGGTGGTGGTGAATGTGGAGGGGGCGGTGAGTGGACAGGTGGAGGCGGGGAATGGGGAGGTGGTGGGGAGTGAACTGGAGGTGGAGGGGAGTGAACTGGAGGTGGTGGAGATAGTGTAGGTGTTAACGAATTAACACCGGAAGGTGAAGGTGATGGTGATGGTGTCTTTGATGATTGAGGAATTGGAGACGATGGTGGTGAGGATTGTCCTGAAGGTGAAGGTGAAGGTGAAGGTGTCTTTGATGATTGAGGTGTTGGAGAAGATGGTGGTGAGGATTGTCCTGAAGGTGATTGTGGGGGTGATGGACTAGATTTAGGAGAAGATGGAGGTGGTATTTGTGTTATTGGTTTAACATCAGAAGCTGGTGGTGTGGCCTTTGGTTGTTCGGGAGGTGGAGATGCTGGTGGAGGGGATTTTACTGGAGGTGATGGACTAGGTTTAGGAGTAGATGGAGGTGGTATTTGTGTTACTGGCTTAACATCAGAAGCTGGTGGTGTGGCCTTTGGATGTTCGGGAGGTGGAGATGCTGGAGGAGGGGATTTTATCGGAGGTGGAGATGCTGGGGGAGGGGATTTTACTGGAGGTGATGGACTAGGTTTAGGACTAGATGGAGGTGGTATTTGTGTTACTGGCTTAACATCAGAAGCTGGTGATGGAGATGATGCAGTCTTTGGTGATTGAGGAGTGGGAGAGGAAGGCGTATATGATCCTTCTGGATATGTAATTGATTTTGGACTTGGTGAAGGTGAAATTTTTGGTGTTGATGGACTGGGGGTGGATTTAGGCATTGATGGAGTTGGTGTTGATGGACTGGGGGTGGCTTTAGTCGTTGATGGAGTTGGTGTTGATGGACTGGGAGTGGGAGAGGAAGGCGTATATGATCCTTCTGGATATGTAATTGATTTTGGACTTGGTGAAGGTGAAATTTGTGGTGTTGATGGACTGGGGGTGGCTTTAGGCATTGATGGAGTTGGTGTTGATGGAGTTGGTGTTGATGGAGTTGGTGTTGATGGACTGGGGGTGGCTTTAGGCGTTGATGGAGTTGGTGTTGATGGAGTTGGTGTTGATGGACTGGGGGTGGCTTTAGGCGTTGATGGAGTTGGTGTTGATGGACTGGGAGTGGGAGAGGAAGGCGTATATGATCCTTCTGGATATGTAATTGATTTTGGACTTGGTGAAGGTGAAATTTGTGGTGTTGATGGACTGGGGGTGGCTTTAGGCGTTGATGGAGTTGGTGTTGATGGACTGGGGGTGGCTTTAGGCGTTGATGGAGTTGGTGTTGATGGACTGGGAGTGGGAGAGGAAGGCGTATATGATCCTTCTGGATATGTAATTGATTTTGGACTTGGTGAAGGTGAAATTTGTGGTGTTGATGGACTGGGGGTGGCTTTAGGCATTGATGGAGTTGGCGTTGATGGAGTTGGTGTTGATGGACTGGGGGTGGCTTTAGGCGTTGATGGAGTTGGTGTTGATGGACCGGGAGTGGGAGAGGAAGGCGTATATGCTCCAGAAGGATATGTAATTGATTTTGGACTTGGTGAAGGTGAAATTTGTGGTGTTGATGGACTGGGGGTGGCTTTAGGCGTTGATGGAGTTGGTGTTGATGGACTGGGGGTGGCTTTAGGCGTTGATGGAGTTGGTGTTGATGAAGATGGTGTTGATGAAGATGGTGGTGGTTGGACAGGCGATTCGTGCCCAGGGCTCTCTCTACATTCGCAACTGACTGTTTGTTTTACCACAGGCATACACGCCTCCACAGAATTTTGGTCTGGCACATCAGGTAGGCAATTCATTTTGTGATCTAGTACTAGACCATTCCTTGGATGTTGGCAACTTTTCATCTCTTCCTTAAAGAAGTTATATGAATAGGTGAAGTTCTCTAAACTTTGCAATGAGCAAATAGAATCAAGAACAGAACCAACCAATTTGTTGTGAGATATATCAATCATGTTGATGTTCTTCAACCCGTTTAGACCTACAGGCAATGATCCAACAAAATTGTTGAAGCTAACATCAAACACATTCAAGTTTGACAACAACCCAATTTCTTCGGGCAAGCAGCCGGTGAGGTTATTGTTCATAAATATCAACTCGTTCAATGTTTTGGCCATTTTGCCAATGCTTTTTGGAATACATCCAGTAAAATTATTGTTGGCCAACACAATCACGGAAACAGGTGAATTGCCAAGATTCTCAGGAATGTTGTCTGTGAACCGGTTGTTGTTTACGAACAAAGCATCAAGATGAACTTCAAAGACTTTTGATGGCAAAGGCCCTTCAAAATCATTAAAACGGAGATCAAGGTATATAAGGGCCGGTAACCTTAAAACAACGTCTGGAAATGCACCAACAAAACGATTGTTGCTAACATCAAATTCACGCAAAATAATGCACTTTGAGAACTCCTCGGGTATGATTCCACAGAAACGGTTAGTATTGATGTGAAAAACTACCATATCAGTCAAGAGGCCAAGCTGTGGCACCAGGTGTCCAGCAATATCTCCCTTGTTAAGATCAATGCTAGCAACAACCGTCAAGCTAGGATCATCAACTGCCTGTTCACAAAAAACACCGTAATAAGTACATACATTGGGACCAATCCAATTGGTCGTCATGTTGTGTGGATCAGAGAAAATAGCCGTCTTCCATGCTTGAAGGGCAGTGTAAGCATTCTTAAGCCTAGGATTGGCAAATGCTTTGGTATCAACATCCTTTTCGGTTCCTATAGGAACACCTTCAGGTGTTGATGATACAGTAGACAGAGAAAGAAAAGAAAGAAAAAGAAGGCAGCCTATATCATTCAAAATTCTTGAGTTACCCATGCCTACTACACCTGCTTGGACAAGCCTAAGGCTGCTTAATACTATTCAGGAATCATGAAGGGATGTACCTATTAATATTGAGAATTGAGGCTGAACTGAGATGACCAACCAAATTGAAGGGCTCTTATTTCATTTCTCCTCCTAACATCTTTCTAAACCACAAATTGGCAAGACTATTTTGGGACTATGATATATTTTAGATTAGTTTTCTGTTAATTTAATGAATGGAACAGGATCATGCTTGCTAATATTGGCAATGACCAAGTCTTATATAAAAGCTAATTACCGGTTAATCAGATTCAATATATACTTTAAAAAGTTATTTTTAGTAACTGTGCACATCTTTAATTTATTATTTTTATTAACTGTGCATACCTGTAATTTAACATTTCTAGCATTTGTATGATCATTAGTTTTTCCTATTAGTAATTCATTTCTTTCTGTTTCATTTAGTCACAATAAATTTATTGGAGAGACTCATTTCATGTGTTAAAGAGACTCCATATCCTAGACACCCTGTTGTAAGATTCATCTTCAGAACACTGCTGCAGTCTATCAATATTGTTGTTTCTGAGTAAAAAACGTCTTCTACCTGCGGCTGAGCTTGGATTCCACTATTCATTACAAGCTGCTGTCCGGGTCTCAGGGTTGAAAAGTAACAAGAAGGTTCCAAAAGACTGATACTGCATTTACAACTACATATATACTTCTCCAAAACTTGTGCACTTATTCTACACTAAAACACTGGGAGGCACAAGACAGGTTTCAAAATAGCTATAGCAGGATTAAGCACCAGGACAGCACAAACAAACCAGTAGTAGAATTTCCATTTTTTAAGGTCTGCGACTGATACAAGGAACCTGGAAAATGCAGAGCTATCCTCCTTTGCTTTTCTAGAATGAGCATCTTGCCAAATCTAATATCGAAGATAAGTTGTGATGTGAGAGACAGTATTTTGCATGGATAATTCAGATACAGCGTATTTAACTCCTATATGAACCTTTCAAGACGAGTTAGAAAGACTAAATGACTGATTTGTATATTTTTTTTATCAAAAGATTCAATTGCCTAGATTTAGTTGGAAAAACTTAACTTGCATCTAAATAAAAAGTTAATCTTCTCCACCTCTCTCAACTCAAATTTTAAGATTGTAAGATCTACAATGTAGTAGAGAAATCTGCAAGTTTGTCAAAGTCTTTAGTGAGACGATACACAGATAAACTGAGTACAAACAAAATCTAAACCACCGTGTGTCGATATATAATCACTTGATCAGGTTTATGTTTCCATGATTAAGTATCAGTTCTACAGTGATTTGCATCTGCCTAACTAAACAGAGACAACTCAGTGACACCAAAGAAATCAAATAAAAACAAACACAAATGCATTACTATTTCAAAACTTTCTAATCCCTTAAAAGATTTCCAGAGCTTGTTTACACTCAGAAGCTCAAAAAAGGATGACAAAAGTTCTCTCAGACTCAAATCTTATATCTTCTGCACTTCTAATAGGAATTACAGTCTACTATATATGAAAGGAGGTATTATTGTACCACAGGAATGAACTGAAAAAGATGATATAAATCAAAGCATATATTCCTTCAAATTTAGAGTAAATAAGGTAACATGGCGTTGGATTCAATACATACCTTTACATATCTTGACGCTTGTACTTGTACACCATGTTGGCACACAGAATACTGACCAGGTTGGTAAAGCAAATATTGAGCATTCTGTGCTAGGCATCCGCATTTCCAAGTTTTGATGTTTGGAAATTGAAGAGCATTTTCCCAGATGCCACTCAAGAGTATGCAACTAAACTGGATTCCTACAGTAACAAAACCAAAATGAAGAACTCAACTGGATTTTTTCGAAGCTTATGGAACTACAGCTCGATTTTATTGAAGAAAAAGCAATAACAAAACCATATAATTACATCTTTATGTCTAGTCGGCCCAAGAAAAATGACTTCTCGACTAGTCGTTGACTATCTGTGACCAGTGGTGTGCCGTGACAACCATGTACTTGTTAACCTCCTAACTTGATTTTTTTCCCTTCATGATCGCAGGATTCAGTTACTGTCATAGGATATCTGAATATGGTGATCTGTACACTTCCGTAAAGTTTCCCGAGTAAATATATCTTTGATGTGTAATTTATAAATTTAAGCTTAGACCATATAATTATAAAAAATATGGGCAATGCAACAAGTCAGCAGTGTCTACAAGAACTAAGTAATTGAGAAATATTTTTAGCAGATGTAATTTATCCGTCAAAGGTCAAATGAAACAACCGTCTGAGGAAAAAACTGTCCACTGACCACAACCATGCTCTTTGACAGCCAATTTCTTATACTTACATCCATTTGATGAGATTGCATTGTATAAAATGAGAAACGTATGATTATGTAGTCCAGTAAGCGTGTTTCAACTTTCTAAGAAATTAGAGAAAAAAGACGAAGTGTATTTCATAGAAACCAGCTCTTCAGAATCATAATTCCTAACTTAACATATACCAACACAGAACACTCATATATGATATACAACTATAATTAAGATTAATGGCATCTGCCATATCTACAACTAAGGAGTAAATCTGTATAAGTCTATGCAGTTTTGTCTAAGGATTCATAAGTATAGTCTTCAGGCCAAGTTTATGAATTTGTAAACTATATATACTCTTGATGCAACAATATGAGAAGTCTTCCTAAAGCCTGATCAGGAAAGACTAGAGCAACACAAAGATTCAAAGTATCACTCCAAATTTTGCATTCTTAGCCGCCCCAGAACACAAAAATCACGACAACAAAATGCAGAAAAGTGTTTTAAAAGGGAACTTGACATACCAGTCTGAAGTCACTGCTATTGACAGATAAAAAGGAAATTTCATCAACTTTTGGCCTAAAGAGGGCAACCTTGGCACTCCCAACCAAGGGTAAACGTTTATCGCAAGGCGAAAGCTGAGTTTGATTCAAGAAATAAGTACAACTGTAAAAATGTACTACCACAGACATTACCAGGGGCCATTTGCAGTCGAATTCAATTCAATGTACATCTAACGAGAACAAATATCTTTGAAAACAGGGACTTGAAATTTCCAATTACTGGGTAAATTTTTTTGCTACTACAATTTCCAATTGAAATCCCACCATACAAGTTGACAAAAGGTACAAAACTTACCCAATATGCTAACAAAAAAAAAACAGAAATCTAATTCACAATTCTCAAGTGCCACATTTTAGTTTATAGAAAGTAACAAACTGCACACTATCTATATTCATGTTTCTAATCTGTTTCATGGTCAGGTGCAGGGGAGTACCAAGCCGGAAACCTCCCTTTGTTTCGAAGCAACCTGGTGAACGGTGAATCCGGCATTCTTGCTTTTTCTTCCTCCTCTATTTCTGCAGCTGATCTCGGCAATCCATCTGGCACTGGACAATGGTTTTCCACTTGTTTCTTCGCATTTTCTGATGCCTTGTTCGACTCATTGACTGCATCCTTTTTGGCCTTGTGAATTGCAGAAATCCCATGTAAACATCCAATCAACGATTTTATCCCCCCTGCTTGAAGTATCACTTTCTCAACCTCATCTTTAGGCTCTTTGTTCTTCAAATAACAAAAAAAACAAGAAAATTAGCTTAATTATTACTTAGGACGAACCATAAAGTTCAGATCTTCCAGAAAGACAAACAGAAATCATCATAAAATCCAATAAATATGTGTTGGCCTAATCTACAAATTTCATATTTTTCGGGTAATTAAAATCAGTATGAAGTATACACTAGCACTACTCATTACTTACTTCGAGATCTTTGAGTTCAAAATAAGCTTGCCAGCAACTATAAGAATTTTCTCCTTCAAGTGTAGAACAATAATCTGAAAAAGAAGGGAACAAATTACTATATAATAACTCATGATATAACAAACAAAATATATTACACAACACACAAGCTACATACCTGCAAGTTCATTTTCAGATTTTTCAATCAAAGGAGGGTCTTGAAGAACACGATCAAACTTAGTTCTAGTACTAAAAGGTTGAAGCTTTGGTACGTGACCATGGCTGTTGTTTCTTGAACAACAGCATATTGTACTTGTTTTTGTAGTAATGGATGGAGCATGCATATTAGTTTTAAATATTAATGAAGAATTTGATTTCGAATAGGATTTAGGGTCATTAAGACAGCCCAGAAACAAAGAAGATGATGAAGATCTTGTTGTAATCATTGTAGTACAAGTGTGTTTAGGATATTTTTATGGAAGTACAAACTTATCTAATCTAATGTTAGATATAAGTGTGTGTAAGAATAAAAGGGTGTATTATATGCACGGGAGAAAGAGATGAGAGAGCCAAGGTGGATCAACTATGGAATATGGATAAGGATGAGATATTTTGTTGGGATATTTTGTTGGGAAAATGTTAGAGTTAAATCAAGTTTTATAAAAACATACATAGGCCATTGTTCAATGGAGAACCATCTTACGTGGAGAATCGTGGAGAACCACTTAAAATACATTATAATTGCTTTATATATAAGGGTCCCGCAGGGGTATCTTCACAAAAAAGTCTTATAATTCTATACTCTATCTATTTATAAAAAAAATTACAAAAAAAAATTTTTTTTAAAAATTTTCAAAAAATGATGACGTGGCAACATTTTTTTTAAATTTTTTAAAAGTTTTTTTAAATTTTTTTTTTTTGATGAATGGATAAAGGGTAGAATTATAAGACTTTTATGTGAAGGGGCCCCGCCAGGGGCCTTATATAAAGGACTATTTTAATGCATTTTAAGTGGTTCTCCACGATTCTCCACGTAAGATGGTTCTCCCTAGAGTGGGACTCAACATACATATGTACAGTCCCATTCTAGGGAGAACCATCTTACGTGAAGAACCGTGGAGAACCACTTAAAATGCATTAAAATATTCCTTTATATAAGGTCCCTGGCGGGACCCCTTCACATAAAAGTCTTATAATTCTACCCTCTATCCATTCATCAAAAAAAAAAATTTAAAAAAAAACTTTTAAAAAAATGTTGCCACATCATCATTTTTTGAAAATTTTAAAAAAAAAAAATTTTGTAATTTTTTTTTATAAATAGATAGAGTATAGAATTATAAGACTTTTTTGTGAAGATGCCCCTGCGGGGCCCTTATATATAAAGCAATTATAATGTATTTTAAGTGGTTCTCCATGGTTCTCCACGTAAGATGGTTCTCCATGGAACAATGGCATACATATGTATATATCAATTATCTTCAAATCGCTTGGTTGTCTTTAGAAAGAATTCAACAGCGATCCCCTTAAGTGTCTGTTCTTGCTATTGTTTTTGTAGATGCCGTATGGCTTTTGATTAATGGATTGATTTCTTTTGTTCAAAAAAAAAATGTTAGGTATCCTAAATTGGATCCAAATTTTTTCCTAAATTACACGTGTTGAATGGTTATAAATATAATGGGCCCGCCAAGGTCATATTATTCTCACCAATTAAAATCCTCCATGCAACCAATTCATCCATGCCATATCATTTGGGAGCATTTTTTGGATACCAATTTAAGGTACCTAACCCTACTCATAAAAAAATTTATAAAATAATTGGTGTTTTAATTTGATTGATTACATTCCGTACATGTTTATGTAGTGCACCTATCACTACTCTTTTTGTAGTAATACTTTCCTCCGTTCTATATGTTTTTTTAATTTTTACGATCGATAAAATTGATCATGATAATTTAAATTTATACCAATCGATAAAACCGTGCTTCGCGGCGGCGCAATAATATTTTTTAAAAAAATTAATACATTTTTTTATATTATAATATTAATATTAAATTTTAATAATTAAATATCCTTTTCTAATGAATCGATTTTTTGTTAAACACGATTCTTTCGATTGAGACGCTTTCTCGTTAAAATCGAAATCTCAACTTTAACATATATTATAAAGACTTATATAATTTTTTTTATCCATAAAATCGAACAATAAAAATAAAAAAAATTATGACATCAATATCAAATTCTAATAGCTAATACAATCTTTTCTAGTGGGTCGTCTTCCCGTTAAATACGTTTCGAGTCGCTCTTATTTGGAACCGAAATTCTAAAGTAAATTCCAATTTTTATATTCTTTAAACTTTCTAATATTTATAGAGTTTTAAAAATGAAAATACGTCTTAAATTTTCTGTATATTATAAATATTCATGTACTTATTTACAACTTTCGCATGGGAATGTCTTTTTGTTATGTTAACATATAAAAAAAATAAATTCGAAGACTTTCATTACGGGAATAATATTAAATTTATGGATATATTTTTCTAATGCAAGTATGATTAACTTGTATAAAAAAAAGATAAAATAAAGGATTTCTAGAAAAAATATATATATATAATTTTAAAAATCGTGTAAGACGTCTCCACCGTCCTCATATTCTACTTCGAATAAAACATTTTATTTTACGTATTCCTTATATATTCAAACATCTTTATACGGTCTTCTCTAATGAATCACTTTCTCGTTAAACACGGTTATTACTATTTATCCGCTCCCTCGTTAAGACCAAAATCCTAACTTTTACATATATCACTTGTATGATAATATTTATCCATAAAAATCAAATCCTAAAAATAAAATAAATTTATAACATCAAATTGATATTTTAAAACCTAAAAAATAGAGTGAATTCCAATTTATACTTTATCTAGACTTTCTAAAATTTATGAAGTTTTAGAAAATGAAAACACATCTTATTTTCTTTTCTTTTCTTTTTTTGCCACGTTTAAAGCAGATTTCATTAATACTTTAAAAGGGACTCAATCGGGACAAATCCCCAACTGATCATAAACCAGGTTGAAAAACAAATAAACGAGCTAAATAGCTAGTCGCCTTGTTTCCGGATTGCTTAACTCACTAAATACAAATAAACTAAAATTAAAAATGAAGATAATGGTTTTCTGAGCAATCCAGCCTGCATCACCCTTGAAAACAGTAGCTTCACAATTGACCATCACAGTAAATCCATGGATAGTGCGATGTTCAGAGAATGAAATGAACATATTTTTTGTGAGAGGTGAGCACATGCGATTTCACTACCACTTCAAATGCACCCCAGCTATCTACCTGCCGAATACCAGCTATAAACTTGCCGAAAGTATTGTTAATGCGAGATATCCAGATTTCCTAATTCACCGTAAAATTCATTTTCAACACAATCAACACATCGCATAAAGCGAGACACTTAAACACATCGCATAAAGCGAGACACTTAAACACATGACTAATAACTCAAACATCCAAAAAAATCAAAAAATCAGAGATCTCAAAATAACACCAAATTTTGATATGATGTTAAGTATGAGATTTTGACTCTAAGAATGAATTTTAATTGAAATTTCAAGCTCTAAACCGGCGTAGATCTGGGAACAACGGAGAAGAAACTCGAATGAATTTTCAACTAAAACTCGTTTATTGAAAGAAAAAACGAAAGGGAAAAGCTTTCATCGAGAGTCGACTCTCATTTAATTTTCCTAGATGATGAACACGGAGAGAGGAAAGGTTGGCTGATTTGGGTTGTTGTTGGGTTGGCGACGGTTTTAGGAAGATGAGAGGGAAGAGAGAGAAGAGATAATCCTAAAAAAACTCGTCATCTTATTTTCTTTTTATATTATAGATACTCGTATTTTTATTTAGGATTCGTGCATGATAATGTTCTTTTAAAAGAATAAGTTATTCTTTTCTTTTAAATACGATGACTTTTTTTATGATAATAGTATTGGATTTATGAATAAATTTTTCTAATAGAAGTATAATTAACTTATATAAAAAAATATATAATTTAAGAAGATCGTACTTTCTATAAAATATTTAGTTATATGGATGCTCTATATATTCAAACACCTATTCTACTTCTAATAGAACTTTTATTTATATGTTTTTCTATAAATTCGAACTCTTATTCTTTATAAATTCGAACTCCTATTCTACTTCCAACAGAACTTTTAATCTTATACTTTATAAATACTTATTCAACTTCCAATAGAAACTTTTATTTATATATTTTTTCTATAAATTTGAACTCTTATCTCTATAAATTCGAACTCCTATTCTACTTTCAATAGAATTTTTAATCATAAGCTTTATAAATACTTATTCTACTTCCAATAGAACTTCTAATCATATTTCTTCCTATAAATTCGAACTCTTCTCCTCTATAAATTCGAACACCTATTCTACTTCTAATATGTTAAATGATATTTTTATATTTATAAGTGTTTAAAATTCTAAAATTCTAGAAAATTAGAAAAATAGATTGAAACGATCTTAGAGCGCCACCTAAACTCCCGCGTATCCTCCTTTATATATATATATATATATATTGATGTTATATAATACAAAAATATAGACAATTTATTTTAAAATAATTTTTTTAAAAAAATAATAATTGAATGATTTCTAATATTTAATCAAAAGTTAATCAATTTAATTATTAAAAAAATAAAATGACATATAAATTAGGACGGAAAAAGTAATTGAGTATGAAATTTATCATAGAATATCTTCTTGATACATTGCAATGTAAAGAATACAAATTAAGAAGTTAATTTATTTAAAAAAACATCTCAAAATAATATTCTATATTTACTTATTTAGTATTTGACCTATCTATCTATACTATACTATAATAAGTAAACTAGGGGATAATTGGTAGTTTGGTAGTTTGGTTCAACCCTATTTTTTAGCCATAATTTTAGTTCAATCAATATATATATATATAAAGGAGGGTACGCGGGAGTTTAGGTGGCACTCTAATATCGTCTCAATCTATTTTTCTAATTTTCTAGAATTTTAGAATTTTAAACACTTATAAATATAAAAATATCATTTAACATATTAGAAGTAGAATAGGTGTTCGAATTTATAGTGGTGAAGAGTTCGAATTTATAGGAAGACATATGATTAGAAGTTCTATTGTAAGTAGAATAAGTATTTATAAAGCATATGATTAAAAGTTCTATTGAAAGTAGAATATAGGAGTTCGAATTTATAGAGATAAGAGTTCAAATTTATAGAAAAAACATATAAATAAAAGTTTCTATTGGAAGTAGAATAAATATTTATAAAGCATACGATTAAAAGTTCTATTGAAAGTAAATATATATATATATATATATATATATATATATAAAGGAGGGTACGCGGGAGTTTAGGTGGCGCTCTAAGATCGTCTCAATCTATTTTTCTAATTTTCTAGAATTTTAGAATTTTAAACACTTATAAATATAAAAATATCATTTAACATATTAGAAGTAGAATAGGTGTTCGAATTTATAGTGGTGAAGAGTTCGAATTTATAGGAAGACATATGATTAGAAGTTCTATTGTAAGTAGAATAAGTATTTATAAAGCATATGATTAAAAGTTCTATTGAAAGTAGAATATAGGAGTTCGAATTTATAGAGATAAGAGTTCAAATTTATAGAAAAAACATATAAATAAAAGTTTCTATTGGAAGTAGAATAAGTATTTATAAAGCATACGATTAAAAGTTCTATTGAAAGTAGAATAGGAGTTTGAATTTATAGAGAATAAGAGTTCGAATTTATAGAAAAACATATAAATAAAAGTTATATTAGAAGTAGAATATGTGTTTGAATATATAGAGCATCCATATAACTAAATATTTTATAGAAAGTACGATCTTCTTAAATTATATATTTTTTATATAAGTTAATTATACTTCTATTAGGAAAATTTATTCATAAATCCAATACTATTATCATAAAAAAGTCATCGTATTTAAAAGAAAAGAATTGATGTGTTAACATTATAAAAGAACATTCTCATGCAGGAATCCTAAATAAAAATAGGAGTATCTATAATATAAAGAGAAAATAAGATGTGCTTTCATTTTCTAAAACTCCATAAATTTTAAAAAGTCTAGATAAAGTATAAATTGGAATTCACTCTATTTTTTAGGTTTTAATTTTAAGGAAAAAAGCTGTTGTGTAAGATAAGTATCAATAATAATATGTAATGAATTTGGAATTTCGACCAAACGAGAGCGGCTCGAAACGTGTTTAACGGGAAGACGGCTCACTATAAAAGATTGTATTAGCTATTAAAATATCATTTTGATGTTATAAATTTTATTTTATTTTTAGGATTTGATTTTTATGGATAAACATTATCATACAAGTGATACATGTAAAAGTTAGGTTTTTGGTCTTAACTAGGGAGTAGATAAATAGTAATAACCGTGTTTAACGAGAAAGCGATTCATTAGAGAAGACCGTATAAAGATGTTTGAATATATAAGGAATACATAAAATAAAAATGTTTTATTAGAAGTAGAATACGAGGACGGTGGAGACGTCTTACACGATTTTTAAAATTATATATCTTTTTTCCTAGAAATCCTTTATTTTATCTTTTTTATACAAGTTAATTATACTTGCATTAGAAAAATATATCCATAAATTTAATATTATTCCCGTACCGAAAAGTCTTCGAATTTAATTTTTTTATATGTTAACATAACAGAAAGACATTCTCATGCAGAAGTTGTAAATAAGTACATGAATATCTATAATATACAAAAAATATAAGATGTATTTTCATTTTTAAAACTCTACAAATATTAGAAAGTTTAAAGAATATAAAAATTGGAATTTACTTTCTTTATATAATTAGTTAGAATTTCGGTTCCAAATAAGAGCGACTCAAAACGTATTTAACGAGAAGACGACTCACTAGAAAAGATTGTATTAGCTATTAGAATTTGATATTGATGTCATAATTTTTTTTATTGTTCAATTTTATGGATAAAAAATATTATATAAGTCTTTATAATATATGTTAAAGTTGAGATTTTGATTTTAATGAGAGAGTGGCTCAATCGAAAGAATCGTGTTTAACAAGAAATCGATTCATTAAAAAAGGATATTTAATTATTAAAATTTAAAATTAATATTATAATATAACGTAAATGTATTAATTTTTTTAAAAAAATATTATAACGCCGCCGCGAAGCGCGGCTTTATCGACTAGTTAAAAATAAATTTAAAACAATAACGTGGCCTGGACCAAGGGATTGTGCTACTCTTACTGCTCCAACACAGTTCATAGCTGAAGAGCTACCGACAAAGAGCCCATTGTTTTTCAACACAAACCTAAATGTCAAGAGGAGCAGCATTAGTCCGGAAGATTCAAAAATAAAAACAAAAATATAACTGCTTTTACCTGGTAGAAAATAACAATTGGTCTCATACAGTAAAATCTCTATAAATTAATAGTGTCGGGACCGATAAATATTATTAATTTAACGAGATTATTAATTAATCAAGGTTAAATTTACACTATCACTATTATGTTGGGACCAAAAAATTATTTTGAAAATATTAATTTATAGTAAATTATTAATTTATCGAGTATTAATTTATAGAGGTTTTACTGTATTTCAATATTATAACCATTCTTTTGTATCAATCTATCTATACTATACTATAATAAGTAAACTAGGGGATAATTGTTAGTTTGGTATTTTGGTTCAACCCTATTTTTTAGTCATAATTTTAGTTCAATTAAAAATAAATTTAATTAATATTTTATCCACCTATAAACATTCCCGGGTAAGCAAAGATTTAGCCGAGAGTGTTGACCGAGAGTAGTGGCGTGTGTGTGCGTGTTTTTTTTAATTTTATTAACAGGAGAGTGTTTTGTGTGTTTTTTTACATTTTTTTTATTATTAATAATAGAGATTTAAGCAAATCAAAGAGTGACCAAAATGAGTGACCAACAAAAGAGTACCAAACCGACAACCAAAAATATCATATTTTGCTTATAATAGTATTAAACTAGTGGATAATTGGTAGTTTGGTTCAACCCTATTTTTTAATATTAAAAATCATATTAAACAAATAACAAATTACACTATAACAAATTAAAATTAATGTTTATAATATTATATTACACTATAAACAAATTACAAAAAATTAAAAATAATCCGTGCTTTGCACGGGTTATAAGCTAGTTTTTAATAAATACTGGAGTAGTAATAATTCTGCTGAGAAGAAGCGATTCAATAGAAGAGCGAGCCAATTGGATAATTTATGGCGGGCTCCAGTGGTAATAATAGCCCATTGTTTTGTTCTCTCTCTTTCTCTTGCCTTTTGATTAAGGCGCACGGTCCCTGACAAACATTTGCCAGGGAACTGTTACATAACATATGATGTCCCAGCCGTTGGATCGTTGATCCAACGGCTGGGGTTTAAAAAAAAAATTTACACCGTACCGCAGAAACTTTCCGCGGTACGGGGCAATTACAAAACTGCCCCCTGTTTTCACATCAAAAATCTACTGTTCACCGTACCGCAGAAACTTTCTGCGGTACGTGAACAGTGAGGACTTTTTTGTAATTTCTCCGTACCGCGGAAAGTTTCTGCGGTACGGTGTAATTTTTTTTTTAAATCAGGACCGTTGGATCAACGATCCAACGGTCCTGGAGCCATATGTTATGTAACAGTTAAATGGCAGATGTTTGCCATTGAACGTACCCCTTTGATTAAAGCATCCGGTTTTTTCTTTTTCATCCCTGTGAGTCTGTGACCCTGTATATGAAAACCAGATCCTACTTTGTTTTAAAATATTTGTAAAAAAAATAGTCAGAATTATCATTTTCACAATTTTTCTGAAAAAGTTATACTACTTCCATTGCAAAAGATGGACCCACCACGTTCCTTTTTGGAAACGTACTATATTTATTATTTTTAAATAATACTTTTCATTATTATACTTATTAACTTTATTTCTTTTTTATTTTTATTAAACAAGACTATAAACATTATTACACTCACGATTTTATTCTCATTATCTCAAATTTGTTATTAAATATTCATGTTGTTGGAGGAATTTCGTAACAACACGAAATCGGAGGTTTGCTGGAATAGTATATCGAAATTATGAGTATGTGGCTGTTTTAGGGGATTAGGGTTTATGAAAAAATAGGGGGCTGGACTTGGCAGGTGTCTCAATTTGTCTCGTGTATCGGATTCCATATCGTACCAAGATGCCTGCGTACCTATGTTTATATAGGATCAAGCCCCACGCAGTTCTGTGAATTAATTGGGCTTATCCCGAGAGACTTAAGGGATAAGTTACGTTAATGTGGGTAATTATTGATTTTATCTGATTTAATCTTATCGTTGTGATTTCTTCCTGATTTGAAGAATATCGTTTGGAGATATTTTCCGTTATTAATTGATTGAGATTGATTATTTCCTCATTTCAGAGAGAGGATAAAACTTAGTGGTTAAGCAATAATTATTAATCTGAATTAATAATTAATAGAAATTTGGGAGATTATTAGACATGTCAAAATTATGGCATAACAACTAGCCCCCAGTTCTTCAGTGTAGCTTGATGCAGTGGAGAACTAAGAATTCTTCAAGCTTCCAAATTTCTTGAGTCACTGAAAAAACTGAAAGTAGATGATTAGAAAAACATTTAGAGCACCACTGTGCTCGTTAGGCGTATGCGGATGCAAGTGTGAAAGCATGCGATGTCCACTATAAGATATATTTTTTGCCAAGGTTTCAAATGTGCGAGCATAAATAATATTTTTGAAATCCTTTGCGATCCTTGTTGTCTAGTTAGGACCTTGGCGTTTGTATATATCCTGAATTGGCATACACGCTTTTCAAGTGTCTGATGCAACCACGTAAGGATGTGTCTTCGTTTGTGACGAGAGACTGTTGATAAGAGATGTAGATGTAGATGTGGCGAACTTCGCATGCGTCCCTTGTTGGGTTAGCAGAACTACGAAGTCTTAAAGATAGTTTGCATAGGGATGCCTCCACCCATTCGATATAGCGATATCTCATGGGCCTTCAATAATCCAGAGGGTGCTGCACTTTACTAAGCATGTTGCATTGCGAGATTTATAGCTTGTCCAGGCTACCCTACTTGGCAATTTAGTTCGCAAGTTTGAAATTTTTTTTGACATATATGTACTATCACAACGATATATGAAAAAAAAAAATACAAATCCAAACGCAACTGTAATAATTACCCATCACTTTATCTATTTTTTAATGTAATTTTGCTCATTTTTAACAAGTCAACTGTAGCTTTATTAATTTTCCGTGAAAATGAAAACGACTCAAATAAAATGAGACAGATGTAATAATTACATTATATTAATTCAAAATAATAATAATAGGCCTAATTCCAAATAATATAATATAATTAAGCCTAATTCCATTAATTCTGAGATCTTAAAAGTTGAATCTCAGATCCAAATAATAAAAGGCCTAATTCCACTCTAAAGTCAAGTTGTATTGTCCATTCCCTGTCTTTTAGTACCAAATGCGGCCCAGTATATTTACCCCGGGCTGAATGTTTGTACTAGAGCACGGGCTTTTCCAAATTGGGCCTTCTGTAATACTAATGTCTTTAATTTTACTACAATGCCCTGAATTAACTTCATATAATCAGGTTCTGTCCATTCTACTTCACTAGTTTAATGCCCGTGCTTCGCATACGGGAGTTTATATTTTAAATAAAATTTATTTTAAATTTTAATAAATTATAGTATATAATTTTACATTATAGAAATAAAAATTGGTAGTAGTATTAAAAAGTTGCCTACTTTAATAAATTAAAATGTTAAATTCTTTAAGAACATGAGTTTGTTTTGATAATTTAAATTACAATTAATATAAGAAATTATTAATATATTAATTTATTTTAAAAACATCAAAAAATTGAACACTATAACATTATTTTAGTGATGTCAACTATATCATGAATGTAATAGTAGTAGATATAAAGAATAAATTAAAATAATTAAATCATAATATCAAAAAAATTAAAGTTATACCGCACTATAACCTAATCCTAAACATATAATTTACTACTATAATAGGTCATGAATATCTATCAAACCTGAATATGGATTAAAAAAAAATTAAAATAATTTAAAATTTGTGGAAGGAAATAATTTTTGGTAAGAATGTTAAGAAAATAATTTGTGTTTTGTGAAGGAAATAATATTTTGGCATTTTGAAATATTTTAATTGGATGGTCCTGGCGGGCACATTATAATTATAACCAATCAAAATCATTTGTTAATGTTTTTTTGGTATTATCAAGGAAATAATTTTTGGCAAGAGTGGTTTGTCATGATGTGTATTTTATATAATATCGAGTCAATATATTTTAAAATATGGATCATATCATATAACTGGATGGGTAATATAAACGGATTTGGCAAGAATGTTTTAATTGGATGGCCCTGGCGGACCCATTATAATTATAATTGACAATTGTTAGAAAGGAAATAATTTTTGGAAACAAAATAATTCGTGTTTTGTCAAGGAAATTTTTTTTGGCAAGATTGTTTTAATTGAATGGCCCTGGCGGGCCCATTATAATTATAACAAATTATTTGGCATTAATAATAACAACTGCCAAATTTTTGGTATTATCAAGGAAATAATTTTTGGCAAGAGTCGTTTGTCATGATGTGTATTTTATATAATATCGGGTCAATATATTTTAAAATATGAATCATATCATATAACTAGATGGATAATTTAAACGGATCCCGAACCTAATCCTAAGCATATAATTTAATACTATAATGGGTCATGGATATCTATCAAATTATTCAAACCTGAATATGGATCCCGAACCTAAGGAAAGGGTTATCCAACAATTTATAATACATAGATAGCACCCAGCACAGACTGCACAGTTCAGCACAGCAGAAATAGCTAATGCGCATTCAATATTCCAGAACTCGACACAAACACATACTGCAAGTCTGTAACAATAGAACAGCCACATCCTGCATACACAAACACCATGCATATGGAAAATACAGCGCTAACTATAAAAATAGGGCCTTTAATCGTCTTTGCGAAATGTTTTAGATGTTTTGGCCTTCAGTGGTCCTATCGAAAATGTGACTAAGATCTTGTATATTATTACACCAAAGTTTTCAGGTGATCAACAAGATTTTTCCAGATTGTTATGCCAAAATTTGGCATAAGTCCTAAACAGGCCTAATGGGCCAGAATATCAGTACATCTCACATAATGGGCTTAAGAATGAGGAATGGGTCATTAAAGTCCGCCATCACAGGGAAGTTCATCACATTATTCTATAGACTGGGGTCGCCAGCGAGCCCTAGATATGGGATCGCAGTTCACGAGGTCCAGCGTGGCCTAGGGCATGTTCACTACGAAGGCTTACGGTCAGACCCAGCGAGGTCGCGTAAGTAGTTTATCTCCACAAAGGCGAGGATCGCCTCGCATGGTCAGACCCAGCGAGATCGAATGCGAGGCCATCTAGTCAGTTTCACTAATAATCATAATTGTAGCATCATGGCGAGCCGTGGGTTCCCTTTAATGGGTCATGGGTCATGAGCAGTATAAATGGGTAAAACATAACCCAAGGAGACGACTAGTGGATTTGGGCCAAGCCGAGCCCATAGAAACCCTAGCCCGTCTAGATAACTTCTTCTCCAAGAGAACTACGTTGGCTTGATCCCTATAAATAGGGTACGTAGGCATCTTGTAAAGGATGAGAAACAGTTCACCACTGAATTTCAATAGACAAGAACAGCCACAAATAATCACCAATCACCTCCGTGTTCTTCGTGTTCATAGCAGAATATCTGTATTTTGCTCCGTGATCCCAGCAAACCTCCAAATATTGTTATACAATATTCTCCATATAACATTTGACGCTAGAAGGAGGGGAAGTCGTTGATTTGGGAGAACAATGACTAAATCGAACAAAAAGAGAAACGGAGATCGGGAGACCCCGGGGTCGCATAAGAAAGACATAAACGACCCCCGAAGGAATAATCTACCAGAGAGCGAGGCGCGTAAGGAGGGGACCGAGGACGAACGGGAGAAGGAGCAAACACCACCTGTTGTCCAACAGGCGGCCCTAACTGGCGAAGTCATGTCATTCTTGAAAGGCCTCGGTGATCAAATGATCGAGGTAAGGGCCTCGGTGGCCAAGATGGAGAAGCGACATAATTCTAGAGGCTTAAAGAGGAATACAAGGACGGGGGATCGAACTCATCAAGTAGATAGTAGTAAGGGTCCCACCAAGAAGCTAATAGGAGACTTTGATGATGTGGTGACGGATCGGACGAACCCCGATTGGGAAGAGGAGGCAGCTACTATGTATAAGGAGGGGTCGAAGGCGAAGCCCGCCTCCTCAGAAGGACGATCCGTTAGTGTCTTTGACCGGGTTGGAAAAAAACTCAGCGAGCACGATCTCCGTCTCAAGTTGGTGAATCTCAAAACTAACAAGGATGGAGGGTCTAAAAACAAGAGTAAGGGCTCTCATCAACCCTTATCTCCTCGAAAAGATCGTGAGCGGTCATATCGTCGCAATGGCAGACCCCCCTCTCCTCGCAGAGAGCGCGAGCGGTCCCATCATCGCGAGGACAAACCCCATTTCAATCGAGAACGTGAACGATCCCAACATCGCGAGGAAGACCCTAAAAATAAGGATCGTAGGAATGACCAGGAAGAGTCTAGCGCCCCAAAAAAGACTCAATCTCATCATGCAAGTACTAGAGGAAAGAAGGATGGAGACAAAGAGGCCAGGATTGGGGATTATAAGTTGGAAGAGTTAAAAAAGGCATTGGATGCGATGAACAACGAGAAGGGGATTTTCAGCAATATGGGTTCCTCCTCGCCCTTCACTCATGAAATTCGCACTGCTCCACTGCCCGCAGTGTTCCGTGGTCATCACTCTGACATGACCTATAATGGGGAGACTGACCCAGCTGAGTTTGTCATTCGATTCAACAATGAGATGGACGTGTATCAAGTATCATTATTAGCGAGGTGTAGGCTGTTTGCAGCCTCGCTAAGGGGGAGTGCCCAACAATGGTTTTTGAAGCTAGGGTCCCTGGTGGTCATAGATTCATGGGAGCAGTTCGTGGACATCTTTATCAAACAATTTCAATCTTCAATGCTCTATGCACCCCCTGTGTCCACACTAGCGAATATAAAACAGAAGGAAGGGGAGACTTTGCATGACTACTTCAAGAGGTTCAACGTTGAAGTACCTCGTGTGCGAGGTACTAATGACGAGGCTGTGAAGAATTTCCTTATTGCAGGGGTAAGGGAAGGAACTAAATTCTAGGAGAAACTACAAGAGCAAACCCCTGGTACACTTTCAGAGTTGCACCGGGTCGCTGAGCCCTTTAAGTGCGTTGAGAAATCATTGGCAGATCTCAAGAAGAATGCCGGGAACGGTAGCAATGGAAGCAAAGGCGAAGGGGTAAAAAGAAGGGATTCTAGAAGCCCCAGGCGAAGACAGGATCGTAGCCCGAGCCTGATAGAGTATATTTATATATATATATTTTAGATGATTTTATTCTCATATTTATTGTGTTTTGCATTGATTTGGATTTTTATTTAATAGATTTTATTGTTTTATTGTAGGAAATAAAGAATTCATGACTTGGAAGGATTTGGAGCAAAAAGAGCTATTTTGGAGATAAAATAGGAGAAAATTCGTAATATTGGGCTACACGGGCTGTGCTACACTGTTTTGGCCATATCTTGAGTTCTAGAAGTCTGTTTGAGGCCCGTAAGATGTCCACGCGAAGCTTGTGGAATTTTCTTTAATTCAGAGGTGGTCCAAGAAGCAAAATCGAGCTGGAACAGGCCAGAAACAGAGGAGTAAATATAGTTACGAATTTTAATTAAGGAATCCTATTCAGTTATGGAATCCTACTTGTAATTTATTTAGAGTATTAAAATACTTTTATTGGGCAAGACTTTGAGAGCATATATAAACACATCTAGGGTATTATTTTATAAGGAGAAGAAGGATGTAATATTAGATCAGATAATATAGTTTAGAGTAGATTAGTATTATTATTAGTTGGAGATGTAGAGAAACACCATGACTCTTCTTTTGGGTGACAACATTGAAGTTTGAAGGTTTTGTTCTCATAATCTTTTCTTTGTTCTTATTAGTTTAATTATGTTTTCTTGTTTTACTAGTTGTTTTACTTGTTTAATTATTAGCGAGTAGTTATTTCTAGGGCTTAAAGGGAAGCCATGTTTGCACTAATATTGGCATGATTTTCATAGTGGTTTGATTGGTTATGGTTAATTCTGATTGATATGTTTTAATCATTAATTTGTGTAATTGGCCAATATCATGGATTAATTATATGCAAATAGGGGTATGGATCGAGAGATTTACTTACTAGAGGCACACATACGATTAGCAGAATTGAATTTGAGTGCGGAAGCATCATTGGATTTCTAAGAGCGTTAATTCTTGGAAGAGATTAACTTGACTCTAATTACCTGATTGATTGAATTACTAAAAGTGGTTAATTGTGTTGAATGTTTCGAGAGTGTTAATGCTTGAAAGAGATTAACATACTCTAGTTATAGGATCACATTGATTGCTTTAGCTTAAGAGCCAATTGTGTAAGCATGGTGGACCTGATTGCCCTAGGTTTTAAATAATTTGTTTATCATCTGTTTAATTAGTGTTAATTTAGTTTAATTAGTTATTTAATAATTTCACATAATCGTTTGTCCCTGAAACAATTAGCGATAACTGAAAAGAAATTAGTAGAACCTGTCTCCTTGTGGATTCGACCCGCTTGCCAGTTGTACTAGCAATAGACACCGTGCGCTTGCGGTTAGGTATAATTTGACACATCAAGTTTTTGGCGCCGCTGCCGGGGAGATAGTGAGTTTCTAGTGATTTTAATTTAGTTGTTTAGATTGTTTCCATTGTCTCGTTGGAACCTTTGTTCCAATTGAGACAAATTTTACTGCGTTTTCTTGGCTTTGTTGAGTGTCTACGGGTTTGCAATGGGTGAAGTTGATACTTTAGCACTACTCTCTTCCATGTTGGAGGCACGCACTCAAGAAATTGCCTCATTCAACCCTACAGAGCCCATTATGCGTCCAATGAGTATTAATGAGATGTCACAAGTGGCCCCTAAAACTTACAACTTTTGTCAAATTTGCGGTGTGCAGGGTCACTTTGGTTTTGAATGTTCTTACAATGTCTATAATTCTCAGAGTGCTCAGTTGGGACAAATGAATTCTTTTGAAGAAGGATATGGGTACAATCAGTATTCAAACACTTTTGATCAAGAATGCGTAAATCAACCAGATTTCTACTACCAGGACAATGGTGCTCAAATTTTTTCATATCATAATCAGCAATAGTTTGAGCAACAATATTATCAGTCATATGAGCAGCCGCCACAACAAGAATATCAATATCCTCCTCTACAAGAAGATCTACATGTTTCTCAATCCAGTGTAGATGTGCAAGTTGATCAGACAAATGAGATGTGGGATATCTTGAATAAAATGCTAAAGAGTTTTGAAGAATTAGAAACTCAAAGTTTGGCGATTGAATCTCGAATTGCACAGTTGGCTAACTCTTCTACTACAGGATAGCACGACTATTTACCATCATCATCTATCCGATCCGAAGAGGACCTGACTGCTATCAATCTCACAAACGATCAGGAATATGATAGTTTCTCCATGTATGTTGATGAGGCCATTGATAAAGAGAAGGAGCATGCCACCGATGACGAGATCAATGATGTTGCTGCTACTGAGAACAATGTGACTGATGATGAGGCTACAAAGGAAAGCAATACAGAGATGGTTGTTGTTTCTCTTCCACAACCTGTGCCTAAGCTACCATGTATTGATAAATTTGCTCTCGATCTAGCCTCTACTTACAAGGCTTCTTTGCTCAAGACTACTTATTTCAAGGTTGATGTGATAACAAATATTGTCCAAGATGATATTTCTCAAATTCTGGTTGAGGATCCATACAAAGTGGATCATACGTTTCAAGCTCGAGAATAGGGAGAAGATGGAAGTGTCTTATTAGCCAATGATGTGATAAGCCAAGATGTCCGAATGACTCCAGTGAAAGTGAGGAGTGAAGAAAAGCCACCACCAGAACCTCCACCTTATGTCAAGGGAGTTCAATATTTTCGTGGTGTCGAATTTTATCGCTGTTTTATCACAAAGTTTTCCAAAATTGCACAAGCACTCTCTCTATTGCTTATTAATGACATATTTTATTTTACTGATGCTTGTTTGGAGACTTTCTGCAGGATAAAGACAATCACTAACACTCTTGATACTTTTTGTGGTGGCGAATTTATGATCGAGAAAGTGGATATTACGCCTTTACCGGAGTATTTTTGAGGAGGTCAAGCTAATGACTCTAAATAAGCGCTGCTTGGGAGGCAACCCAAGATTTCATTGGAGGATCGGTGCACTTCATGCTTTTGCATAGGGGAGTATTCTTTTCCTTCTCTTTCATATATAGTAGAATTGTTTAGTTATTTGTTCAACCCAAGCCTTGTTGTGTTTTCCTTCATCTCATTCTTAAAAAAAAAAATTGTTGTTTTTTCTTTAAAAAAAAAAAAAAAAAAGATTTTTGGTGTGTAACGCAGGAGGTGCCTGCGTTTCAGGGCAAATTACGCTCCTATCGCGCAACTTGCGCCTGCGCAACTGGTCTTGAGGCAAATTGCTGCCCGGATGCGCAGCTTGCGCTGGCGCATCTGCTCTAGCCGCAGTTTGCTTGCCAAGCGCGCAAGCTGCGCGTGGTTCAGGATGATCAGATTTTTTTTTCGCGTGCTCTGTTCACTGTTGTGTGTTGTGCGACCTTTGTATATTATTAAAAAAAAAAAATCCTTCCCACCCCATTCTATTTATACTCCCCCTTTTACACCTAATTCTTTTCCTATTTCAATTCCAAAACCTCCCATCTCTTCCTTAAAAATTCTAAACCTATTTTTTTTCTAATTCTTTTTCTTTTATTCATTAAATCCTATTTCTATCTTATATCAAATTTCAAATCCCACCCAAAATTTTTCCTTTTCACATTAAAATTCTTAAATCCATCTTATCACTCCATTATCTATATATACCCATACATACACACCCAATTCATTCTCTTCATCCTCTACATCTCTAAAAATTCAAGTTTGGGGGAAAATTAGTACAAGTTCACCTCTTTGATTCGTATTGGATTTTTTCTAATTTTATTTTTATTACGAATTTGTGTTCTTGTAAATTGGGGTTTTGTATTATTCTTGTTAATTGGGTATTTTTGGTGTGATATTGCTTGGTGATTTTTTTTTGTAGGATATTTCTGGGTGGCTCCTAAGCGAAATGAGGGATGGTTTTCACACCCGACACCTTGATTCCAGGGGAGTTTTCTTTCTTTTCTTTCTTTTTAGTGTAGTTTTATTTTGTTTTTAGTTGTAGTTTTGTATCTTGTTCATTAGTTCATTGGGGACAATGAACCGCTTAAGTGCGGGGATGAGTTCTCAATGTTTAAAAAAAAAAAATCCAAAAAAATTAAAAAATTAAAAATACCAAAAATAATTCTAGCCATGCAATTTGATTAGTTGTTGTATTTTGCTTGATACACCCATGCATGCTTTAGGAATTTTGTGCTATTGACGCTTTTGTATGAGAAGTGACGTGCTTTGTTCTTGTGCACACACTTACACTAGCAAGTTGAAGCTGGTAGACTTAATTGGATGTTGTAAGTGATTAGAATGACATGAATATGTGCAAGATGACTTGGTTTACATGCTTTGAGTACAAGTAGGTGCGTTAGAGAGTCTTGTTACTTGGGATTGATTATGTTTTGTCACACCAAGTGAGTTTTGAGCCTATATGCATATCTTTTGCATGATTTTTCGTTTGCTTGAGTGTCCACATGTTGTTTACATTGCTATCACTTACTTGAGATCTTTCTTGAAATGCATGACATTACTTGATGATGAGATGATAAAGGCACTTAGGTTTAACCTCGTTTTCCCCATATTTCCACACCTTTTATACATGATCAATTAGTTAACCCGTTGAGCTTAATCCTATTCTTTCGGTGACACACCACATTACTTGCCATTATCCTTTTTATTCTATTGGCCTTACATTGAATTTGAACCTAAATTGTCAAAGGCTAGTATCGTGCTTAAGGGAGTAATAAGGTGTACAAAAGGGGGGGGGTTATTGATGATCATACCATTGGGGAATATTGATTTTGGTTGATGCTTGCTAGTCGAAATTCATAATAATATCTATGGATCATTGTGCTTATTCCTTAGCTCTCAGAAAAAAAAGAAAAAAAAAAGAGAAGAAAAAAAAGAAAAAAAAAAGAAAAAAAAATAAATATGAGAGCATTCTTATCTTTTGTGATCCTACTTTGATTCGACTAGACAAGGTGTTTATTGGAAAATAATAAAAATCCAAGTGTGGGGAAGTATTTGTTTTAATAGAAAGGGAATTGAATAATGATTATTGTTGGGTACTAGCTTTTGACATTTAACCTGTTTTAGCTTTACTTGACATACCTTGTCCCTAGCCCACGCTACAACCCGAATAAAGACCTTTTGATTGTCATCAGTGATGTATGTTGTGTTGAGAGTGAGATTGATTGAGAGTGTCAAGTTGTGTTTATGATTTTGTTGGAATTGAGTGATACACTTAACCTTGTTCTTGAGTGAATATTCGTTTTTGAGTGAAAGGTGAGTTATTACTTGTTTTGGCATAGGAGATCCCGGGTTTAGACTTAAAGATGTGTTTCTTGTGGGCTTAGCATGATTACCAACGATTTTTACACTTGACATGAATTTTTATGACCTTCTGCATGTTGGTTGAGTAGACTACGTGAATACTTGCACTTTCGACACCAAGACATCGTATGTTTACTTTGATTCTTAAGTTGATGTGGTATGAGAGGACTTGTGTGTGTGGTGTTGTGTTAGCATTGATCTTTTGCATGGTTAGATGAATTTTGTGGGTACATTCACTATAAACCCTCACGAGACAACACTCGTCCTACTAGGGCTGCCTAGGGGTTTAACGGCTTGTTGCATATGCTCAATGCAATCGTGTCATCTACGAAAGTGATATTTGTTAGGACTTAGTTTTTATTTCACTTATTTGCCCGAGGACGTGCAAATGCTTAGTGTGGGGATGTTTGATAGAGTATATTTATATATATATATATTTTAGATGATTTTATTCTCATATTTATTGTGTTTTGCATTGATTTGGATTTTTATTTAATAGATTTTATTGTTTTATTGTAGGAAATAAAGAATTCATGACTTGGAAGGATTTGGAGCAAAAAGAACTATTTTGGAGATAAAATAGGAGAAAATTCGTAATATTGGGCTACACGGGCTGTGCTACACTGTTTTGGCCATATCTTGAGTTCTAAAAGTCCGTTTGAGGCCCGTAAGATATCCACGCGAAGCTTGTGGAATTTTCTTTAATTCAGAGGTGGTCCAAGAAGCAAAATCGAGCTGGAACAGGCCAGAAACAGAGGAGTAAATATAGTTACGAATTTTAATTAAGGAATCCTATTCAGTCATGGAATCCTACTTGTAATTTATTTAGAGTATTAAAATACTTTTATTGGGCAAGACTTTGAGAGCATATATAAACACATCTAGGGTATTATTTTATAAGGAGAAGAAGGATGTAATATTAGATCAGATAATATAGTTTAGAGTAGATTAGTATTATTATTAGTTGGAGATGTAGAGAAACACCATGACTCTTCTTTTGGGTGACAACATTGAAGTTTGAAGGTTTTGTTCTCATAATCTTTTCTTTGTTCTTATTAGTTTAATTATGTTTTCTTGTTTTACTAGTTGTTTTACTTGTTTAATTATTAGCGAGTAGTTATTTCCAGGGCTTAAAGGGAAGCCATGTTTGCACTAATATTGGCATGATTTTCATAGTGGTTTGATTGGTTATGGTTAATTCTGATTGATATGTTTTAATCATTAATTTGTGTAATTGGCCAATATCATGGATTAATTATATGAAAATAGGGGTATGGATCGAGAGATTTACTTACTAGAGGCACACATACGATTAGCAGAATTGAATTTGAGTGCGGAGGCATCATTGGATTTCTGAGAGCGTTAATTCTTGGAAGAGATTAACTTGACTCTAATTACCTGATTGATTGAATTACTAAAAGTGGTTAATTGTGTTGAATGTTTCGAGAGTGTTAATGCTTGAAAGAGATTAACATACTCTAGTTATAGGATCACATTGATTGCTTTAGCTTAAGAGCCAATTGTGTAAGCATGGTGGACCTGATTGCCCTAGGTTTTAAATAATTTGTTTATCATCTGTTTAATTAGTGTTAATTTAGTTTAATTAGTTATTTAATAATTTCACATAATCGTTTGTCCCTGAAACAATTAGCGATAACTGAAAAGGAATTAGTAGAACCTGTCTCCTTGTGGATTCGACCCGCTTGCCATTTGTACTAGCAATAGACACCGTGCGCTTGCGGTTAGGTATAATTTGACACATCAGAGCCCGAAAAGAAGGGATCGCGACTCCTCAAGGCGATCCCCACCTCGTGCTCGTCCGGCTAGAGATGAAGACAAATTTGTTCCCTTAGTGGCTTCAGTGGACCATATCTATGCTGTCAACGCTAATAAAGGAATGTTTACAAAACCTCGTGCTATGGGTCCACAAGGAACGTGGAACAGTGCAAAGTATTGTGATTTTCATGAGCAGAAGGGGCACGATATAGCGGACTGTTGGCAACTTAAAGAACAAATTGATCGTTTGATTCGAGAAGGGAAGTTAACAGAGTGGGCGGTCCGCGAAGTGAAGAAGCATCAAGAGAACTCA